>JAJKFI010000005.1:38076216-38111769 GCA_029204185.1 Lerista edwardsae
CTCTCTCTCTCTCTCTCTCTCTCTCTCTCTCTCTCTCTCTCTCTCTCTCTCTCTAGTCCTCTTTGCTGCAGAAGAAGCTGGAGGAGCACCTGTAAGTGATCCAATTTAGACTCTGGGATAAGGTTGGAACGGTGGGGTGAGGGTGTCATGGCTTGTGCAGGTCAAGGGACTGACTTTTGTTACATGTTGATAAACATGGGCCTAGTAGGAGTCCTAGCCACAATAAGTGCATCATGTTTTATTCTGCTGTACAGCTGCAGTAGAGCCTTGGCCCTTCATTCCTTGGGTTTGTACCCCTTTGGACATCTCCCCATGCCACATGCCTAGTTCCTGTTTTTTCTGTTTCTTGGCCAGAGAGAAATTACATGAAGCCCATGCAGAACTTCAAAAGAAGAAGGAATGCCTCGATGAACTAGAACCCAAAGTGGACAGCACTAGTAAGTAGTTGGGTGCGAGATCCCTTAGTTTAGAAAACTGAGGGTGCAGTTCTAACTTGGGCAGGTCACAGCAGGCCTGCACTGCATCCTACCCAAGTTAGGAGGCAGCGGCAGCTTAGCACGGGGCAAGCTTAGCATGGGACCAATAGGGCTGCTCGGATCTGTGCCTGCAAAATTGCAGACGCACATCCAAGCCTCCTGCAGCGGCCCAGGGATGACGGCTTGGATGGCTCCACCCCTTCCCTGGGCTCGGCCAGGGAACCTGCAGTCCCTCGGCCAATGCAGGACTGGCGTACTTGTGGGCTCCACTTGCATGCCTGGGTCAACGCAAGTGCTTGCGTTGGCCCAGCACCTCTCCAGCTGGCGCAAACATGCTTTACTGCACATTTGCAAGACTCTTGGGGCAATGCAAGGCACATGCGTCAGCCCAACAGGCATTTTGGATTGTGGCCTGAGATCATTTGTTTGGTCATTCATGCATCTCCACTATATAGCCGTCATATCTGCCTGCTTTGACTAAGAGGAGGTGGTGGTCTGTCGCTTGAGTAGAATTCTGAGCTGGGTATCTCAAAATTCTAACTTCCCAGCATGTAGATTGATGATTCCTTCTTCTAACCCCTCATTCTTCCTATAAACTTGGGAGTCTGGGCAGCACTGGTATCCCTGCTTTTTCAACAGCTGCCAAGAAGATAGATGAGTTGCAGCAGTCATTGAAGAAGAAGGATGAGGACATGAGAGCCATGGAAGAGCGATACAAGCGCTACATGGACAAGGCCTGCACAGTAAGTGACCTCCTCTGTAGGTAACGTACTGGTGATCTTGCAGAATGGCTTTGTAGCTCAGACACATCTTTGTTCAGTCTGACTTAGTTGAAGATGTTGTTTTGGGCCTTGCAGGGGTCTTTAGCATTGCAGAAAGCCTGGCTCTCAAGTTGTCATTAATTCTTTCATAGGTAATCAAGAAACTGGATCCCAAACAGCAGCCTCACATAGTTCCCCTTGAGATACAGGCTTTGAAAAATCAGCTGCAGGAAAAAGATAAGAAGATAAATCATCTGGAGGTGAGCTGCTCTTTCCACTAGAGACAAGGGTTTCAGCCTCTTTCTTGTAGATTATGTCCTT
The DNA here is from genome assembly GCA_029204185.1 of Lerista edwardsae. Taxonomy (NCBI): domain Eukaryota; kingdom Metazoa; phylum Chordata; class Lepidosauria; order Squamata; family Scincidae; genus Lerista; species Lerista edwardsae. The sequence continues at coordinate 38,077,775 of JAJKFI010000005.1, forward strand.
GGGTGGGTCATCTTAACTGAAGCATGGTACCTGTAGTATCTTTAAGTACCTAGAATGTCTGGCAAATGAGAAGACTTTGATTATCATCTGATTGGATTACCTGTATGTATAGCCTCACAGCACAACTGGCAAGAATTGAGTTCTAGGTCTCCAAGTTTCTTTTCTTTACAAAGATATAGCTAGAGAAAAATGGAATGGAATGAAACTGTAAACAGGTCAAACACCTATAGATTAGGAAATGGCAGTGATATGGGAGAAGGAAGGTGCATAATCTCTGCTTTTCAAGAATTCTTAATCCCCATTTCTCTGCGGCATTTACAAAGTAGAGCATATACATTTTGACTTAATGGTAGGTTTCACAAACTACTAAGTTTGCGTGTACTGCAAAGCTTCAGCCCACCCATTGCAATATCTTTTGCATGGGGTTCTTTTCTTAACTGATATTTAAACTGTTCAGATATAAATTTAGTAACTCTCTACATTCTGCGTGTGCAGCTCCACCAGGAAACTGCCTGATGTCAACTTAATTTTTCCAGGGTTTATTGCTTGGAACAAAATTGAAAAAGCAGCATCTTCCTCTGCTGGCTTACTTACCCCTTTTTGATGGACAGAGTCCCTCCAAGTGGGTAGATGCCCTCCTTTGGGAGAACAGCCCAGGGACGGGCCTTTGTAGATAGATGGCTTCCCTCAGATCAAGGGTATGATAGGCTTGGGTGTTTCACTCTTGGGTGCAAAGGCTGTTGCAGTTTCATGTCAGGTACTGCCTGTGGGGATCTGGCCTTGTTCCTTCTGGGACCTGACCTTGGACCTTCCCCAGGTCTCTCCTATTTCTCCTGTCCTCCAGTACTTGGCTAGCCACTCTTGTCTGGCTCTGCTGGTTTTTCCCTTCCTGGGCCCACCTCTGGCTACTTTTCTCCTTGCCTTTCTCGAGCCACTTCATCTTACCTTTCTCACTTCCTGGCTTGATCCCTCTGAACCTCCTGTCGTCTTTTCAGCATTGTTGTGCCCTCTGCTCCACCCACCCCTTCTCTATTCTGCTGCTCACTTTAAGGGCTGCTGTGTCTCTTGCTCTCTAGCTGATTGTGCCACAATCGGCACCAGCTGGAAGAAGGTGCTGCTCAGTGACAGTGCCTGCCAGCCTCCTGCCTCCCAACGAATTGGCAGGCAATTACCTTCTTGCTGTTTATTTGCATGTCTAGGTATTTTATTGCATGTGTTTTTTGCATTCATTTTTATTGCATATCTAGGGATTTGCATGTCTATACAGAATAAGAAACAGGCATATTTCCTGCCTTCCTTTCAGTTTTGACTGAACTTGAGATCGTGAGTGCATCTTTGAGCAAGGGGTGCAGCATGAATTTGGGGGGCTCCATAAGTTACAAATTCCAGGAGGAGTTAGTGCAGGATCTGTTTAACCTTGACTCTCTTTGTAAATACTTGATCTCTAATACTCTCTGTATCTGTTTCATCACCTTAGTCTGATTTTGAGAAGTCAAAATCGCAACAAGATCAGGAAGAAAAGCTCATCATTACTGCCTGGTATAATATGGTGAGTTTGAGCTGGATTTGACAAAAGCAGTTTTGATGAGAGCTCTTCAGCTGGAACACTGCTTTAATATAAAGCTGGCAGAATACAGGTTGTTTGCATTGTACGCATCTCTGACACATCTCAACCAGAGGGAGTTTGCTATCTTGTTTAGCAATTAACATCCTGAGAATCTCTTGCTTTATTTTTTTAAAGCACATTTTTAATGGCTTCAGAGAGAAGCTATGTTTAGGGAAGTCAAAAAGGAGATTTGCAGGATTAGATGTTCCCTGGTCAGGATGGAATAGGGTTTGTGTGAGTGACACATTGCTTTGTCTTTCCTCCATGCATAGCACAAGCACATAGTGGTTTTAAATGTTGTATATTCCAGTTCTGCTTAGGTAACAGAGAATGGGATGTATAAATATTCAGTATAAACAAACGCATGTCACAAAACTTGGAGTTTTAGGTGCAGAATCTAGAGTTTGGGCATTTGCAGCCCTGGTCAGAGCTCTGTGGAGGAGGATGTTTGATCAAGTTTTGATGTTGCAAGGAAAAGGGCTCTTAAATCTCTTTTCCGCATTACCCCTTGCTTTCCGCTGCAGGGCCTGGCACTGCAACAGCGAGCCACGGAGGAACGATCAGCAGCCTCAACAACTGTCCAGTCTTTCTTGGCTCAGCAAAGATTGGCCACAAATGCTAGACGGGGCCACCTGAGCCGAGCACAGCCCTTCCTGCTTCGATACGTTGGTGCAGACAAGCCTTCTTAGTTATCTGGATCGGGTGAAGCTGGCCTGTGAGACCTGTAGCGAGTTCTTCTTTTGGGTGCCGTGTTCAAAGAGGGTGTGAGCTGAGCTTTCAATTCTCCATGTAAATGAAACGTCCTTGGGGACTCATTTTTTTTCTGTCCCTGTTTGTGGAATGGTGTTCCTGCTGCTTAAGCTTCTCCCTATGCCAGGTTATGGTGGCTTTTATTTCTGGAATGAGGGGAATCTTGGACAGCAGATTTCCCTAGCAGAGCCAGGCCGAGATAACACTTCTCCCACCATAGCTGGGGGACTGTTTGAAAGGCGGTGCTTTGGCATGCGCCTTTTTACCACCACTCCTTAGCAATCTCCTCTGTTAAATTCTGGTTTGTGTAGGTCCTCTGCATTGCCCTGCTCCCACCCAGGCCCTTCACGTGAAGCACTATTTCCCCAAGGGCCTCATTTTCACAGAGTGGATGTCCTGTACTTGCTGCAATTCAAATCTTCCCCCTCCCCACCCCCCAGAGCAGTGAGGGTGCCGTTGCCAGCAACACTGCCAGTGTGGGTGATGAATGCACAAAGATGTGGTGGCTGCTGTGATCTTAGTCCCATGATCAAGAGTTTTGACTCCTTCAGAGATGACACCAGTCACTCCTGAGCCAGTTTGCATCCTCTTCATTCCCCCCTCCACCAGTAGCCATTGCAGTGCCTGAGGCACATCCAACACAGCTTTACATAGTGGCTTACGGCTCCCTTCTAAGAAGGGAATGAGCTGGGAAGTGGGGAGAGCTTGCAGTCTTTCATTCATAGTTTATGTGCACACCTATAACTGTAATGTTTTCACAGCAATATTTGGTGTGTTAAGTGTAGCTCGGTCCCTGTGTGTGGTTCCCCACCCTTATTACCATGCCTTCTCCATTTTGGATCAAATTCTCATCCTAGGAGGAATCAAAAGAAGCAGTATCCTTTTAAAAATCTGTTCTTTTAAAGTTTTAATTTTTAGTAAAGATCATAGTTTTAATGCTGTAAATTATACATTTTGTAAAACTATCTTCATCAGGCAGGTATATCTACCTCTTTATTTTTCTATTGGGCTGAAGCCTGACATACTGTGGTATGGGAGTACCTATCTATAGAACCTTTACACTACAAATAAAAAAGTGAAAATATATTTCCTGTCGCTTCTCATTCCTCTGGTGATACTTTTGGGCAGGGACAGTAATTCCCAGCATTTCCTTGCCTTTGCATTTGAACAGGAATGGAGCAGGTTAAGTTCTGAGCAGGTGTTGCTTTTGAAGTGGGACTTCTCTCCCACCACTCCCTGAATTTAGTAAGCTCATCAGCTGCAGTTCCTTATTGGGCCTGAGAAGTGGGAGCAACATTCTGGAAACTTGGCTGGCTTCAGAATCTGTTGTACCTTGGTCTGAATTGCCAGCTGAAGTTCAAAGTGTGCTGGATTTTCTTTTGCCAGGCACAATGCTACCTTGAGTTTAGTGCTACTAGGACATGATGATTATGTGCGATTAAAATGGGTGTTCTTGGCTAGGAAATTCCCAGTTCGGGAGTAGCATAGCAAGATCAGTTAAAGAATATAACCTCTGTAGTAATAGGGTGCCGTGCTCAAAGAGGGTGTGAGCTGTTGCAGATTATGGTATTTTACAACAATTGTAAAGCATGAAAGAGTGCTGCTTTGCCACTTGCTGTTACTACTCACTGAGTAATTTTGCACTTAGTCTGTTTGGCAGGTGGTGAAAGCATTGCAAGAAGCATCTGGTAGGAGTGCAGAGGATGCTACTGGTAGACAAAAATGCAATACATTTTTCCTACCTTAAAACAAATCTTCATGGGATATGAACAGCATGAAACATTACTGAATTGCACCACAGCTTGCAAATAACTACAGTATCATGTAACTATTCAGGGACTAAGACAAGGTTAGTAGAAGAAACTTGGACTAGTTGAATTTATGGAAGGTTAGAGATTTAACTTGTATTTGTTACTTTTGATGTCCGTCTTACAAGTGCCTTAGCCTGATTTCATGGTCATTTGCAGTATCTGAGTCAGGCCAGTAGGTGACCAGGCAAGGATACGATAACAAAAAGGAGTACTGTATCATTTTCTCTTGCGCTTGTTGGGAGAAACATGTGCTGCATTTCATTCCAGCATAGTTCATCAAGTTGACAGGGATGGGGTACCTATAAGGAATATGGGTATAAGGGAGTTTTTGACACAGTGTTGAGCACCTTTAGAAACATGCTGTCTGTCTAAAAGTACAGGTGTGCCCCAATATCCACAGCTTCAGTTAATCCACAGATACCATGGATACTGGGACACCTATTTAAAAGATAGGGGAACATTAACCCACAGTGACTCTATGGTGGAGTCAGGCCCACCTTCAGTTTCTACTCTGCTGGATTCTATCCCTTCTTTGATATAGATGGCCACCCCACCGCCAACATGCCCTTCCCTGTCCCTCCTATAGAGTTTATAGCCTGGGATTGCAGTATCCCACTGGTTCTCTGCATTCCACCAGGTTTCCGTTATGCCTACTATATCAATGTTTTCCCTGGCCACCAAACATTCCAGTTCCCCCATCTTTGCTCGGAGACTTCGGGCATTCGCATAATAACACCTATATACGGGGTTCTCTAAGGAGGGACTGTTTTTTGATCCCCTTTCCCTTCCTCTCTTTTTACTGGACAATCTGTCACTTACACTCAGGTTTGAAGTTCTATTTCCTACTCCTCCATTACTCTTTGGTACTCCTCCACCCTCCTCTTCCCGTAGGGATGAGGAGTTCCGAACCGGACGCCACTCGGCTCCTGTCAGCTTTCCCCCAGGGATCAGTTTAAAAGCTGCTCTGCCACCTTCTTGATATTAAGCGCCAGCAGCCTGGTTCCATTTTGGTTCAAGTGAAGCCCGTCCCTCTTGTACAGGCCTGGCTTGTCCCAGAATGTCCCCCATTGCCTAATGAATCTAAACCCTTCGTCCCGACACCACCGTCTCATCCACACATTGAGACCCCTGAGCTCCGCCTGCCTAGCTGGCCCTGCACGTGGAACGGGTAGCACTTCTGAGAACGCTACCTTGGGGGTCCTGGCCTTCAGCATCCTGCCTAACAACCTAAATTTGGCTTCCAGGACCTCCCGGCTACATTTCCCCACATCGTTGGTGCCAACATGCACCACGACCGCTACCTCCTCCCCAGCACTCCTTACCAGCCTATCTAGATGAGACGTGATGTCTGCAACCTTCACACCAGGCAGGCAAGTCACCATGCGGTCCTCACATCCATCACAGACCCCCCTCTCTATATTCCTAACTATAGAATTGCCCACGACAAGGAGACCACAACCCCCCTCCCGCCGAGGAGCATCCTTAGTGCGACTGGATGCGGGCTCGTCACTGGAAGAAGGGCCCCCCACTGGGGGATTGATTCCTTCTGTTCCAGGCTGACGTCCTCCAGTCCTGAGACTCCTTTCCCCAGCAGCTGAGGAGCTGCCTGTCTGAGGGTGGGACGAACCCTGCAAGTCCCCGGATGTCTCACCATGGATGCTTACTGCCTGCCTCTGCTTCTCCAGGTCCGCAACCAAGGCCTCTAGGGAGCAGATGCGTTCCCTGAGTGCCTGGAGCTCCTTGCACCGAGGACACACCCACAACTTACACCCCAGAGGCATATAGTCATACATGTGGCACTCTGTGCAAAACACTGAATAGCCCCCGCCCAACTGCTGGCTGTCTGGCTCCATCTCTGTGTTTATTTAGGGATGAGCTGCCCTGCTTCTCAGAGAGAGGGCAGTGTCTGGGGCCCTGGCTTCCCCGCCCTGCTGCTTCACTCGCACAGATGCGTAACGCGCTTGTTACCTGGCACTTGGTCGTGGATGAGGCACTTCGTCGCAGGACAGCACTCGCTGCTCGTGACCCACTCGCTAGAAGGTTCTGCTATATACAGGAAGTTCTTCCTTCCTCTGCTAGATAGCTCCTCCCCCTCTGCTAAAAAGCTCCTCCTTTCTGCCTGCCTGAAAAGGGGCTGGCCTCACCTGGACTATGGAGTTGATTGCTGCCTAGGAATTCAGATAACACAAGGTAGCTCAATTTTCCTATGAAAGGGTCACTCCCTGGGTAGAAACTCCCTAGTTTCTATGCTTGGTAGTATCAGTGTATGCCTTGGTATATGCCTGAGCTTTGTGGCACGCTATATTTTAGACCCCAAATAGTTTAAAACACTAAAACTTTAGTTTAATTTAGTATAAGTAGTTTAACATTAGTTAAATGGTTTAATTTAGCTTAGTTTAGTGTTTAGTTTAAACACTAAGACTGAACACCAAAGTGTTCCAAACACTAAGCCTGCTATCCCCCCTGTGCTGAGACTTCACCTCTGCCTTATTTCAGTTTCTACTCTTCCCTATGTTTTATTTGGGTTCTTACTCACAAGTAGACTCTGGTCTTACTCGGAGTAGATCTGTGTAGGCTTGAGCTGTAATTCTCTACAGAATCAGCTCCTTTAAGCTGAACTTTACTCAGACTTAAATTTAACCTTTCCTTAAACTAAACTCAACCTTAAACCTAAACTTAGAGTAGATTTACAGGTGAGAAGAACACTTACCTTATCTTTCCAAGGATCCCCCTCCTCGCACAGATGCATAACGCGCTTGTTACCTGGCACTTGGTCGCGGACGAGGCACTTCGTCGCAGGACAGCACTCACTGCTTGTGACCCACTCGCTAGAAGGTTCTGCTGTGACAGCTCAGGAGAGAGATCTTGGGGTGCTGGTGGACAATTCAATGAAGGTATCGACCCAGTGTGCGGCAGCAATTAAGAAGGCCAATTCCATGCTTGGGGTAATTAAAAAAGGGGTTGAGAATAAAACAGCCAATATTATCATGCCATTGTACAAATCAATGGTAAGGCTGCACCTGGAATATTGTGTCCAGTTCTGGTTGCTGCATCTCAAAAAGGACATAGTGGAGCTGGAAAAGGTGCAGAAGAGAGCGACAAAAATGATTACGGGGCTGGGGCACCTCCCTTATGAAGAAAGACTGCAGCGTTTGGGGCTCTTCAGCCTAGAAAAAAGGCGCCTGAGGGGGGACATGGTTGAGACATACAAAATTTTTCATGGAGGGTTAGAGTCGATAAAGGGATGTTCTTTTCCCTCTCTCAAAACACCAGAACCAGGGGGCATCCGCTAAAACTGAGGGCTGGGAGAGTTAAAACAGATAAAAGGAAGTACTTTTTTACCCAGCGGGTAGTTAATCGGTGGAACTCTTTGCCACAGGAGGTGGTGATGGTATCCGGTCCTGATGCCTTTAAGAGGGGATTGGACGGGTTTCTGGAGGAAAGGTCCATCATGGGCTATAGGCAATGATGGATTGTGCAACCTCCTTACAAAGGTGGAGGGCTACTGGTACCGGGCGCAAGGGAGTGGCAACAGGATGCAAGTATCTTGTTGTCTCATGCCTCCCTGGGGCTCCTGGTGGGCCGCTGTGAGATACAGGAAGCTGGACTAGATGGGCCTTTGGTCTGATCCAGCATGGCTCTTCTTATGTTCTTATTAAACAAAACATTTTTTATCTGATGTTCCTCTATCTTTAAAAAGACATCCCCAATATCCAGTTTCAGGTAATCATGGGCAGGAGGGTGGGTCTGGAACCAAACCCCAGTGGATACCGGGGCATGACTGTAGCTTTTGACAAGTTGAGTATTAGTAGGAGAAAGACTTAAGCGAACTCATCTTGCCTTTCCAATAACACTTCTGTAATGGAACTGTTGCTTAAAAAAAACTGATTTAAGGTCACTGCAAAGAATCACACCTGTAGAAAGGCCCTATTGCAAGACAGTTCTTGCATGTCTAATACAATGACATTCCTTTCAGATCTGCAGTATTTGGGCATACAGTAGCATGTGTAGCCCCATCAGTTATAGCTATGTAGACTACGTGGTTTGAACTCAACACAGTGAGTTCACTGTGAATCTGAATCTAGGAACCAGGGTCATGGCTATAGTACTGTATCAGGTCTAAAAGGATGCTAGTCAATCTTTCTTTGAATCTGGCCTGTGTTAGTTACCTACAATCTTTTTGGGAGGTTTTCCAATTTCAGGGAAGGAGAGCAGCCAATACCTACAATTTATTTTAAAACATAGAATAATTTAACAAGTAGCTGGGATAGAATTTGGACAGAAGAAGGTAGATCAGATTAGTGCTACAATCATATCAGTTAACAAATAAAGCCATGCTTCTATGACAATCTTCTGGCGTAAGTGTTTGGAATTGATTACATGTATAATCTGATTTATGTACAAATACTATTTGAAATATAATCTGACTTCCAGAATGAACCTCAAGGTGGTGTACATCAGATTCCCATGTAGCCACCCATTCAGGCATTAAAACAACCTAGATCTGCTAAACTTCAGTCAGATTGCCACGTCCTGGGTAGGGGTGTATTTGTTTAAAAATGCATAAAAACACAAAACGCTGCCTTTTTGGTGTTTTAAGATATTTTCCAAAAATTAAAATAGATTACTTTTCCACTTAGAAATAATACTGTGGCTGCATCTGCTGATACTATGTCACCTACATAGTACAATTTTAAAGTATTTTAAATTACGAAAGATGAGAACTTGGAATGAGAGTAAAAACACATAACACAACTTTCTGCTTTTCAAACCATGAAATCTGCCAAAAATAATGTTGAAATACCCCTAGTCATGGACCCCAGACCATCCCCTGTGCCTATGGATTCTGTTCAAAACCGCTTCCTCAGCTGTTGCCACTCATTGGGATTATAACAATAAAGCACTAAAAATAGGTTAGAGCTTTGTCTTTGATATATGTTCAGAGATATTCCTAGTCTCGTTGACTGAAAAGGTTTGCTTTAATTACAACAAATAATATGCTACAAAAAAAATGCTAGTTTAAAGTGATGGCTTGGTGTAAGACTCGGCTGAACCTTTTGGGAGACTTTGATGTTAAATAAGCATAGTGCTGATATAGACTTCTCACAAAATATTGCTCTCTAGACAAAATACACTTTTATAAACTACAAAAGCAGGTTTTTAAACAAATAGTCACATAGAGCGTTTGGGAGGAAACCTAAAGTATTTACCCTGTTTTCCCGTTTTCCTCATTAGCTGACAATATGAAAGGATGAGATCCAATAACACAGGCCTACAAAATTAAGGGTCAGAAAAACTTTTTCAAAATTTAGGGCACCAATTCCCAGAATGGCATGAGTTTTCCCCTATCACGTCTAGTTGCAGAGATACAGAATAGTCTTGTTAGTGGTTCAATAGTGCAAGTTAGTGAATGGTTCTTCATGAGGAAGCCACTTGACTAACAAGCTACATTTACTAACAAGACTATGCTGTAGCTCCAGAATGAGATGTGATAGGGGAAAATGCCATTTTTTTGAATTAGCACCCCAAATATACGTAGGAATAGGTCTAACATAAGACAGCAAAATGTGTGTTTCCCTGTGTAATCAGCATTGGCTATAATATTAGGCTAATACAGAAGGCTGGCCATTAGCAGGTATCTGTAGTTGTCCCTCTGTCCACATTTAGTGGTTGTAGATATTAGTCATGAGCAAGTAAAAAGTATTTTTAGTGAGTATGTGGGGGGGGAAGGTTTAAATATTTACAGCATTTCATCTGGGTCAGGAAGAGGGTCTTCCTCTTCTGCCCCATCACATGGTTAAAAAAGACCAGCTATCCACTGGATGTGTTTTACAAGCCACTTTTGCCCAGGGGCAGTGCTGCGAGTGACAAATTTAAAAGATGACAAATTAACATTTCCCTGGGACGCATCCACAAAAGCTGTTGCATTAGCCGCCGCCTCTTCTGACCCCTGGTTCCAGGGTCTGAAGTTAGCCGTACCCTGCAGTGGGCCACTCCTTGCCATCGTTTCACTTCAGCCTGCAGAGACTAAAGTACTAATTCATGCCATGTTTTCCTCTTCAATGGGGCTCTGTAGCCAGTGAGGGTAGGTGGCTGTGGAAAGACCCTTGCTGTGGGTCTCCTTTGAGTTGTGAAAGAAGGAAGTCTCCGACAGGCCGTGGTCTAGGAGAGGCTGCGACAAGGCAGTATCTGCTGCAGCATCAGACGTATCCACAAGTGGGACTGCGCCTTGGGAGTTGGCCACAGAACTCTCAAGGTCTGGAGCACCCTGAGTTGGGTCACTCAGTTCATCACCCTCGGGCAAGTCGGGATGTGTATCTGTGCCTAGGCCAGGGGCATCAGGGCCAGGCTCCCCTTCTGCCTCGGAGCTGAAGTGAACGCTGTTGATGAGCAAGCTCTGGCCAGGAGGCCCACAGGTGCAGTCTGTGGTCTGATGGTCCTGACAGAGGCAGCTGTAGGTGGTGGATGCTTCGGACACACAGCTGTTCTTGCGCCTCAGCAGAGATAGCCGGCGACCAAAGCCACCAGGTGCAGGGCCAGTGGAAAGCAGGCGGTTCAAGAGGTGTGCAGGGACATGGCGGCTGTGCTCCAGGTGCTCTGCAATCTCTTGGGGAGGCTGGAACTGCATGTCTTCCTTGGCCAGGCTGAAATGTCAAGGAGAAGAGGTTGAAGGGAACAGCTCAAGCATCACAGGCTGCCACACACTCCCACTCTTCCACCTGCCACTGCTTTGGAACAGAATGGCAATTCCAGGGCTGATTGAGAGTGGGGATTTGAGCTTGTAGATTTTTACTTTTGCCACTAGGGGGCTTTACGTGTACAGTATTGGGTGAAGAGCCCAGACCTATTATATGCCCTGTACTGTCACAAGAAGGAAGAACAAAGAAAAAGCTCCTTTTCTACTCTCTGAAAACTGCCCTCCTGAGCAGTTGCGGACCTGAGGGGGAGGCCAAGGAGTGCAAATGCCCCAAGTGTTGGGCTGGGGGAGGGCAGCAGCAACAGTGCCCCCATCAGCCCCTGCCCCTGAGATCCAGGTCACTCTGGGAAGTGGCTTCCACGGAAGCCGCCTCTTGGAGCGACCAGGCACACTCCAAAGGGCTGTTTGCCCCTTCTCAGAGGGGCAAGTGGCCCTTCGTAGCCACAGCTGGCTGCTCCGAGAAGCAGCTTCCGTGCAGAAGCTGTTTCCCAGAGCAACCCGGCATTGATCCGAAGGGCCACCCTGCCCCTCTGAGGGCAGGCAGCCCTTTGGAGTGCACCTGGCTGCTCTGGGAAGCGGCTTCCATGGCCACTTCTGAGTGTCCAGCCATGGCTTCGATGCACAGCCCACCTGTCGGAGAAAGGGTGAGCAGGCGCTCCGTGCCCCTCATCGCTCTGAGAAGCAGCCCACCCCTTCTCTGAAGGGCGAGCAGTGCTTCGTAGCTGTGTAGGGGGGGCAGCAGGTGCTGGGGGGCATACTGCTGGAGGTATGCCCTCTGGCACCGATTGCCCCTGCTCCTGAGGGCACCGCTCTCCCATTTTAAAATCACATTGTATATGGGGAAAAATCCCTACTCTCTTGAACTTACGTCATGTCAAAAGTGGAGCCCTGGAAATTTGGCTGATGCAGCAGGGAAACGGTGGCTGCCGTGTACGGGGCACGTGGGTTTGAGGCATCCCAATAGCGATCCTTCTCCAGGAGGGGGAGGTCCCCATACATTTCATCCACAGCCATCATGGAGACCTGTAAAGAAAGGGAGGGGGAGTCACTTCCAGAGTAGGTGAGTGCTGGCCTAGGGGCTTGGACCTGGAGGAGACCTGAGAACTGGCACTTCGCGGTATCCTAGGCAGAGCTTGCAAGCTGGAACCAAGACCTTAGTCTTGGATTTGCAATGATCAGACAATGAAAATTATCCACCGTTTAAACAAGAGCAGAACTGACCCATTTCACAAGTGTTGCTTTGTCTGGTTCAGAACAAAAGAGTGGAGGGTGGGGCTACCTGTAAATTCCTGTCAATCAGGAGGTTGGTTTCAAAGTCGTCATCATCTTCTCCAAAAGGATTGATGAGCTGCTCTGCCACCTGGAGTGTATGTACATTCACAGTCAGGAAAGGAGGCCCACCTGTTAGGCCCCAGCTCATCTCACCCTGGCCCCAGCTGAATACAGACATTTCAAACCATAGCTGCCAACCCTTTCTTGGCCTACAGACAGAGCTGACTGCAGCTCTTGCTGACCCTAATCACTTCCTCGCCCTAAGCTGCCCCGACAGGCCAGCACAACAGGCCTGCCTCCAGCTTGTCCTACCTTGAGCCATCCGACATAGAAGAAGAACTGCAGCAGGGTGAAAACAGGGACATACAGATCCAGATCATGACCCTTGTAGCCTTGGTCTGGATCCAGGAACTGCCGTCCAATGAGACAAGCTACAAAGAAGCTGTACACGGCAATGGTGACTACCTGTCAGAGCAGTACAAAACTTGATAAAGGAAAGGGGTTTCACTCTGGTTTGGGTTTTTAATTATATAATAATTGATATAATTTATACATTTATTTTTATAATGAATTTGATGCTGCCCATCAGCACAGGGCAGCTTACAGAACTATTCAAAGCAATCGAAACAGATATAAAATGATGTGCAACAATAAAAAACAGGTAAAAATGAAGGAGATAAATGGTTTAAGAATAGTTTCAAATACTGGACAGGAGAGTAGCCACTTGCTCAAATGCAGGTGGCGTGAACATCCAAAAGGTTGCCCCCTCTGTACTATGACCATTTACTTCAGCTGTGACATGGGCAGTTTCCGCTCTATCTATGGGGGGAGTCGCTCATGTTTCAGTGGCAGGGGAATTTGCAGAGCAGAATTATTGGGTATGGGGAGTACATATGCCTCTAGTTGTTGATTTTCCCCTATATTCTTGGCCATTTATTTGCTCCCTAGCTGGGCTCTGAAACCTGAAGTATGCCCCAGCTACTGTGGTAAGGAGGGATATGGTGCCTTGAGGAACATTTGCATGGGAGATTTTGTGGGTGGAGGGGATCAGACTCCTCCCTCTCACCCATCAACCCTCCCTACTGTATTACCTCAGTAAACAAAGGTTTGGGAATGATATTCACTGTGGACACCAGAAGCTGTCCAGAGATATCCAGCCTCTGAAAATCTTGGCAGAGTCATGTGAACGGCACCATTCAGCACAGGTTCTCATGTATCATTGTCGTACTCCTAGAGGAAGGGTCCATAACTCACCTGTGTATAGACCAGTGGTACGCTGATCCAGTCATAGTGGTAGAGCATGCTGCAGTTGCCTCGAAAGAGATTCAGCTCCTGAAGGAACAGCCATAACAAAACGTGAGGCACCGAAAAATCTCTGCCCAATTTAAACTCTCCTTTGTGTTCCCAAAGCAGGGACAGAATTAGAGAGAGTTTCTCCATCACCACAATGCTCAACACGCTCTGGAAGACAGCCTGAATCAGAGGCCAAGTACAGAAACATAGTCCAAAGAGCCAGGGAGCTCACCATTCCATATAAAGAATGCATATTGAGAGAGTGCAGCTGTCAGTAAATGTATGCTGGCCTGGTTTAGTCTCAAATTCATACTACGCGATAACTTTATATTGCATTTTATATCAGTTTAACTGACAGGGAAGTCTCTTAGAATCCTGGGAATTGTAGTTTGGTGAAGGCGCTGAGATTCTGGGACGCTTAGCAACATGCATCAGACCAACAGCTCCCAGAATCTCAGAAATGCTATTCTGAGTGGTAGCCTATACCAATCCTATACCATATAGGATTTAGGGTATGTCCTTGGACCCACTGGTGTACTATAGTTCTAGGGGCAGTGATGAAGTCTCACCATAATAGCCCCTGTTCCATTGTTGGAGTCACCAGGAACATTGGTACAATCCTATGCTGACATACCACCAACTACATACATACTGTGCACAACTACTGCCAATAGAAACTATCAAATGGGATGGAGACATGTGCAGGACAGGGAGGAGATGGCATAACGTATGTGAAAAGCTCTCCAGCTACACCCCAAACAGTGCAATGCTACACCTGCGTTGGAGATACCATTGGATTCAACAACCCATGGGATACAATGCGGAGAGGAAAAACACCAGAAGCAAACGATGCAAACTACACTCCACGGCCAATCACAGCACAGCAACCCCAGTACTAAAGGCCTGCCAGAAATACTGCACCAAATACTGACCCTTCAGTATAATCAAACAGGTCTTTGTTATGAACGGTATTGCCTAACCGTTCCTTCCTTTTGGTTAAGTGGCTGGGCTGCTGTTCTAGGGGCCTTGTGTCATGTGCAAACTCAATGATTGGCCCAGGGCTCTCTCTGATTGGTCTGTTGTGCCAGTTTACAGCGCAGTGGGAAGCCATTAGGTATCCTTTGTGTGTCCTGTCAGTCCTGTCACTATGGCTAGTGATTAGAGAGCAGCTCTGCAGGCTGACCAGTGGGGGCTCTTGACTCCATATCGTCTTCTGTCTCTGCCATGCGTGTTTCTGACCAGTCATGCAAAAGGTGAGTACGATGGCTCCTTATTCAACCTATGCCTGCCACTACTTCCTGCTAGGTTCACCCTGCCGACACGTCCCTGATTGGTGGGTGGTGTTGGGGTTTCCATAGATGCTGGTGGGCTACTGGGAGGACTACAGCACCATGGAGTTGTTTGGGCTCTTGGTGATAGATGGACTTAGGGCGCAATCATAACCAAATTTCCAGCACTGGGGTAAGGGCAATGCAGCTCTGAGGAAAGGGAACGAACATTCCCTTACCTTGAGGAGGCCTCCGTGATTGCAGGATGTAGCACGTATCCCATTGGCACAGCTAGGTCAGTGCTGGAAAGCTGGTTAGGACTGTACCCTTAGGCTATGACAGACCTTGCTTGGAAGTTGTGCTGATGCAGCAGCAATGCTGGCCCTGCTTGGGCATAGGATCACACTATAAACAAATGTACTAGATATGCCCATAATCAAAGCACCAGGATCCCCAGCCTCACCTCCGTGAGCAGTTTGAGAGCATTGTTATCACGTATACGGCCCTCTTTGCGTGCCTGTGCGGCTAAGTTGGTAAACCAAACGCAGGGGATCCAGTATTTGTTGTAGGAAGAGTTAAGGTTCTCGTATTTCTTGCGCTCCTCCCGGGTCATGAACCCTGGAAGCAGTGACAGAGAGCTGGTTGTTAGAAATACACTGACTGCATGAACTTCAGCAGCATCTGTTGAGTAGGTTCAGTCTTATGTTCTCACTACGTTTGGGTATATTTGTAACTAATGCATACCCACGGTAGGAGCATAACATCCACCTCTACCTATGAAACACCAGAAGTTACACTAAAGCTAAATTTTATAATTCACAGAAAAACTATTTAAATTCATGAGACACGATCCAGACAAAATCAAGCCCTTGTCATTCCCACTCATTTCATTGGGAGAGATAGTAAGTGCAAGCTTAACGTTCCTATTAAAATTAAAATCATTTAATTTTAAAATCAAATTAAAATCCCTATTAATTTAATCCCTATTAAAATCACCTTAATGGAGCCAAATTTTAGTGAGGCTAAACTGTGCTAAATAACCTAACTGCCCCCATCTGCAGACCTGGTTTCTGTGGTTTCAATTACCCACTGTTTTTTTAATTTAATTTTTTTAATTTTACCCCCACATCCCGTCAGCCCCTGTCACGCTCATAATTTATCTGTTTTAGTCTGTCCCTGTTTGCAGACCTCCTGTAATTGTCCCCTGTGCTGTCTGGGTCCTCTTGTTGCAGAGGCGTTTCTACAGGGATGGCAAAGCTCTAAGTTTTGCAAGAAGCCTTACCCTGTCGTGTAAATCCCTCCTCTCCCTTGCTGCTGTAGCCAGTAAGCAACGCCAAGATTGGCTAAAACGGTGCAGGAGAGGAGTGATTTCCACTGCAAGGTAAGGCTTCTTGCAAAACTTAGAGCTTTGCCATCCCTGTAGAAACGCCACTGTCTTGTTGTCTCTTTGTTTGCAGCCCTCCTGCCAGCTTTCTCTCCATCTTTGTTGGCACCTCTTCTACCTACATCCTGGTAGTGGGCTGGAGGGCTGGCAACAAAGACAGCAAGAAGACCCAGAAAGCACAACAGCAAGAACGCTACCAGAATGCCTTGTGGCTTTCAGTCACGCCCCAGAATGCCTTGCAGCAACATGGTAAGTGGGGTTTGCTGCTACCTGCAGTTTCGGGTATCCGCGGTGGTAGTTGGAACATTTCCCCTGCAGATATTGGGGCGAGGGGGGGAATTACAACAACGGTATATGCTTTTTCTAGAGCATGCTCTAGTGTTACACTGAACCTTAGAGGTCAACATGAACTCTGAAAGGGTAGCATTTTTACTCAGCCCTGCCCCATCACATCTGGCTACTCCTGATCTACTTCACACTTAAATCCCTTTTTTGCATTTTCCGCATCTATAGTTTGAATGTAAAGCCTGCATTTTAACTGGAATGCACATTCCATGTACAGTGATTCAATTCCACATTTTTTATCCTGCATAATGGTAGCATTTACACATTCCGGATGAAAAACATGGGAAGCTGCTTTCTTCTGAGTCAGCTCATTGGTCCATCTAAGCACAGTATTGCATGCTCTGGCAGGAGCTCTCCAGGATTTCAGACAGGGTTTTTTAGCTTTTCTCCACTAACTCTAACTCCTGGCTTGCTGCCTTTCCCCACAATACTCTTGTCTCTAGAACCATATGAGTGACATGAGAAGGAAGGTCCCCATTGCTACACTCACCTGCCTCCACCACGTGGTCGATGGTGGGGAAGCGCTTGAACACAGCAGTGCTGACTGAGCGCAGGATCAACACGGCTGAAAGGCTGCAGTACCGCATGAGGGTTCGCCGGTAAAGCCGTCCTCTCTCATCTGCACCATGCACATTCCCAGAGATGGCACACATCAGGCGATCTGGCATAGGCATGCAGGTGTATTGGCTCCACCAGCGGTTTACCACCAGAGTCACATAGAAACCTGAATTAACCCAGGAGATGGGGAGGGTTACATTAACACTTGCATGCATGCACGCACACACACACAAGTCAGATAGTCTCACTGTGAGTTAACAAAAAGCTCAAGTTAATTTGAATTGGAGTGCAGACCCAGAACTGGCTATTCTGAACATCAGAAAGCCAAAGCCCGGTCCTGTCAACATGAGTGAATGTACAACAAAACAAAAATACGCTATCTGAGCAACTGCAGAGTGTATGTCTTTCATCACTGAGTTACCATAGTCAATGTCAATAGAGGCATGCCCCGGTATCTGCTGGGGTTCCGTTCCAGACCACCCTGTGGATACCAGAAACCATGGATACTGGGGATGCCGTGGATACAGGGGAACATCAGTGGTTTTGCTGCAACAAGGTAAAAAAAGAGATGTGTTTAATGTTCCCCTATCTTTTCAATAGGCGTCCCAGTATCCATGGTATCTGTCGATAACTGAAACGGTGGATAACTGAAATCAGTGAATACTGAGGTACGCCTGTACATCCAGGATTAAGGAGACAGAGCTTCCTCATCTGGTTGGTTTTCCTTGTCTTCAGGAGGATGTGAACCCCAGCGCCTGTCTTGTAAGTCAACCATTGGCTAAAATGTTCATAAATCACCTATGCCCTACTCAGTTTCCAAAGAAAGTGATTCAAGCCCACAACATCTTCTGCTACGCAAGCGATGGCATCACTAGGGTTCATGTCACCCAGTTCAAAGAGAGGGGGCAAAATGGGGTAAGGGAAGGGCAGCAATATCAAGAAAAGTCTCCAGAACCAAGGTCTTCCAGGCTTCCTGATGTGGAGCCCCGTTCAACCTGCTAGGTAGACCTGGTCTCCTAGTTGAAGTCAGCCTTTCTTAATGTCCACAAGATCAGGTCTACCCATCAGGGGGCTTCTCATCAGGCTCCTCCCTCCCACAAGCATGGCAGTGTACCCAAGGTTGAAGTCCCCTTTGTTGTCAGTCGCAGCAGAGGCTCCAGAGCCCAAGTCTGCCAGGCTTCCCAATGCAGAGCCCAGGTCTACCCACCTGGCAGACCCGGCCTTCCAGTTGGCCCGCCTTGGCTCATCTTTCATTCTCTGCAGTGGCTCACCTTTTATCCTCTGCAAGGCTAGCTGAGATCTCAGGAAATTGCTGGCTCCCCTCCTTTAGTGTCACCCCCATGGTGTTGCCTGGTCCATCCACACACCCCACACCCTGCTAGTGATGCCACTGCATGCCAGTGCCTTGACAGACTGGAAGAAGTCAAACCCAAATCTACACCAGGAGCTATTTTTGGTGTTTACCAGATTATCCTGGTCAGTTTCATTTGTATTGGTTAGTGATTGCAAAATCTCAGAGAAATAGTGTAGAAACAGAAATCAAACAATAAAGGTGCAACCCTAACCAATTTTCCAGCACTGACCTAGCTGTGCCAGTGGGGCGTACTCTGCATTCTGTAGTGGATTTACAGTCACGGGGGGCCCCTCAAGGTAACAGAATGCTTGTTCCCTTACCTCAGAACTGCATTGCCTTTACCCTAGTGCTGGAAAGTTAGTTAGGATTGCACCCTAAATTGCTTTAAAAACCTGCAAGCATCTGTGACACTGGGCACAAACCTAACCTGAGTTGGCAGGCCTGCACCATATCCAGTGCAGATTAAGAGGGTGCTGGAGCCTCCCTGGGGCCCTTGCCCCGGGGTATGTGCCAGCCGCCCTGATGGGCTTGCATGGGAGGAAATAGCATGGGAGGAAAGGGTTAATTCCCTCCACCTCCATACTTTGGAGGTATGCCTCTGAGTGCCTGCTACACAACAGTAAAACCAAGATCTGAATCATACCCTCACACCTAAACTTAACATGTTGTTCTGCTCATGTCAACACAAAAGTGACAGCCTGCTTACCCTGCACTATACGGCCCATCATCTTTGCAGCAGGCCAAGGGCAAACAAAAGCAAGGACTAGACATATTGAATGGAAGGCCTGTCCTAGCATATAGTGGCTGGGATGGGCCCATGCATAAGGGAGGAGGCACACAGGAAGAAGGCTGGACTCACCCAGAACAAAGGATACAGGGATGAGATTGGCATAGTTGTCGCAGTAAATGACGAGTTTTTCAAAGTTCCGTTTCTGATGCTCATCTAAGACATAGCTGTAGGTGGGAATAAGACAGAGGAAAGGATTAAGCAGGGTGGGTGCATGTGACGGGCTGCTCACACCCACACGAAGAGGCAAGGACAGACTTGCCAAGATCCACCTAGCCTGAAGGGCAAGAGCAGGCTGCGAATGGAAATCCGGAAGTAACTGTTTTAAAACGTTAGGGTGGAACCGGGTGTAAATACTGAGGCAACTTACACACACTGGAGTGTACACAACTGCCAGTAAGACCCATGCCACAGACTTATGCAAAGGCCTAGACTGTGCAGAGAGATGGGTGTGTGTATTCCACTCGTACTTCTGTAGAAGAACATGGTAAGCAGGATAATACGTCTGCCAGACATTTGACGCCGCTCCAGATCTGCCAGTCACTCAAGTCAACAAAGGCAGCACAATAGCCAAATGTGCAAAACTAAGTCAAGAAACACGGAGCCAATGTAACACTGAAAGCCGGGCAAGTGCCTATGGTCAGAGAGGAGAAACTGTACAGCCAGCAGGGCTGAGGGTGCTTTCACACATTAATTCTCTTTACCTGCACACAGCTGATCCAAGCTGCAACATGACACAATTAAATGGGGAGCAGGGGGAGTCACACACAGTGCTTCTCGTGGCATCCCAATCCCAGACCTTCTAAGGTAGCATGCCAAATGCTTCCCCTCCTTGCCCGATGTCGCACCAGCCTCTGCTCCTCCCACTGGTCCATGTTCCAGCTCAGTACTCCCCTCCTCTGAACATTTCTTCTTCCACTCTCTCCCCCTTTTCCTTCTTCAGTCCAGGGAATGGAAGGGGAAGGAGGAGCAAGCTGACAGACAGTTCCCTCCACCAACTGCTGTCTGGTGTGACCACCTCAGTTGCCTCATGGATGGACCAGCCCTGCTCAGCACTGTTCACTTAAATATGCTGTGAGTGATGTGGGTCGTTTCGGGGTGGGTCGGAAGCAATATCGTCACAAGGCTGTGAAAAAAGGATGGAACTGGCCCATGGCTCCATGCCATGTTTCTACATTTCCCTGCAGAATGGACCAGTTGGACCCAGACTGTGATAAGGACTGAGTGGAAATACCTTGTCCAGCATGCATCCAGGTTACACACACACACACACACACACACACACACACCAGAGAGAGAGAGAGAGAGAGATGCCCACACACACCTCATGGCATTTGAAGCGGATACAAGTTTCATGGCATTAGAAAATGGACTTGTTGAACCCTGAATGTAGACAGTTGACATCCAGAAGGTCTGTCTTCCTCCTACTCTTGGGCAGTGTTAGGATACCTTGAGCAGCATTTGCCCGACCTTGACCTTCGGCATGCCTCCCCATGTTGCCACTTACCGGTAGG
This sequence comes from Lerista edwardsae, assembly GCA_029204185.1. Classification (NCBI taxonomy): domain Eukaryota; kingdom Metazoa; phylum Chordata; class Lepidosauria; order Squamata; family Scincidae; genus Lerista; species Lerista edwardsae. The sequence continues at coordinate 38,098,414 of JAJKFI010000005.1, forward strand.
TGAGGCTGAGTCCCAAGTAGGTAACAGAGAAGACCAGGAACTCCTTGTAGAGCAACTTGTAGATACTTCCACGCCAGAGCAGCAGCAGCTTGTAGAAGCCACCAAAGCGGGCATTGGCCACACGGGCTGTGTACGTGACGGTCATGGCAGATCTGGAGACTTGGCAGAGCTGCAGGGCAGGAGGAAGCAGGGATTGGTCTCAACAACTGCAAGCATCCCCCATCAGCAACACCATCTTTTTTCTTCTCCTGACATCGTTTGCAGCAGAGAACGCTTCTCTATGTTTCAGCAACACTCTTGCCCTGATAGCTACAGCACCTTTGAGAGATTAGGGTTAAATGAGAGATGAGTTGCCTCTTCCCCCACAACTCCTTCCCATGATGAAGGGGAACATAAAACAGGAAATGCCCAGTCCTGGGGATCAGGGCAGGTGGAATGACTGCATTTAGAGGACTGCTTCCTCAGCAGTTGTCAAAACTGCTCTGTGGAGAAGACACAACTTGTCAACTGCCGCTCAACAGGAAATAACAGCATCATTTTTGGAGAACAGGCAGCTGCATGGATGTGAATGGAAGATTTTTGTTTGGGAGTGGTCACACTATAGTATTTGCTACAGATCCCAGAATAAATATCAGCATTGTAGCAAAGTCTACTGGATCCCAAATATCTCACCCTTGCACAAAACCACCATCCAGAAGTGAGAGGGAGATGGTTTCAAAGCCCCACTATTCCCATTGCACAGAAGTTGCTTGACAATGGAAAGAGGGGCTGTCTTGGGTCCTCCTTTTATGCTCAGCCTGAAAACTGAAGTTCCTTTTGTTCACCCGACAATAGAACAGTTAAAACGTTTTAGCACCGGGACCCACTTTTTAAATTGACAATCTGTCTGGGACCCACCTGAAGTGATGTCATGGCCGGAAGTGCCAACATGGTGACATCAGAGCCTGCTGCTTTCCTGATGATGCAGCAATAATTTGGGTTATTTCTCAGCCATTTTCCAATAGCAAAGTGAATCCGAAAAGGAAAAAAGCCTATTTACATCCTTCACACAAGCAAAACAACCACACAGCCCTCCCCCTTTCCAGCATCTCATTTTCCCATATTTTCAATATGGCTGCTCCGGGTGCTACATGACCCACCTGAAATTGGCTCGTGACCCACTGGTAGATCCTGACCCACAGTTTGGGAACCACTGCAATAGAACATTGATGAGCTCAACTGGACAAGAAAATGGGATTCCTCCTCCCAGTTATTTATTACAACCAGATACAAAGCAGCAAAGGGACTTGTGGCACCTTAGGAGCCTTCCTATCCAACTTTCCAGCACCGATGCAGTCGCAGTGCAGACCTGAGGTAAGGGAACCAACATGTTCTCATACCTTGTGGGGGCCTCCATCACTGCTCCCCCCCCCACTGCAGGATGTAGTGTACACCATGTTGGCATCAGTGACGTGCAGTGAGGGTGTGGCAGGTGAGGCAGAATTGCCCTACCGTAGTTCTTTGAAAAGTGCCTCCACTGCTGCTGCAGTGGCTGTGGTTCTGCAAACACAACTCATGGGCTTCAGCTGCTCAATCCCTCCTGGGTTGTGTGTGTTTGCAAGATCACAGCAGTGCGGCACTTTTCACAGAACTCCTGTAGGGCAGTTCGGCCTCACCTGCCACACCCTCACCGCACTTCACTGGTTGGTATAGCTGCATCAGTGCTGGAAAGTTGGATAGGATTGGGCCTTTAAGGTTTATCGTGTCAGAAGTGTTTGTGGACTACGTTTTGCCTGATACAGAAAGTGTTCGCGTAAGTGGGTGTGTATGTACCCTGCATGCAGAGAGAGAAAAAGAAAAGTGGGGTGTGTTTTTTTTAAAGCCAAGTGAAGCCAAAACATCAAAAGGTAACCATAGGTGTGTCACAGAACTAGAGATAGCACAAATTAATGCGTATGAGCAAGGGTGTGACCCACTCCCACTAGCAGCCACTGGCAACAAATATACAGTAAACAGAGCAATACTATACACAGATATCTGAAGAGCAGAAGAAACTGGCACTTGTTGTCCATGTGAAGACTACAGAGAGAGCTGCATCCATATTAGCTGTGTACCTCCGGCTTAGGACTGGAAAGGCCCAGGGCTATTATAAATGCTTGAGCTTTCCCAGTGGAAATGTAAAACTGAAAGGGTAGAAGAGGTAACCAAGTAAAGTCAAGGACATAGCACGGGGCTGTTCCAAAGGTACACTTGTAAACAAACTTCTGTTCCAGCCATTTTCAACAAGTGTGCTGTGGCACATTGGTATGCCGTGAATGGTCCGCAGATGTGCCGTGGGGGTGTGTGTGTCAGTAAGGCCATTGGGGGATGTGAGCCCCACACCAGCAGTGCACATTGATGTGTGCCATGAGATGAACAAAGGTTGAAAATTGCTGTTCCATACAATCAAATTGAAGGCAGTAATGAACAAAATTTCAGAGTCGTCGTATTAAACTCAGGGTGCAATCCTAACCTGGATAGGCCAGCACAGTTAAGCCAGCAAAGTTTGGCCGGCACAAAGGCCACCGTAAAGTGTGTTTGGACCACTCTCGGAGTCAGGGAAGATGGCGCACAGTCTGTGTGCTGGCCTCTCTGACTCTGAGAGTAGTCCAAACACGAAAGGTGGCCAAACTTTGCTGGCCTAACTGTGCCGGCCTAACTCCAGGTTAGAATTGCACCCTCAACCAAGTTGCCGCTGGAAGACTAGCTCTGAATGTACAGATGTACCACTGTTGAAGAGGCATTAAAGATAGTTCCAGGATCTATCACGCCACCCCTTCTTGCGCAGAGCATCTTCTATATGATTCCTTCCTTCTCATCCGTTGTTTGCAAGAGAATGAGGGGCTACCATTCCTTGTAGAAAATATTGAAAAAGGCTGCACTTGCAGAAGCAACTGTAGCATGACAGCATGGGTGCAATACAGAAGTAACATAACATGTAAATTTGTCCTGTAATAAAACCTTCAATTACATGTGATTCTATTGTCATTAAAGACCCTATCATTTAATCACATACGCCTATGCATAATATTCTGAGTCATTTTATAGTGAGAGTGTATACAATAGTAATTCCAGAAACAGCAGTATTGCTGTACTCTAAATGTAGCAAAAAGGCAAGGGATATGGTGGCACTTTAGAGACTTTAAGTATATATAACCAGCAGCTTCCCACATACCGGGTTGCATAGTTTAGTGCTAAACTGAAAAAACAGGAAACAAGTGTACAAAAAAGGGACGTGCAATTGTGAGACTTTACACAATCCAGCCTACTTTGAACTGTGGTGACCTTGCCAATACGTTGGCTTTTTGTTTGGCATTACGGAGATCAACACAGGATCAAGGGTGTGGTTTGTGGGTAGTGGATCCATATGTCCAACACACAAGAAAGCTTTTTTTCTAGAAGTACCTTGACTGGCTTGTCGTGGCATAAATGTTTAAAAACAATAATGCTGAGTTTGATTATGTAAGCTGCAGTCCAAAAAAAGATCACCTCATGCTAACATTTGGATCCTATAATGTAGGATGTCCTTGTATAGCTTACAGGAACATCTGGTGATCAGTTGTGTGTGGTTAAGTGAAAGTTTTCCTGAAGTTTTCAGAAAGATAATATGTTAGGGGTGTGCCCCTTTCGCCTTCTCTGATCTGGATCAACTAGTCCAGTGTGGGTTGCTAATGACAAATGGGTTGTGACCTGATTTTGGATAGATTGCAGGGCTGGCACTATCTGGAAACAGCAAGGCATTCTGGGCCACATTGTGGCTTCCAGGTAGTGTCAATGTGCAACCCACTACGTTGCCTGCATTGAGCCCAGAATGCTTTGCAGCCTGACATTCTGGAGCATGACCCAGAAGCTGCAAAGCATTCTGAGATATGGCGCATGGACTAAATGGGTCGGTCAAATGATTAATGACCACTGGCCTAGTCATTCCTTGGAGAGCCTATCCTCAGTTTGCACAACAATCCAACAATTCACTGTTAAGGGAATTTCACCTCCCTCAAACAATTTGACAGGGGCCTTACCAGGCCAATCTCTCAGAGGATGAATCATCCACCCCCTACCTCCTCCAAAGCAGACCTGGCAGACCAATGACTGGGCAACACTTTTTGTCAGCTGGTACATTCCATTGAGAGTTCTCTTCTGCTTGTTTTTCCAAAATGAATTGAGACTTCAAACCCCCAACTGCACAGACTGCAGTCAGAGCCTCTTGAACTAATAATGCTAGGCTGGGCCTTTGAAGTAGGCTTATTTCCCACGCCACCTAAATGAGTGCTTTCATTAATGAATAATGCTGGAAGCCATCTTTCCCCCATCAAAGATCTAAGGCTGACTATTGTCTTAGCAGACCACTCAGTTGATCTCTCCAAGATCAAACAGGATTTTCCCCTCCAGATCAACTACCAGATAAAGAAAAAGAAGAAAAGTGTAACCCTGGGGGTGAGGCAGTGGAGAGGGATGGATGCCTTAAGGTCAAAACACTACTTTTAGATGAACTGGCCATGGCCTGGACTATTAATTGCTCAGATATAGGGTTGAGATAGCATCCTGGCCAAGTGGCTTATTCTTCAGGTGCTCATATTGGAACCCCAGAGCTTTCCCATACTCATAGATATCACATGCTTAGAACTGTTGATCAAACCAAAATCTCCATCAGAGCAGCAGGTAACTGCTCTGTATGTCGTGTCGAAGAATGGAAGAACACTTTTCACCTGCTTGAAAACTGAATGCATGGGAGGGAGGAGCAAGATTGTATCTGCTTTCCCTGCTCCTAACACCACATATTTAGTTTGACATGTGCACAGATCCTACGCTCTTTCAGTTGTATGTGTTTAGTGCTCATTTCATGTGAATGGCCATCCTCCCTTTCCTGGATTTTTTATAAAATGGAAAGTGAAAACCTCTGTACCTAGAAATAGGATCTTTGCACACATTAAGAGCGAAATCCTAACCTGGAGTTAGACCGGCACAGTTAGGCCAGCAAAGTTTGGCCAATACAAAGGACATCATAATGTGTATTTGGACAACTCTCGGACCAGCACACAGACATGCTCAATTCTTCCTGACTCGAACATGCTTTACGGTGCTGGCCAAATTTTGCTGGCCTAACTGTGCTGGCCTAACTCCAGGCTAGGATTGCGCTCTAAGCTGTATACAATATCTGTGCAATATGTGGAGATAAGCTATGGGGCTGCTACTTTTGATCCTCCTTCCCTCTCACGTTTTCAGTGCAATGTGTGAAAAGCAACTCAAATGGGTAGGTATTCACAGTGATCGCACATACATGGTGTAAACGAAACCATGGTTATGGGTAGTTACTTTTTTAGACATCTTATTAAGGGATGGTTTCCTCCCTTTCCTTTCCCCTTATATCTCCCCAGTCGGGTGCAAAGAACCTCACTTCTCAATCTGCCTCAGTAATAATCTTTTATTGTTCTAATTGCCTTATCTCCCAGTTTCAATCACCATCCAAATTTAAATATCTAGAATAGTCCACTAATAACAGTTTTGACCACACTACTCTTAAATAATATGCTGCAGTAGCAGCAGCAAACTGATCACAGACTCATAGGGAAAACAATAATGTCTAGTATCTCTTCTCTAGGTCTTTCCACTTGGGACAAGCTTAATGTATACATAGGGTTACCAGATACAAACTGGGATAGAGTGCCTATACCTTTGACCATTTTATAGAAGAGGGAGTTTTGGCAGGTGCCGCTTTTGAAACCCTTCCATGATGAGCTGCACCCACCCAAATTCCATGGTAACCCTATGTATACATGTTTATTTATAATATTGGCACACCATAAATCAATAGCAAATCAATAGGCAAACACACCCTTTAACAATTTCAGAAGGATACCTGTATTACCTGCTAAGAGTCCATTTTAAAAGGTAGCAAACTGAGGCTGAGAAAGCATGGTAGTCAAGGCTATCCAGCAAGGCTACTGGATAGTCCAATTTAGTCCAAAATTAAATCCCAAGTTTTATTCCACAGAGAGAATACTGGCAAATAGAGCAGACAATTGAAAGATCTAAACTGAGACCAATCACTTCTGGCTTGGTCCCTTTAGTTGCTCACTGTTTAAAAAGAAGAAGACAGCAACACTGGAAGAGCTGCATAGAATTAGTAGTACCCCTCTGTTCCAGACCTGCATGCATATAAACAACACCATACGGTATATTCCCAGAAAGTCACATTTTCTCATGATCGCTTTGTTGGAATATATCAACAAGGAAGCCACAGTTTTGCACTCATATTAATAGAAGCCACATTCCACAGGAAGTGTTAGTGAGAGGAATGCCTGGCTCCTTGTGGTACAATGAACCCAAAGGGAAAAAGTTTAACACTAACCTGTGTAGAAGGTGATCAGGTGCTTCAGATCAGGGAGGAAAATTGCAGGAATGGAGAGGTCCAAAGAACACCAGCCCCTTCGACAATTCGTCTCAATTCCCAACATTCCACCTAGGATGTAATTCTGAGATAAGGTGCAACAAGCACCTGGGGCAGCCCTGGCAAGTTTTGAAACACCTAAGCCTCCACAGCCTGCCTTGGCCTTTTCCACCTCGTCCAAATATAGGCTCTCTGATTACCTGGCACCAGAATCTGGAGGGAGGATTGAGATGGGAGGGGTGAGAGGCTGGAAAAAGAGCTTGCAGGCACACAGCAGGGAGGATGCATCATCTTGCTGGAAGAGGAAGAGGGAAGAAGTTTGAATGAAGGATGAGAGCCCAGTAGGTGTGGGTGACAACAACCTCAGAAAGTGGTGGGAATCTTGGAAAGGTAGAAGAATTTCATGCAAAGGCAAAAACGGCAAAGACAGGAGGGACTTTTCTGCAGGATTGTAGCCTTATTGGAGAGGACATTCTTCACAGGAGTCAGAGTTTCTCTTCACTATGGGAGAGAATGGGTTGATTTGCATGAATTGGGGGGGGGGAGGCAGGACGAGAGTGTGACAAACTACGATGCTGGAATTGCATTCTAAGCCCTGGAAGGAGAACTGGGGTCTGGATGTCAAGTTCTATTTGCCAGACCAATTATATATACACGTTGCCAGTATATAAAAGGAGCCTGTGCAGAGGCCAGAATTCAGCTGAAGAATGTAAGGCTGGGTGTTAGGATGGGGCTTGTGTGGATTTGATTGGATTTCTAGCACACAGGCTACAATTTTTAAAATGCATTAAAAATGCCATAAAGTAGTTTTTACATTTTTAGGCTCACATAAGAACATAAGCCTAGCTGGATTAGGCCAAGGCCCATCTAGTTCAGCTTCCTGTATTCCACAGTGGCCCACTAAATACCTCAGGGAGCACACAAGACAACATCTGACACACAGAGATTGGGGGAGCAATCCTAACCTTGAGTTAGGTCAGCAAAGTTTTGCTGGCACAAGGGCCGCCATAAAGCCCATTTGGACCACTCTTGGAGTCAGGGAGGATGGCGCCCGTCTGTGTGCTGGCCTCTCTGAGAGTGATCCAAACATACTTTACAGTGTCCCTTGTGCCGGCCAAACTTTGTTGGCCTAAGTGGGACAGCCTAACTCCAGGTTAGGATTGCACTCTGGGGCTCTTCTGACTGTCCCTAATTCTATGAAGCTCTCACCCTGTCTAGGAGGGTGTCTGAATCCCAATCCTTTTTTTTTTTTTTAAACTGTGAGTCTTATGAGCTAGTTCAACCTGCCAATTGTTGGCTTGCATAAGCATTCCTAATCCCCTCTCCTCTCTAAATCTGATGAAACCACTCTACCTGTTGGGCATCTTTTCTTCCCATGTTTGACAAGTCAATAGCCTCAGAGGTTGTTTTCTGGAACAGAGCTGAGCCAACCAAACAGGTGCACTGGCACCCCTAGTGCAGAGGAAAGTAGTTCAAAGGAGAAAGAAAGAGTAGGAAACAGACGGACATGAAAAATTGCTAGGGTCAATATGCATGAAAGCCATCAACCTCCACTCTGCATAAACGTGCATGTGAGGCTGCCTTGGAACTGGAGCAGTAAGGATAGTCCATGCTTGCAGCTGCTGAACCCTTCCTGTTTAGTGCGAATGAGCTGTCTGTATTGCAAACAAACCACATACTTCGGTCACAAACTGGCAGCCAACCATGCTCCCCAGAAGGTTCCTTGGAGAAGTTCAGTGCTGCCACGGGTGGAGGCCTTTCTAGTCAGGATGAACCTGGAGAACTGTTCCTGTCAATGCCATTTCCTCATCCATGCCACGCTCTGGAAGAGCCTTCCAGTATCTCTGGGGCCTGGCAGGCACAGGATTTGTGGGCCTAGAAACAGATCACAGCAAGCCTTTGCCTCAATCCTAGAGAATGGCTGTTCCCTGTCCCCTTAAGACAGGCAGTCCAAATTTCCATCAGTGCAGGTTTGAACCACTGCATCACTTCAAGGAGCTGTTAAATATCAACTGCTGGAGAGAATGCCTTTTCTCATCCCATAATGTAGGCATTCACCCCTATTCACTCCTGCGCAGTGTCTTTTCTAGTGGCTGTTGCTAGTGGTGTTCTGCATTTTGTTTTTTTAGATTGTGAGCCCTTTTGGGACAGGGAGCCATTTAACTATTATTGTTATTATTTGCCTGTAAACCACTTTGTGAACTTTGTGTTGAAAAGCAGTACATAAATACTGTTTGATGATGATGATGGGGTCAGTGCTAGAGCACCTGTTGTTTATGCAGAAGGTCCCTGGGTTCAATCCCTACCTTCTCCAGAAAGGACTGGGAAAATCCCTGTCTGCAACACGAGGAAACCACTGCCAGTCAATGTAGATGGTGCTGAGTCAGATGTGCCTATGATCTGGCTATGAAGACTCCTTCTTGAATTGCTTATTAATTTACTAACTCAGAGCACAATCCTAATCTGGAGTTAGGCTGGCACAGTTAGTCCAGCAAAGTTTGGCTGGCACAAGGGACACCATAGAGTGTGTTTGGACCACTCTCAGAGTCAGGGAGGGTGGCGCACATCTGAGTGCCGGCCTCGCTGACTCCAAGAGAGGTCCAAACATACTTTAGGGTATCCATTGTGCTGGCCAAACTTTGCTGGCTTAACTGTGCCGGCCTAACTCGAGGTTAGGATTGCACTCTAAATAATGTGCTTACAGTTCTTAGGCACTGTACAAGGACAACATTGACTGGGCTGTACAGAGAGGCTTAACAACAGTATTCCAGCTATTTTCAACCACTGTACCACAAATGGTCTGCAGGGTGCCATGGGAGTTTGGGGGAGGGTCATATAGTGGCAGGGCCACTGGGAGTTGTGAGCCCCCAGCCGGCAGTGCGGTATACCTTGGCAATTGTCAAAAAAATGGATGGTGTGCCTTGGCAATGTTTGCACCTTCTCAGTTTGCCGTGAGACAAAAAAGATCGGAAATTGCTGCCTTATTCCTTAGCATCATTCTCCATTAAGTCTCTGTTGCTCCCCAACAGGAAACATAGGTTCACGCCAGACCATGCAGTAATTCTGTGTGAGCAGGAACTTGAACTTACATTTCAACTAAGGTCCTTTTTACATTGGACCTCACCAAATAAACTCCATTCTGTACTGGACAGAACAGTGTCACCTCTGTGAACTGAGCTGATCCCAACACTTCAGAGGAATGCTGGAAAAGTTCTGCATCATGCCCATCAAAACAGCCAGGCACCAGCAAGGAGAAAGCCCAGACTCTGCTGGCTTCCGTCAACCCCTTCATACCCCAAGTGTACCCACAGTGCTCAAGCCAAACCTTACAGCGAACTCTTGAGATACATCACTGTGCAGCTGCTTCTGCTTTCTTTCTGTTGGGAGAAGGTAATTCACAGGCTCATATGCCCTAACACCAGCCCAGGGCCCATATGAGTTGTGAATTTTTCAACAGGATGTGTCCTTAAGCACTTACAATCCAAGGCAACAAGGCACACATCCCCTGCCACCAGCCTGGGACCACAGCTAAGAGTAACAGCCTCTAAAGACTCCTAACTTTTAACTCCACAGGCAAAACTAGCCCCAACTACAGGGGCCTATCCTAAAGCTATGAAGCTTTAACTTAGGGTGCAATCCTAAGCAGTGCCGGACTGGCGAAACCGACAGGCCAGCGCCATATCCTAGCACTGCTTAGGACGGGCTGGAGCCTCCCCACGGCAAGGGAGCGTTCGTTCCCTTACCGTGGGGGAGGCTCCAGCCTCCCCTATGGGCTCCTCGGATCTGCGCCCACTAAATAGTGGGCGCAGATCTGAGGAGACAGCGCGGCCTGAATTGGGGCCGCTTGGCCTCCCAAATGGGTCTAGGATTCGGCCTTATGGCCAAATCCTGGACCTGCCCACGTCCTGCCCAGGTCCCGCCCTCCTCCCACCAATCACTGAGCCGCCCTGTCATGGCACCTCCCTTCATGCCGGCCAGCTTTGGCCGATGCAAGGGAGGCGCTGCGTGGGCACAACAGGACCAACACTGCCTGCAGCGCCTGTCCTGTTGCCTTAGCGCCGATGCAGGGGTGCCAACGCAGCGCAGGGTTTAGGATTGAGCTGTTAAACTGACAGAGTGCCCAAGCAGCAAAACTGAATTTAGTCTGGTTCCAAGTAATTACAAATAAAGCTTATAGATTAACCATAATTTATTAAGAAAACAAGGTGTTACAAAACTAGGAAAGGCTTTAAAAGAACTAACAGAGACTTAACTGAGATACACATTAAAATTAAAAAAAAGCTATACTCCTATCTCTAGACTAGGCCCTAGTACCTGCAAGGTGGTTAGCCTTGCTGGTTCACCTTCTTCCATGCAGGCAACATGTCCAGGCTGGGCATCTTAGCAGACGTGGAGAAGGTGATCTGAAGGTTTGGAGATCTGATGGTCTCTGATGGTCTGGTGATCTTCTCTGATGGTTTCTGATGATAGTCTGATGGTGAAAATCTGATGGTGTCTTGAAGATCTGATAGTGTGTGATGATCTGTACTCCCCAAAACTGCATATCTTTATACCCCTTCTAGTACAATTAATTATCCAATCAGGATGAAGGTCAGACATCTTCCTGATGGAATGTTCGGAGGTTACATTCTGTTCAGAAAAGGTTATATACACAAACACAGAAAAGGTTATGAACCTAAAGGATGCGTCTCAGCTTTCCGGAATCTACTTGCAGCACTAGCTGGATGGAACTTTACTGATTAGGTATTTCCTTCCTCACCCTAGCTATGACATCACACCTTTCTGCAGGAAGCAAGGCAAATAGGAAATTACACTCCTGATTACATCAGGAAGTGATCTGATTACCACCAGCTGGGACTTTAGCAGCTTCAGCTCTTTTTTACAAAATGGAGGCATGTTGACAAAATGGAGTCAGACCATGGCCTAGCCTTATTTTGCTCTTTACAGAGAACCTGCTCAAAATGGGTGATTGGACAGGTACCTATTGGAGCCCAACCCTAGCTGTGGAGTGAATGCAAACTCCCCATCAGTGTTCTGTATGTGATCGAGCTAACATGGCAGCCTGTGATTTTGAGGCTAGGCACTAGGATATGGCCGTGTAGTTTTTAAACTTATTATTCTGCATGGAATGGTTGCAATCAAGGGTGCTCACACCAAACCCACTGCCATATATCATCTTACCACAAACATATCTGATCCATGGGAGTTGGATCTGTGCTAGAAGCTAGAAGAAGGATAATAGTTGGAAAGAAAGACCAAGAACATCCAGTTTAGGAGGCTGAGCCCTGGTGAGTCACACCAGCCCACTACAGGCCCAAGTGTTCCTGCTTTTCTTGTCAGTGGTAGTAATATCTAGGATGATCAAGACTCAGTCAGACAGTGTGTCTGTGAGAAAGGAGACTGCAGTAGGTGGTGTTTCACATATCTACTGCATGTCTTACCAGTGAACCGCATGAAGTGATTCCTGTTCACTTGGCAGAAACCACAATACACCTTTATAGCTTGCCTTGACCTGCTGGGCCCAGAAGATGGGAGAGATGGTCTCCCAACTCCAATCCATTATGATGCCGTCTCAAAGTTCACAACCGAACCCCACAGTCCTCATCCCTGACTGGCTGCACTAGTTCTCAGCCCACTCAGACTTCTGGAGCAAAACATTACCCAGCGTCAGTTACTAATTAAAGGCCAAGAACTAACCGGGCTTACATTTCACAATAAGATGCTACACTCCCTTATCTTCTCTGTTTGGATTCGTGTTTTGTCCTCGGGCTTGGAATTAGGGGACATCTCAACGGATCAGTAATGTGTGCATACATATGGGAGTGTATGTTTATAAGCATTCTGTTGTTACTAGATGTAAAATGTGCTGACCTAGAAGGACGATTAGGCACAGTTCTCATGCTCTTAGAGCACAGTCCTAATCTGTAGTTTGGCCGGCACAGTTAGGCCAGCAATGTTTGGCCGACACACAGGACACGGGACTCTCTCGGAGTCAGAGGCCAACACACAGATGTGCACCATCCTCCCTGACTCCAAGCGTGGTCCAAACGCACTTTACAGTGACCTCTGTGCCAGTCATTTTACTGGCCTAACTTGTGCCATCTTAACTCCAGATTAGGGTTGCACTCTTAATTACTTGCCTATGTTGGCAGAGTGCATCACTGTGAGACTATATCACACAGTACAGTATTGTTTCAAAGCCTAAAGCTAGTAGGTTTGAAATATTAACATTGATGTAGTGCAAAAGTCATTTCAAAACATATTGTGACAAATCATGAATCCACCACAAACAGGACTCCTTTCTTCTTCAAATAGTTTTTTGACCATTTTTTGTGCATTATCAGGCTGCAGCTAATTTTTAAAGCCTACCTTTGGAATGTTGTGAGTCTTTCCCACTCCATCACTGCCTACAATTGCTTCTTGTTTTCATGTAGTGGTAATTGGGTTTGTTTTGTTTCGCCTTTTATGAATCTCATTCCACTCATGGAACAGAAAGGCAATATCAAAATGATGTAAATAACTACATTGCTGTTAAAATAATTAGATCACCTAGAATGCTTTGAATGTTGAACACAACCTAGAAATTAGGAAGAGATTCATATTTACCATTGTTCCAGTTATAAAAATGTCCCTATTATCATTTTGTTTCAGTAGAGGCACACTAAACATTATAATGAGAACTCTCAAGCGTCCTGGCTTGAGATGGAAGGAAAAGAGTGTATTGCTTCCAGTATCCAATTCAAAGCAACACTGGTGGGCATACCCCTGCTAACTGGGTTTCCCCCCCTTTTATTAGTGAGTACAGACATAAATCAGAACAAGAAACACAAGCAAAAAAGGAAGTGAGAAAAGGAAAAATGCAGTGTATTAATGTGATGCCCTGCTAACAGGGAAAAGAGGTATTTCTTCTTCTTCTTCTTCTTCTTCTTCTTCTTCTTCTTCTTCTTCTT
>JAJKFI010000005.1:38112486-38125554 GCA_029204185.1 Lerista edwardsae
TAATAATAATAATAATAATAATAATAATAATAATAATAATAATAATAATAATAATAGTGGAGGAACCTTTGGTTTGTGAATGGATTTTATCCAAAAGTTGCGTATTGGGTGAGTTGTTTTTTTCATATTCAATACATAGATGTTTGGAAGAAGAATTTGGCTTGCAACTGTATTCACCAGCTATTACTGGGGAAGTCATTTATCTTTTAAGGAGTCATGTTGGGTGCCAAGACTACTTCTCTTCTGGCCCCTTTCTTCCCTTTTGCTAGCTGTTGGCTAGTTTCTGCAGTCCCCGTATTGTGCTACATGACAGTTTTTTGCAGCACACTGTAAAGGTATGGGCGGAACTACTAGCCCACACAGGGCACGCACAATCCTAACCAATTTTCCAGCAGTGGGGTAAGGGCAATGCAGCTCTGAGGTAAGTGAACAAACGTTACCTTGAGGAGGTCCCCATGACTGCCTCCTAACTGCAGGATACAGCACATGCCCCATTGGCGCAGCTATGTCAGAGCTGGAAAGTTGGTTAGGATTGTGCCCACATGTCAACATCTGTGGCAATCTCTCAGCATATCCTCTGCCCTTCTCTGTTTCCTACTTTGCACTGTTGAGCAGTTTCCTTTTTTTCCCCCCCAGCCTCTTTAAGAAAACACTCAACATGCTTCCTCCAAAGGTTACCAGGGTGTTTCAAAGGCCCACACTGATGACTGCTGGAAGCCCTCTCAGTTGTGGGCAGAGGCTATCTGATTTCTGGGTTCTGTATAGTACATAGCAGCGCCTTGTACTTTTGCATTAAAAGATACTTAAAACAGCAATCCTAAAGGACCAGAAAGAAAGGCCCTTGGGTTTAGATCCAAACACATTTAGGATCAGGCTGTAAGCTGAAACAATTTATTTTATTTATTTGAAGAATTTATACCCTGCCTTTCCCATACTGAAGCAAATGCCCAAGGTGGCTTACAGAGAACAAAGTACAATGTAACCACAATAAGTAAAACACAAAAAACAAAAACATTAAACATTTAGGGAACACAGACCCAATTCTCAGGCCCTTTAGAGGGTGGGAAAACAAACTATTCCAGAGGGAGAGGCCAAACGAGAGAGAAATGATTTGAGCCCTCTCCAAGACGAGTGTGGAGGGAGTGTGCAGTTCTTAATTCTTCTGGTAGGGAATTCCATATTTGTGGAGCCGTTACAGAGGTTTGCCCCCAAGCTGCCATCCCTTTAACTTGGGAGAGAGGGGGCACTTGAAGGAGAGCCGCTTTAGATCTAAGAGGGCAAACTGCTATGTGTGGAAGAAGGCAGTCCTTTAGGAAGGCTGGGCCTAAGCCATGAAGGGCCTTAAAGGGCAGAAAGGTAAAGGTGAAGGTTTCCCCACGACCGAATGGTCTAGTCATGACTGACTGTAGGAGGCAGTGCTCATCTCTGTCTCTAAGCCGAAGAGACGGCATTTGTCCAAAGACAGTTTCCATAGTCATGTGGCCAGAAAAACTATACACCAAGGCACATGGAATACTATTTACCTTCCCACCAAAGTGGTACCTATTTATCTACTCTCATTTTTATATGCTTTCGAACTACTAGGTTGGCAGGAGCTGGGACAAGTGATGGGAGCTCACTCTGTCTCATGGTCTCAAACTGCCAACTTTCCAGTGAGCAAGCTCAGTAGCAGCGGTTTAACCCGCAGCGCCACCACATCCCTTATGGTAAAGGTCAGTACCATCATCTTAAGTTTGGATTGGAAGTGAATGGGTAGCCACTGCAGCTGCTGAAGGAGTGGTCCTACTGAGTCAAACCGCCTAGCCCCTGTAACCACCTGGGCTGCTGCATTTTGTACTAACTGCAGCTGACCCCTATGAACTGCAGTGACCCCAGGGCAGTGGCTCAGGTTCTATCAGCAGGGAGAATGGCTCAGGAATGTGCAGATACCACAAGTGATTGTGTCTTCCCTCTTTGCATATTGCTTTTGGTGCAAGCTTTAGAATCTGCACATTGAAAACATTTGCCGACAAAAATTCAGAATAGTCAGCTCTAGGTTTCAATTTATGGGTACACCACTATTAGGTCAAAATCAACACACAGCTGGATTTTATAAATGACATAAACTGTAGATGAGAGTTGGTTGTATTAGCTATATATACACACACTGTATATGTTGTGTTTATCTTTTTTATTACACATCCCATCCTTCTTTCAGCAGGGTTAGGGAAGCATATGTGGGCTTATTCCTACTTTATCTTCACTATAAATGTGGATGGCTGATGTGGCAGCGACAAAGTGAAGAGCTTCATAGTTGAAAAGACATTTAGGGGGCGCACAATCCTAAACTGGAGTTAGGCCGGCACAGTTAGGCCAGCAAAGTTTGGCTGGCACCGTAAAGTGGACCACTCTCGCAGTCAGGGAGGATGGCGCACATCTGTGTGCTAGCCTCTCTGACTCCAAGAGTGGTCCAAACATACTTTACGGTGTCCCTGGTGCCAGCCAAACTTTGCAGGCCTAACTGTGCCGATCTAACTTCGTTAGGATTGCGCTCTTAAATCCATCCAGGTCCCTGGAGTCACGTCCAAGAAGCGATCCCAAGCACACCGGTGCTCTTTGTTGCAGTAAGTTGTGTGGAAACAGTTTTAATCTTTTGTGACAAGAAATCTTGTCATGCTGTCCTGTATAATTTTAAGTTTTTCAGGTAGTTGGGTGTATGTTATGTTACTCACTGTGTAAAAAAAAAAAAGGTTATGTATCTGTTTTCTACAGCAATCAATCTGCACCTATCAAAAGTAGATTTTATGGTGTGTATTTTTTAACACAGGCACTTCAGGAAATCTGAGCCACTGGTTTAGGAGTCAACGTGTTTGTGTGCCACTTGCCCCTGAACTTTGTTACTAACAAACCTCTGTCGTTTAGTTTAATGGAGGGTGGCATTTTCCCTTTAAGGAATACAGCTGTGTTCTGTGGCCATGCTGTGCTAGTTTAGGATGCTTGGTTGAGCAGCTGGTGCTAATGAGCCCCCCAACCTCTTGCTGGGGCAGACACGAGTTCCAGACAGCGCCAAAAACCAGCTTACATAATGCTGTTGACACTGCCACCCCTGGGCGGCTGTCTGAGCTGAACGATCCACATACACTGCCACACACCCCTATGCAATGCTATGTTTCATAATCATATGCTGGCAGCAGCCAGTTCTGAGAGAGACAGAGAGGTACAGGTCTAGGCTGGTCCATAGTATGAAGAGGAGGAGAAATGAATGCCGCTGTTGCCAAACACAGATGTTATCCAAGAATTAATGGAGGAAGGGTGACCCTATGCCTAGAAGTTTTAAAACTTTGCTAAAAAATTTGTGCTGTGCTGCATACCCTCCAGCATTCATGAGCTAAAAATAGGTACAGTTGCTTGAAGTTATTTGGGGGAGTAGCTAAGGGCAAGATAAAGCTGCTGGCAAAGGTGCCTAGGCCTCACCAGTTAATGAAACCTTCACTTACCTTCCATTCCCAACAAAGTCGGGTGCCATGACTAGGCATATTTTTCATTGTATCATTTAAAAAATGTGTCTCCAAGTACTATAGGCTTGGTTTACAAAACTACAGTGCGATCCGATACACTTCTACTCAGAAGGAAGGTCCGGCATATTAGGGTTTACAGCCAGGATTGTAATCAAAGCCTCTCTGCTAGAAAAATGTTTATATCTTGTTAAAAAAAATGTAAATCCAAATTCTGGATCCAGGAAGACTGACCTCATCACAGAAACAAGCACCAAAGCCTTAGGCAGCTCCAGTTTTTGGTAGGTCTGGGGGCAAAAGCCTTGTGCAGATCCCCATTGGTACATTCCCCCCCCAACTTTGGAAAGTACAGGCATGCCCCCTAATCCACAGTTTCAGTTATCCATGGATATACTGGGAGACCTATTAAAGATAGGAAACCATTAACCAAATCTTTTATTCACCTTGTTGCAGCAAAACCACTGATCTCCTGTCTTGAAAAAGGCGCCCCCAGTATCCATGGTTTCAGGTATTGGGGGGGGGAGGGTTTGGAACAGAACCCCAGGGGGTACTGGGGCATGCTTGTACTGCATTCATATGCCCAGCTATCCCTACTGCATGCAGGAAACTGTCAGCAGGTGCGAGTCCCCCTTCATGCTGCATTTACGGGGACAGTGACAACAGCAATGGACTCTGGTGTTGCTCTAGCAGAAGCCTACCCTTTTTCTTCCCTCTGATGCTGGGCTAGATGTACCATCTGAGATATGTAAAATGGCATTGGGAAGAGTAAAGAGGATTGTCTACTGCTGCTGTACCCAAACCACCTCTCTATACTTATCCACATGGGCTCAAGCAGTGATGGATAGCAGCAAATCCTATTGCTTCGGGTGGCCCCTTCAGAGAGACCCTGGCCCATGCTGGAAAACATGTTCTTGACTAACTGTTTTGCTTGTATGAAACTAAGGACTTGGAAGTTATCCCACTCTTGCTGAGCACTTCCCCTTGGCTGTGAGCCCCAACAAGATCCTGTTGGCAAGAACAAATGCTGCCTGGATGATGTCTTTTTAAAAATATGGTGCAGCTACCCTGGCCATAAATAATCCCATTTCTGTTCTCTTCTTTCCCAACTGGAATAGGAGAGGAGTGCATAAGTAAGTCCCATACACATGTTAATTCACAAATAACCATTGAGGTTATTCAATGGAGTGAATAGAGCAGATGAGCTGAATTACACCCATGCTCTTACTAGATTCATTCCCCAGAAATTTTGCTTTGCTTATTTGAGGAAGCCAACTTCAGTAAGTTTCAGCCAACTTACAGGTTCATTACCAGCCTAACCATCATACCAGTGTGCCCCCCCCACCAGCAAAGTTAAACTGTGTGCATCACAAAGCTCAGCAACCCAGAAGTTTGGCAATGATGCATGAAATCACTGAGCAACCAGAGATGGTGTTGTGAAGCAGGTGCGATACCGCACTGGAAGAGCACAGAATTCTTATAGGGACAATTGGATCCTACCCTGTCTGAGCAACCTCCCTATCAAAAATGCATGCTTTGTGTCTCTAGTAGCAAGCTACTGCTTCTTTTTCTTCTTCTCACACTTAAAATGCATTGGCACCCAATGCTTTCATACAAAAGAGTGTGTAGGTTCTGCAGCGACCTGTTTCTGATTTTAGGTCAGGAGAATAGTGAATTATTATATATGATGACAACAAGAGGGGTAGATATACAGTGTAACCATATGATATGCAACTTGAAGGGTATACAAGGAGGATTTGGACCTCTGCTATAGTCCACATTGCAAGGTTTTTCACATCTCACAGGGCTTAGTTTATATCTCTGCTTACAACAGCAGAGATAATGTCAATAAAATACAATTGTGTGACACAGAACCAACTGCCCTTGCAGGCCCATTCCTTATGTATGGGTTGTATACTAGACACACAGGGGAGAGCAACTACCAGTGCATAGCCTCTTTTTGTAGCATGTGTTTATTAGTGTTTCTTCTACATCTTTAAAATAAAAAAAGATTTATGGAGCTAGCTTTGTGATATAAACCAATTTGTAGACACTTTGGGTTGAAAAGCAACATATTCTTGAAGATATTCCATAGGCATTCATTCTGATGCAATTATACTCAGGTTTACTTGTAGAAATTTTATTTCCTGAAGGGCAAACTTGTTTCTTCCACCATGACAGCAGGAAAAAAATGTATGCACAAAGTATTATTAAATTTTGCATGCTTCTTGCGCTGTATCCCAACAGTCATACCAGAAAAACATGTGTGACATAGCCTTCCAAGTGCTTTGCAGAATTCTTATTTAAAACATGGGCTCTGAGCTTGAATTATAGCAGAACTGATAAGTTGTAGGCAGAACCTCCAGTCACAGCAGTTAGAACTGTATTTTTCTTGTTGCTGAGGATTTACCTGTTTTAATGGGATTATTCAATAACTATGATTCCTGTTCTACAGTGATTGGTCTTCCCATGTAATAGTTATGCAATAAGTGTTTGTTCCACAACTGCTGCAATTAAACTGCTGCCTGGGACATTTGGAAATAAATACACCCCACTCATGTCCCTCCCGGAGGCAAAATAAAATAAAGGCAGAGCAAATCAGCTGCTGGTCTGGTACTGTGGGAAAATGAGGACTCTTTAGATCTTCCCATCTTATTATGCCACAGTCTGAATACGCACATACAAAAAAAAAATCAGACAGTAAGACAGCAACATGCAATGGAATCCTTGAGAGCCATAAGCAGAAATCAAAATTTATATCACATCCTCCAAGACATGCATCAGACTCTTAAGTCTTACCTTTGAAAAACAACAACAGGGGACCCCATCCCTACCTTCCATTTTCCACAGAGGACTGAGATTTCAAGATAGCCAGCTACCTTGTTGACTCCTGCATTAAAAAATCCCCATCTTAATAGAAAAAGTCTACATCCCTAAACTTTGCTGCGGCAAAGAGAGGGAAAATACTTAATTTTCATTACAATGTTTTCCAAAGTGGTAGGTCACTGCCCACCAGCTTGGGAAGCACTGACCTTTGCAAGGAGGGAGCAAAACGATACCCAGGATTGCATCATTGCCAGGGACAGGTTTTTTTCTACTTACAGGAGCCAGCACCAGCCTCTTGGGCTGTATGCATGGGGGGCCTGAAGAACTTCCTGTGTTTGTGAAACCAGAAGTGGCTTCGATTTTTTTTGTTATGTCAAGGCTTGGGGAGCCCTAAGAGGTGTCTGTGGTATTCCCTGCATCCCCTGGAGGCTGGAATGTGCTCCTGTAAGTAGAAAACCCACCCTTCTGTTCTCAGCAGATGCACGATTGTGGAGATCGCATCACTGCTTTAGTTCCTCCCCTGCAACAACTTATGTGGTTCCAAACTTCCTTGTAGGAGTTTGGGGAACCACTGTTCTAGGCTGGAAGAAAGTAGGGTCATAAACATAATAGATCAAATTGTCTATATGGCTTGGGGCAAGGCTATTTGAGATACCACCACCTTCTGTATAATCTGGCTCCTCCCCTCTAGTCATCAGAGAAGGCCCTCTTACAAGTGCAGTCACCTATGGGCAGTAGTGGCATTCCCAGTAGCGGCACCAACTTTATGGAACTCTCAGTTTACAAACTGCTCCCTCCTTTCTTTGGAGCCTAAAGATGTTCTCTTTTCAGACGAGCCTTCCGTGTTCATGGTTTTAAATAATGGACGCCTATAGGTTTTATGAGGATGTTTTCATGCCAATAGACTCTTAAAAGTTACTGTTGTTGGCTTCTGATATTTTAATGTTTATACTGTGAAATATAGTTAAAATATGACAACGTATGGCTCTGTAGGCTGCTTTGGAGAGAAAATGGGATACAAAATGAGTAAATACGTAATACTGTTTCAAACCTCACCCCTCTGGTCCAGAGCCTGCAAAAACAGACCAAGGGAGGCAAGTTATCTTCTATAACCTTAAGTAACAGATTTTTTTTCCAAAGCTGCATCTTCTTTAAATAGCAAAATACGATCCCATCCCTTGCAAAAAAAACCCAGCTGCTCCCCTTTCAATTCCCATCATAAATGGAAGTGGCAACTTGATTGAAGAACAGAAGCAAACTTAGTTCCCTTACAGTTTATTTACATACTCCCCATTAGAGCATTGGTGGTATTAATGGACTGACAGTCTCAGTGTTATCATAGCACCCAACCAGGGCCACAGCCAAACTGATATCAGCCCCAGGTGACATGAGCCAGGGAGAAGCCAGAGTGAAAGAGAAACAAAAGGTGAACCAAGTTTAACTTAAAGTTAGCTAGCTGGGCAGTAGGGAAAGGGATTTGTTACTGTGGCTAGTTTTGGGATGTCCCAAGGAGTAAAGTATACATTAGAGAAAAAACAAGGGAAAGCTCCAAATTCTGCCTCTTCCAACCCAACCAATCACACAATTTCAACAGATGAGAGAGGCCACTGAAAGGGGATGTGTTCCAGTAGGAAAGGGATGGGGAAAGGCAGGCATGGAATGGTAGAGAGGGGACATCTGTGGGAGCCAGTCCATAGGGCTTTATTTTGCACTAGGTGGCTTGTAGGGCTCCAGAAGAAGACTTGAGAATGTGTTGACTTTGTCAGCCCCTCGCACTTCATGGGGTAGCAATGGTAGCTTTACAATGTGAAAGTCTTCATAGAGATCTTCCATCTGGAAGAGGGAAATAACAGTTAAAAAAGGAACACCCAACAATCAGACTACCTATAAGAAATGGGAAATCAAGATAGGAGAATCACAGCAACACTGCCTTCACTGTGCCCCCTGTTGGCCAGAAATGGCACCATTTGCATTTTGAAGAACTCTTCTCACACCAGCAGCACCATCACTACCAAAAGGTAACCCTCTTTCTAGAGTCCTAACTGAAAAGCAGATATACATTATCTTAAACCAGTTTCAAAGAATTTTACACTATCATATTCTCATTAAAACCTGAGAAGCTACTTGGTAAGCGACAGATTTGCCATTCCAAGAACTCACAGATCTTGCAAGAACTCAGATCTCACAGATTTAATGTTCCTAGGTTAGAAGTTATTACACTAACTTAAATCTCTTACTCAGACTGATCTAAAGAGGGTGAATTTTACTTTGCCAGCTTACCCACATAGCCCCAAATGGATATTCTGGGGCTTTCTGAAATGTACAAACATTTCCAGGCACAGCATGGAAACAGAAGGCAGATGTGCAAGGTTAGAAGACAGTTTGAAGGGAGGGAAAGAAAAAGGCTCAGCCATGCCTACAGAAAAAGGGATGCTGTTCTTGTTGGTGCATTCTGGTCTCTTTCCATCCCCACTGACTGATATCTTCTTTTCATATGAGAGGAAGCGGCTCCTACAAGTACCAGCTCATGTGGGAGGAGAAATCTGTTTCTTGCCTACTGTAGTAACTCAATTGCAAGGCCCAATGTTTAAGACCCCAGTGATTACTGGGCACCTGGACTTGCTCTGAACAATTTCAGAGAGTCTTTTTCAATTATCCAGCAGTTTTCGAATTGTGAGTCAGGGACCCACCAATGGGTCCTGCCCTACCTTTGGGTGGTTTGCAAAACTGACAGGGTAGATTAGGCTATTTGCATAAAGGGTTAAACAAGCTACTATGGGGGGGGGGAGAAGCACTGCTGCCCAATCACCATTACAGCCACACCTCTTGGCATTTATAAATCAGGCATCAACCTCTAAAATGTTTGAGAGCCTAACAGTTAAGAGAGATGTTATACAGGACAGAGATCCAGAGGCTGAAGACAAAACTAAAGGTTCAGCAATATGTGAAATAAAAAGTAATGTCATAACAATGGCTTGGGGGGGGGGGGGTTCCCAAGCCAAGGATGCAAGCATGAAGATTTATGCCTGACTCCTGCCATCTCCCCCAGCAGACACTTGGATGCTCTGCACTGCTTTTAACCATACCTGGTCAAGGTATTTGGACTGGATTTTGTGCCGGGCCTCACACATCTTACAGGGCTTCTCTGGATCAGGGAAGACTAACTGATTGACTATGATATTGTGGGTATCAATCTTGCACTTGGCCAGTTCCTGGATGAGCCGCTCTGTTTCATATAGGGACAAGAACTCAGCAATACAGACACAGATGAAGGTTGTTTGTTCCTATGATAGTGATAAGGTAGAACAAAAAGAACCATTAGCTCAGTGATGCAAATAAGACAGCAGGAGATGGTTGCCCATTTCCACATACCCGAGTTCTGCCCCCCCCCAAACTGGCTCCTGCATGCAAACTCCTCTACTATTCCCCCACCATGCAACTTTTATAAGCAGAGACGTGTGCATGTGGAGGCAAACACAGGCAGAGCTAAGATCTCTCAAGAAATCTTAACCCTCACAAGGGAGTTTTACATTGCAAACCTCTCCTGCCTTTAAGGCAGTTTGGTTCTACAGTAGACCCATCATGTTTGCTAGATAGCCAAGACCTATGGAATGTTGTTACAGCTACTGCTTTCGTATTCTGATATCAGCTATGACAGGAGCCCTAACACACTTTGGTCAGGAACAAACAACCCAAGAAAGAACCCAAGCAGGAAGGGTGTGTTACAGTTTTCCACTAGCTGAGATTTGACAGTTGAACATAGAAAGGGCAATACAACCCTTTCTCTAGGTGGTCCTTCCATTCCAAAAGTTACAGCCTACATCCAGCCAGAATGTAGTACTAGAAAACAAAAACAGACACCCCATATGGGTCATTGATTGGAATATTCAGAGCGCTTAGCATCTAGGACCTTACTGACATCAATGAAGCAGATTATATACGGTACTTAAGAAAGACTGACCTAGGAAGCTGAACTCCCAACTATACCATATATTTTTTAAAATGACCTCAGCCAGTTTCTGCAGCTTCCAGTCTATATAAATGGACTTTGCCAGAAGGGCTGCCAGGAATGGAAAAGGCCACCAAGGCTGATATAATGCAAACTGTCTTGTTACAACTCTGGAAGTTGCAGAATAGCCCTCCCCTTAAAAAGGCCTTAACTTGGCCCTAATAATTTAAGATGGTCAGAAAATCTCTATTTCACAACTCATCCTTCCTAAAATTATGCAGCCTTTGTGCCAATTAGCAGGTTCTCTATATTTTCAAATTGATCGCTATAACTGGCTCCTCCCCTCTAGTCATCAGAGAAGGCCCTCTTACAAGTGCAGTCACCTATGGAGGAGGAGAGGGGCAGTAGTAAGAAACAGCATTCCCAGTAGTGGCACCAACTTTATGGAACTCTCAGTTTACAAACAGTTTACAATAGGCAATGCATCTAGGAACAATGTATGTATATCAATAAATAAAAGCTTATGTAACATGTAATCATAGACACACATATCTGTTCACTGTCATCTTTGCTTCTCCTTCATTGTTTCCTTCTATATTCACCTCTAGGCACTCCGTCCTGGCACTTCAGCACAGGCGGTAAGCCCTTACCGTCCACGCTGGATGTGCCTTACAGCACGTCTGCAACACCAGTGCAGATTGTACAAGTGTACCACCCGTGCTGGAGGGCTCAGGATTGAGCCCTAAATCCCTGGTGGCAGGAACCATTTCCTTTGTTTGTAGGAGTCCATATACAGCTATATATGCATTAATTTAGCAAATAGCAGGTTCTTAAATACCCCTACAGATTAAGGTTTGGGGACAGTATCTCCTTGGTTAAGCATAAATATGAGCACAGCAGCCGTTGGGATCCCAACGGGAACATCATGGCATTAGCTATTGTGGCATTATATGCAGTACTAGGCTTCTTCTTTAATACTACATTCAATACTCTTGGACCATACACCCCACCACTGCAAAATACTTGCCGGATCCTTGAACTGTTCACTGACTGAACGGATAACGGGCAGAGTCTCCTCCAGCTTGGAGGCCAACTGGTCAGCATTCATATCACCCAGGCCAAGCATGTTGCACATCTAGTGAAGGACAGACAGCGAAATGTGGTAAGGGGCTTTGACCAACAGAAGGCACATCTAAACTGCATGCCTGATGCAGTACTGCAACAAGAGGAAGGAGGTGCGTGGGGAGCAAAGTCAGGTGATTAGCTCAGCTGAACAAAGCCTCAGGCTAGTACACTGTAGCTAATAAAGGGCTACATGGTAGCAGTAGCCCTTTAATACTGTACCTTACAAGTAAGAACATAAGAAGAGCCTTGCTGGATCAGGCCAAAGGCCCATCTAGTCCAGCTTCCTGTATCTCACAGTGGCCCACCAAGTGCCTAAGGGAGCTCAATAGACAACAAGATGCTTGCAGAAAGCAATTTAATAAGCTCAAACAATGGATTGTTACACATTACTTCTAAACTTTGCACTGCTGAGAGCCATGTAGCATTACACTGAAGTGCTACACAGTGGAACTTCTGATGAATATAGGCATAACATAGGCCTTTTGTATCATTAATTTTATTACTGTTATATGTTTTATGTTATTACATTAGCTTTACACTGCTTTGAACACAGAAAAGTAGTTTATAAATCTTAAATAGTCAACACATAATCCTTGTGTTGCTCCTCTCCTCCCTTTTACCTGCGATATGAAGGGACTGATCTGGTTCTTTATCTGCATCAGGCGGCCCAGACCCCGCTCCACAATGGTGGGGAAATTGAGGAGCCGTAGCGTGTGCCCAGTGGGTGCCGTGTCAAATACCACCACAGAAAAATTCATTCCTTTCACCAACCTGCGCAGGCCAGAGAGAGAACCATTAGCAGTCTTTGAGGGCGGAGCACTGCCTCTCATTAAAGTTGCCAATTTCTATAAATTCTGCTAATATAGGTCTCTTTTCAACCTTCCTATCAATCCTAGTTCAAATTATACAACATGCAGCTGAAATATGCTTGCAATTCCTCTTAACAAGTCAGGTGTCTGACATACACACAACATTATGTGAACTTCCACATGGATATTGTTCTTCAATTACAGCCACAAAATCACAAAATCCAGGAATCTGATTCACATGTAGCTACAGTTGCACTGCAACTCTGGAAATTTAGGCTCCTATTCTTGACAACTCCTGCATAATCCTTACAGTTCCAGTGTTCGCAGTTTCCGAATCACAGATTCAGATGTAACAGTGCACTTAGCAAAGGTTTCTATCCCATCTCAGGCCCGCTCAGCACTCTTATATTTTTCAATGTTCACTGAGTGCTAGCGCTTTCTCCACTTTCTCTGATTATGCATAAGAACCAGACAAATGTTATAGACCAGTGTTATTCAAACTGTGGGTCGGGACCCACTTGGTGGGTCACAACCTGATGTTAGGTGGGTTGCGGAAAGCTGGGAGCAGACATCTTGGAAGCTGCAGACCTTACTCTTGTTATATTTCTTTTGTAAATGTTAACCACTTGAATTTTCAAGTGAGGGTTTTTTTTTTTTTTTAAATTGTTTAGTTCGGTACTTTTATGTCATATTTTGTCCTAATCTTACTTTCTGTCAGGGATGTTTCATTGTTGTACAATTGCTACAGTCCAAGAATACCAGTTTGCATTTCAGGAGTTTCATTTTATTATGTTACAACAACAGCACTTCCTGACATAACATCTTGTTGTTGTTGTTGTTCAGTCGCTAAGTCGTGTCCGACTCTTCG
>JAJKFI010000005.1:38130554-38208411 GCA_029204185.1 Lerista edwardsae
AGCCTTTTTGTTCTGTAATCCATGGGGTTTTCTTGGCAAGAGTACTTCCAGGTTAATGACATCACTTCCAGTGGGTCCCGACATGAGTACCATTCTAAAAAGTGGGTCCCGGTCTAAAAAGTTTGAATACCACTATTAGACAAAATAAGTTGTAGTGCTAGAACAGCAGCTGCACAAATCAATCCAATTTAAATCATTTATTATGGAAACTCTGGACACCTCAGATTGAGAGATCAAACATACTGTTATATTAGGCCACTTCTGCCAAGGGTGCTTTTCATCTCTGCCAACTCCGATCTCATAACAGTGTACAAAGTAAAATCCCTTGATTTTTGGCCATCTGCTTCCCAATACAAGCCTCACAGGGGTCAGTGGACACAATGTCCGAACCACAGTTCTCACCTCATTACTTCAGCATAGCTCATGGCCTCATCAATACCCGGAAAGGCACTCATTGCCTCTTGCATCATCTTCTTGCCCATACTCAACATGTTATCCTCTTCAAAGAATTCATCTGGAAGTTCAGCCACACCTAAGCTAGGATCAATCTCCTAAAAAAAGAGACAAGCAACAATAGAATAGGTTGCACCAAATTCACAAAACAGGGACAAAGGCATTAAACAGAAAACAATGATCTCAGAAAAGAAAGCTAAAATATCTAGTTTTTAGAACTAATCAATAAAAATACTTTGGGAATATTTGCAAAGAAACTTTCAAAATTCTCCCATTCATTAAACTGGACTCAAAATTAAAAGAAACTAGATTAAAAGAGCAGTTTTAATTAAAATTAAAATTAAATTAAAGAAATTAAAAGAGGGTCATTCCATGTCAAAACATCACACCATTTCCAACTTACCGCCTTAGATTTTTATGAAATTTGGGGTACTTGTCCTATGGCATAATGCAAAAATACCAGTTTTTAGCAGCCTATGCTTATTATGTTAAATTTTATAGCTAAGTAAACTTTCAAAATTTTATCAAAAAATGGCATGCTAGTGATCCTTTAAGTAGTTGTACCTTGGACACCGGTTGGGATATAGAGTTGGGAGTGGTCGCGTTTTAAAGTTCTTTCCATGGGCTTTCATACAACACAATGGGTTTAATAATTTGTTTAGTTTTAAAAATTCAATTAAAAACGTTAAAATCAATTTTCTCAAAAACATATTTTTAAATTTTTTTAAAAAATCTCAAAATTAGTTCATACTTGTGTCTAACTATGCCCCCAAAATTATTTTGGGACGATGATGGGATCATAAGATACGAGAGATCACACATACGTGTGATCAAGAGAAATTAGAATTTTCAAATTGAACTTAATTTTTTAATCTACAACATAATTCTTTATCTACAACATAATTCTTTTACAGTATTTATGAATGTTGTTTCTTTGTGTATTACTTTTCTCAGTTTGTTCTGTTGTGAGCCATTTATTTTTAGGTGCTGTAACTTTCTGTAGACAGAAAAATGCAAACTGGAATAAGCACAATCATGTTCTGTAGAATAAAACCAGATCTTCTACTTCTTTTTGATGAATATCACTACTGTCAATAATTGTGAATTGCAATTTGAGGCACTTTTTAAAATAAGGTTGTAACAAATGTATCTATAATATGTAAGAAATGGGCCTTAAATTGTTTTGCAGCCCAATCTTAACTTGGGCAGGAGCAGGCAGGCCAGCTGGAATGTGCTGAATCCTAGCCAAGTTAGGAGGTACAAACATCCCCTTGTCCTAAGGTAAGCTGCAGGCAGCCCGAAAGGGCTCCTCGGACCTGCGCCTGCTAAATAGCAGGCACATATCTGAGGGGGCTGCACAGCCCAAAGACGGGGGTTTGGATCTGGCGTAATTTCCTAATCCGGACTGCTCCCCCTCTCTGAGCTGCTCTGCCACAGGTCCACCCTCCCTTTGCCTCCTCCCCACCCCAAATAGCCCCGTTGCTGGTCAAATTCGGCTAGCGCATTAACGGTTTACCTGCCACTTCCTGGGCCTACATTGCTGCCCATATCAGCCCAGCGCACATTTGTGCAGCACAGACATGCCTTATGGCACGTTTGTAACCACGTTGGGCCAATGCAGGCCACTTGCATCAGCCCAGCAGCGCAACTGGTTTGGACCCTCAAACCATTTTAAAAGCCATCAAAGAAAGAGATTAAGGCCAGTGACAAAATTGGTATATTTCCTTTTTCCTGAAACACCAGTGATAGCTAAATTCTGTAACATCTGCAGGAAAGAAATCAGCAAGATGAAAAAGAAAATTACAGGTTTTCCAAGTACTAGACAGGATGTAGGTTACAATTGCAGTATTTCAGATGGTGACCCTGATGTATCATTCTCTTCAGAGGTTTCAAGAACATTGAATACATCCCTTCAAGACCTAGGAGAGGTCCTTTTGACATGAAAAAGCACCATATACAGTACATGAATTTCTACAAATCGAGAAGGAAGAAAACAGTTTTATTTTTGCGGATTTCAGTGTTTTCCAAGCGCAAAAAGTTGTGTTCTGTTTTTTGTTCAAAATTTACATTATAATTATAATTGCTTTAAAAGTGTACTAGATGGGTAGTACAGTGTCAGCAGATACAACCACAGTCAATAACCATGCACCACCCTCCCATTAAGTAAGGAACATCCAATAAAAGAGGGTGGATTTTTGTGTGTGTGTGCAGATTTTGGGGTTTGTTTTTTTTTACAAAAAAGAGAAGTGCAGAAAGCAGTGTTTGTTTTATTTTATTATCACTGTTTCCTCCCACCTCTAACTACAGAAAACGTAAAAAGAAGTACTGCTGTAAAACACATACTTCATGTCAACTGCCTCAAATGATCACATCACATTCACAATTATTATTATTGACACTTATTATTGATATTTATCAACAGATAAACAGAAGCAAGTTGTCTTCACAAACTCTGTGGGCAGACAGAGCTGAGAGAAGTAGTGTGGAGAGAAGGGGCAATGGTGGTGTTGCCCAATGGCCAATATGATCCTGCCTGTTCCACTTTGCATTTTTATGACTATAGAAAGTTACAGCACCTAAAAATAAATGGCTCACAACAGAACAAACTGAGAAAATACACAAAGAAACAACATTCATAAATACTATAAAAGAATTGTGTTGTAGATAAAAAAATTAAGTTCAATTTGAAAATTCTATTTTCTCTTGATCACACATATGTGTGATCTCTCTTATCTTACGATCCTATCATCATCCCAAAATAATTTTGGGGGTATAGTTAGACACAAGTATGAACTAATTTTGAGATTTTTCTCAAAAATTTAAAATGTCCATTTGAGAAAATTGATTTTAAAGGTTTTAATTGAATGTTTTAAAAACTAAACAAATTATTAAACCCATTGTGTTGTAAATCATATGAAAGCCCATGGAAAGAGCTTTAAAAAGAAACCACTCTCAATTCCATATCTCAGCCAGTGTCTGAGGTACAACTAGTTAAAAGGTCACCAGCATGCCATTTTTGGATAAAATATTGAAACTTTAGATTTAAATATATTTTTTCTCTGCGAGTTAAAAAAACTTAAAAATATGCATTCCTTCAACAATTACATACGATCTTTAAGTATGCAAAGTTTCGCCAAAATCTAAGAACGTGAGGTAGAAAATTGCCCTTAAGTGTGATTTTTGACTCAGAATGATCCAAGAGCAGTTTTTCCTTGTGATCAGAGACCAATTTAATATTGTGTTTATTTAAATCAATTCACTTTGCAGAGCCCAACATTACAGTCCCGGCCAAAAGTTTTGAGAATGACACAAAGATTAATTCACACATGTTCTGTTGCTCCAGTGCGGAAGATGGCAATGTGCATATACTCCAGGATGTTATGAAGAGTGATCAGATCAATTGCAATTAATTGCAAAGTCCCTTTTTGCCATGAAAATGAACTTAATCCCCAAAAAACATTTCCACTGCATTTAGCCCTCCCACAACAGGAGCAGCTGACATCATGTCAGTGATTCCCTTGTTAAAACAGGTGTCAGTGTTGACCAGGACAACTCTGTCATGCTGATTGAGTCAGAATAGCAGACTGGAAGCTTTAAAAGGAGTGTGGGGCTTGGCATCATTGTACTTCCTCTGTTCACCATGGTCACCTGCAAGGAAAGTCATTGTTTTGCACAAAAAGGGATTCACAGGCAAGGATATTGCTGCTACTAAGGTTGCACCTACATCAACCATTGATCGGATCATCAAGAACTTCAAGGAGAGAGGTTCAATTGTTGTGAAGAAGGCGTTGGGGCGTCCAAGAAAGGCCAGCAAGCGCCAGGACCATCTCCTAAAGGTGATTCAGCTGTGGGATTGGGGCACCACCAGTGCAGAGCTAGCTCAGGAATGGCAGCAGGCAGGTGTGAGTGCATCTGCATGCACAATGAGGCAAAGCCTTGTGGAGGCTTGTTGTCAAGAAGGGCAGCGAAGAAGCCACTTCTCTCCAGGAAAAACATCAGGGACGGACTGGCATTCTGCAAAAGGTACAGGAATTGGACTGCCGAGGACTGGGGTAGAGTCATTTTCTCTGATGAATCCCCTTTCCGATTGTTTGGGGCATCCGGAACAAACCTTGTCCGTAGAAGAAAAGCTGAGTGCTACCATCGGTCCTGCGTCATGCCAACAGTAAAGCTTCCTGAGACCATTCATGTGTGGGGTTGCTTCTCAGCCAAGGGAGTGGGCTCACTCACAATTTGGCCTAGGAACACAGCCGTGAATAAAGAATGGTACAACAACATCCTCCAAGAGCGCCTTCTCCCGACCATCCAAGAACAGTTTAGTGACGAACAATGCCTTTTCCAGCATGACAGAGCACCTTGCCATAAGGCAAAAGTGATAACTAAGTTACTTGGGGACCAGAACATCGCGATTTTGGGTCCATGGCCAGGAAATTCCCCAGACCTTAATCCCATTGAGAACTTGTGGTCAATCCTCAAGAGGCAGGTGAACAAACAAAAGCCCACGAATTCTGACAAACTCCAAGCATGGATTATGCAAGAATGGGCTGCCATCAGTCAGGATGTGGCCCAGAAGCTGATTGACAGCATGCCAGAGTGAATTGCAGAAGTCTTGAAAAAGAAGGGTAAACATTGCAAACATTGGCTCTTTGCATAAACTTAACGTAATTGTCAAGAAAAGCCTTTGACACTTATGCAAATGGTTGTACTTGTACTTCAGTATACCATTGTAACATCTGCACAAAGATCTTCCAACACTGGACCAGCAGACTTTGGGAGAATTAATCTTTGTGTCATTCTCAAAACATTTGGTCAGGACTGTACATACTATTATGTGCCATGGTCTGCTCTGTGATGAAATCTCTCTCAAAACAGAAGCCTGTATTCCATGATCAACATTTGACAAGAAGATTAAGAAGTATTCCCTTTTCTGGCTGTTCTAGTAATCAGGGTGTTGTGGGCTACATATGCAGTAAGAATTACCTTGTTACTCTAAAGTGATCCTAATATCATATCCCTTTCAGTGAGCAAGACATTTGAATTGACTATGTTGTAGTTTGAGGATGCTAGGTCTATATAACTTGAACTGAATCACCACTAGGCCTGTAAACTTTTTTTGATCGATACTGTTTCTCCATCTACTTTCTCCTCACTTAAACTTCTTTGAAGCAGTGCCTCAAAAGCAGGTCCTTCTATTTTCCAGCTTTCCCCTTCTAATCTCTTCTTCTTTTCTACTTGAGTTCTATCTCCTCCTCCTTGTCTCATTAGACTGCAAATATACAGGTGTCTTATATTTTTACTTTAATACCACGATGTAGATAGCTGAAGAGTTTTATAACACTTCTATTATATGCAGTCTGAGACACAGAGATTCATGAAGTAAAAGGTTTATCTCAAAGAAATAAAGGCGTTGAAACAGCTTCACTCGCTTAACTTCTGGGGATCAGGTTAAAGAGCGGGGCCAGGGAGAAAATGGGTTCTCAAACCTATCTTGGACCTTTCCATGCATAACACAAGCTCTATCCAGATGCTCCCAAAGTGTGCACTGCAGTGCCCTGGAGCACTGCAGTGCACTCCCAAGGGCAGTGCGGGATGTCCCCGGTGATGCCTCCTAAACACAGCTCTCCTAAACACAGCAATCTTGGCTCACACAAGATCTTGTGAGAGTTGGCTACTGCCACCATCTTGGATTATGCAGAGTCAGGGGTGCCCAGATAAGCCAGGAAGAAGAGGTTGCAGGAGCACTGCAATCCTGGTACATTTGGGAAGTGCTACTTGATACAGTAATATCTTCAATAGCACCACTTTTTAGCACTATTTTCTTACAGTAGTCTTCATCCCAACAGGTACTTCAGTCAATGACAGCAGTTCATTCTGGCCAGTTAGTACTCTTTCAGACAACAATTAGCTTTCAAGGAACATATTCTCCAGTGATATTGAAGGTATTACTATGCAAGACAAGTTGTTCTTTGCTTTGACTACCCAGTCCCATTATCAGTACTCTTACCATGGCAAAAAGGTTGTCATAGCCCTTTACTTTGGTAGGAACTTTGGAAAATTTCTGATCGAAGGCATCCGAGATGTTATGAGCAGGATCAGTGGAGATGATGAGGACACTCTCCCGCACTTTGGAGAGCTGCACTGCTAGGCTGCAGCTGAGTCCAGAAAGTGAAGCAACAAGCAATTGTTAATATCACATGGTGGCATGGGGGAGGAGGGGAGAGCAGGGGAAGAGTAACTGTACCTAACGAAACAATTCAGATTTCTCCAGCCTGACAGATTATGACCCAGGATTACTTCCAAAGTTTATACGGGTATTTAGGAAATATTGAGTAGCAGGGAAGGTCACAGTAAACTGAAAAACATGCCATGCATTAAAGACACATTTATCCCTAGTTCAGTTTTGCAAATAAGTTCACCAAAAACTAGCTGTTCCATTCACAACCTATCCAACACATACTGACAACCTAAAAATACACAAATTACTATTTTCTACAAATACTTTTCTGCTTGGTCACCATAAGAGTATTCTAACTCACAACCTTCCCTTATTTTCAGGTGTTTTATATAGTAGCTCAATCCTATGCATATTACTTAAGTGCATAAGTGCGCCACACACACACACACTCTTCAATTTTAGTGGGAATCATCAAGCATACACAGAACAGCAGCTTAAGCTGCTTAACCCATCCCTTACATTCAGACAAACTATAACACAATAAAAACCAGCATAGCATCAGCTACCACAATTAAACTATGCCATAATAAAAATATTAATACTTTCAAAGTATATCAGAAAAA
Organism: Lerista edwardsae; assembly: GCA_029204185.1. Taxonomy (NCBI): domain Eukaryota; kingdom Metazoa; phylum Chordata; class Lepidosauria; order Squamata; family Scincidae; genus Lerista; species Lerista edwardsae. The sequence goes on from JAJKFI010000005.1 coordinate 38,137,806, forward strand.
AGCAGATTCTCATTCCCCAGTTCTTTTAGTTTTTATAATATTTTCTGATTATAACTTCAGGAGTTCCCAGAGCAAAAGCATTAATAAGGTGCTGCCTTATAATTCTGAGAGCATTGCTGGTGGAGCTGAAGACTATGAGGAGACAAAAGTCAAAAACTTTTGACAAAAGTCAAAAACTTACTCTAAGCTATAGTATTCGAAATCATTTGGGACTTTAAACAGGTAAGGAGCTAGTATTTAAGAGTTGCATCTTGAAAACCACACAAACCTGCTGGGGTTGCTGAAGCAGGTGCTTGCTCCACCCTTCTCTTTCTAAGAGAACTGCTGCATTCTGTGAGAGCTCAGTTTCAGTCTTTAGGTGCAGCTGTGCATCAAATTTTCAAATACACCCAGTACGATTCAATGCAGGTAAGGTGCACTGGGCCTATATATATGTCCATCCAAGTAAGTGTGTGGAGACTTGCTTTCCTCAACAACCAAAACTCTCATGACACTTGCACACACCCGTGCTCAGAATCTGCTTACCTAAGAGATATTCCCTCGTCCGCCCCACCCCGCAGAAAGACAAGCTCACCGTCTCCTGATGCTACCGTTTTTCCCTAGTAGGGCTTTAACAGTTGCACCAGAAGATGCTCAGATTCAACAGGTGGTGCTTCCGCAGCTCAGATAAGAGACGAAGCGCCGGACAAGCCACCCCTCCTTCGAATTCCCGCCTGTTAAAGGGTGCGGGGGGGAGGGGGCTGCCAGGAAAAGTAGAAGGGGAAAGGCAGCAGTCACCGCAGCCGCCCCCGTCAACGACGCTGAGGAGGAGCCGCCTCTACTTCACCTGCAGGTGGTCTTTCCAACGCCGCCCTTCCCGCCGACGAAGATCCATTTCAGGCTCCGCTGCTCGATGATGTTACTGAGCGTCGGTTCCAGCGGCTCCACATCAGGGGCGTCCTCGAACTCGTCCGCCTCAGTTGCCAACCCGGACGCCGTGGCTGCCATCTTGGAACACTGTCACGTGACAAGATGCCGGCCTACACCATTTTAAAGGGACAGCCGGGTCCTCCTCCGAGACTTTCGCTCCCTAGCAGGGACCGCGGGCGTAGGCTCTCCTACCCACCGTTTCGTGCTCCTCTACCAGCTCGCTCGACACGTTAAAAGTACAACTGTACAACCCAATACGCCTCCGATACGGCACCCCAGCAACTCGTCTTGTTTCCGCGGATTGGTTGACAGCTTCCCGTCCTGATTGGCCGTTAGCGCCACGGCAGGAATCAAAAGACCCGCCTTTCATTCCTTCCTATAATTGACGGCCGCGCTACATCCATGCGCCTTTTTGATTGGCTGCAAGGAGTGGCAATCTGCCTCGGTCTGAGGGTAAAGCGCATGTTCTGGCAACGCCTTTCTCTCTGACGTGCATGACAGTCTCACAGACACGCACAAAATACAAGAATACAGCTTAGCAACCGTGACGCCCTCCCCCCGGGCTATCCCGTCGTGCCTTGCGGTGGCGACTAGGGTTGACGTCTTCATTCTCCCGTCGTGCTCCGCGGTGCGCACCGTCGAGCTACGGGAACGGCGCAAGATGGCGGCGGCGCAAGGTGGCGGCCCAGGCTCTGAGGCGGCTGGGTCGGGCGGAGTGAACGTCTTCGCCAACGATGGTTCCTTTCTGGAGCTTTTCAAGCGGCGTATGGAAGAGGCTGCTGCCGGCGGCGCTGGGACCGAGAAACAGAAAGAGACCGAGCAGCGGCCAGAGCCGCCCAGGCAACAGGAACCTCCGGGAAAGAAGCGGAGCGGGACCGCCCTCAGCTTCGTAAGGGATCCGGGCGCTGACCTCCCCCTCCTTTCCTCCACCCCAACCTTCCGTACAGATTCTTTTAGTACAGGACGGAGGGGCTGGAGGCGTCTGGCCGTTTCCTTTCTCTAAAAATTACTGCAGCTGTCATTATTTTCCCCGACACTGATTTTTTCTTAATAGCAGAAAATCGACAGGTGCAGCATCTTACCACCACCACCCCAGTTTGTAAAATGCTCATCTGCGCGTACTTTTGCCTCTGATATTGGTGCCACTGCCCCTACGCGCTGACATCGATTTTGGTAGCTCTTTAGCATGTTTGGTCTTCATTTCCAGGGGCCCGGTTAAAGTCTCTGAGCTCTGTCGCTTTTCTTCTCTCCCTGTCCCAGTAAAACAAATTGGTTCTCTGTTTTGAAGCCCCCATTATGCAAGCCAGGATTCTGCTGTCAACATTGTTCAAAATAAGAAAACAAGTATATACAATATTTTCAATACCACCAGTTTAATTAGTCCTGGTATTGGAGACCCTAAAGCAAACTTTAAAAATCTGTGTTGTTTCTTCATCTTAAATACATATGCTCAGAATGATATCCTTTAATTCAATGTAATTTACTTCCAAGTGGATGTGCATCTGGCTATAGTGCTAGGCTGTATTCCTATAAATGCTTATCTGGGAGTAAATCTCGTTGAACTCCATGGGATGTACTTCTGAGTACACATGCATAGGATGTTGTTTGGGCTTTTTTTCTTTTCTTTTTGGTGCTTTGTAGTTCAAAATAGATCGTCCTCACATTAGAACCCTCTGCTGATGCGTGTTTGCCAAAATGTGTGAACTCTGTAACCACCAAAGCTAAAGCTTTCCAAAAGCATTACTACATTCTTTTGTATACTGGATTCTAGTATGAGGCGGAAGTTGTGAGTTAAAAGAAAAGAGGAATCTTAAGGTCAAAATAATAAAACAATTGTGGCAAATGCTATTCTGAGATTTCAGAGAATCAAAAATTGTTGGTCATGGCATGTAGCATATCAGACCACATATCTTTAGATTGAAATAGATATGTGATGGCACTTTGTTATCTGCAACTTTTGTCAAAAAGCAGTATATAAATATTCATAATGTGACAACATGAAGTCTTGCTTTGAAAAACTGTTGAATTAATGTGGACATTATTATGAAGGCATTGTTAAAGAAATTAGTCTGCACTGAGAAACTGTCTTTGGTTCTAGGTACTGTATATAAAAATAGAAAGGTTCTTGAAGTTTCTCTTCAGTGTAAACTCAGTGAAGAACTAAATACTGTAACTTACATCATGGTCTTATGTTTACTTACCTGGGAGAAAGCCATGCTGAACACAATGAGACTTCTGAGTTGATGTGTTTAGATTGCACTGTTATTTATCTAGACAGTGTTGAATTCCCCAATACGGCTCTTGCAGTTGAAATGAACTTTTCTTGTCATGCTTATTGGGGTTGATAATTATGAAATAAGTTGCCACCATTCTGTTCACAGTAGCCTAGAAAGAATGCAAATGTGGTTATATTTTCTCCTAATCAATCTTGAATACCATAATTGGACTAGTGGAAAACCCAATCAACATTCTAATGGAATAAGCTTTGAAAACAATCATACTTCCCTGACATGATTTCATTACCAATATCATGAGAGATAAAAAAAACTAGATTTATAATGGCTAAAGCATTACTAAAGAAATAAATAGCCAGGGCTTTCGGGGTCATGTATTAAAGGTATTCCAAAGTTATACCTTAAATATGTGTGAAGCAAGCCAGGGCACTGTGGCATTTGTTATGACCACCAGAAGTTCCACTCTTGTATTTTAGGTTTTGGTGGAAACAGTTGTTATATTTTAAAGAGTTGCTCTTTAGTTGAGGTAAAAAATTATTTTTTGTACATTAAAGCCGAAAATTAGAATCTTATGTTTCATTAATGAAATTATAAGATACCTTGGTGACTCTATTATTGGAGTCCATAACCTTTTAAATAAACAGATGCTGTTAGAAATAGAGGTTTCTTGTAGTTCGGAAAAATGCAGTTTTTAAGGATGACATTAGCATGAACAGCACTTTCCTAGACATGAAAAAGATCATCATTCTTCTGACGGACGGCCATGAGCTGAAATAAGTCAGATGGAAACAAAATCCTTTCATATTTGTTCTAGATTGTGATACTGAAGGGAAGAGTGACTTCAGTGATGATGCTATTTCTTAGCAGTGAACTTGGAAAGAATGTCTTATACTTCCCTTGTTACGTGTCATGTCTTTTTATGTTTGGGCTTAACTGTATAGATATATTGCTGAACACTGCTAAGGTACCCTTTTACCCTCCTAGCGCAACGGTGTAGGTAACGCTCGGCAGCTCTGTACTGACTGACAGGTGTGATGGCGAGTTAAGATGATCTAATTGAAGGACTCCTTATACCGTTATATAGTGGGCAACATTCCCCTTGCAGCTTCCAGGGCTCGTATAACGGTTGCAGTCTTCTATCCCTTCACCCAGGTGGGCAAGCGGAGAGGGGGCAGCAAGCTAGCCCTGAAGACAGGAGTGGTAGCCAAGAAACACAAGACAGAGGATGAGGTAAGTTGGGATAAGGCTTGTGGTATGTATTGAGGTGATCAGTTGTCAATGTGTGGAACAGCAACAGCTTGTTGCAAACTTCAGTAAGGATAGCAGTACCTCTGGTTTCTTTTTAACAAACTTCAGCAAGGGTGGAAAGAGAAACAAAGGCATTTTTGTCTTCATGTTATCCAAGTGTGACATTAATATTGCAGCTGGGGTCTGACCCCCCAAGCTTAGAACAATTTCTACCTTTTGTTTCTGTGAAACTCTGCAGAGGAGCTAAACCTTGATGACCTTTATGCTTGGCATTTTGGGAGGCCCGCTGCTTGACAGTGGGATGGTGACATGACTCTACAAAGAGTGGCAGCAGGCTTGGCTTCATAGGCAGGGTTTCTGTACACTTGAAAAATGCTGCACTTACTGCACTAATGCTGCTGTTTGTAGGGTCACATCTGGCCTTCCAGCCTGGATGTGAATAGTGGTGATGTTGTCAGGCAATTGTGTCTGTCACATGCCAATGCCACTTCCTTCTGGTAGTTGGGGCATTGTGACAAAAGTAAGTTTGGGAAGTGCTGGTCTAGATCTTTGTGTGAGCGTGACATACAGTTGAGTTTAAAGTTTTGTTTTCTGTGGTTTTGCAAACAGCATTGTATTGGCGCTCACTGTGGTCGTCTACTGTATGCTCAAAGCAGAGTTCTTACCAGCTAAATCCTGCTATATGAATCTTTTGGAGGAATAGACAAATACTTGAGCTTTTGTCTTCCTTAACTTGTGGTAAGAGCAAGACAGTTGGCAACCAGGATGAAAAAAAAAAGTTTTGTATCTCCTCCCTATTTGTGAAATGTATAGGTAATCATATTTTTATTCTGCCCTATCTCCCAAGAAAATAAAGATTGGGGTTATTTTATTTGGTCCTTGCAACAATCCTGTATTGTAGATTAGGCTAAGAGATAATGACATGACCCCAGATCATGTAGTGAGGTTTATGGCAGAGCAAGCTGTTGAAGCTGGGTCTCCCTCACTGAAGTCAGATCTGTGCACTACAACTCACTGATGGTCCTAGGCTGATCTTCTAGAACTCTTGTGTTCTAGTGTGCTGTGCAATGGAATGCATCTACTGTATGAGCGCCGGCACTCTGGAGTTAGGCATTCAAAGTTTGGCCAGCACAAGGGTCACCATAAAGCATGTTTAGACCACTTTTGAAGTCAGGGAGGATGGTGCATGTCTGTATGCTGCCTCTCTGATTCTGAGAGTGGTCCAAACATACTTTACAGTGTCCGTTGTGCCAGCCAAATGTTGCTGGCCTAGCACTGTCTTACTCCAGGTTAGGATTGCGCCCTAAGTGCAAGAATTCTAAGTGCAAGAATATGTAACCTTTAGTTTTTTTCTCTCCTTATTTCTTTTGTAGGTTTTGACAAGTAAAGGAGATGCATGGGCCAAATATATGGCTGAAGTGAAAAAGTACAAAGCCCACCAGTGCAGTGATGATGATAAAACCCGCCCTTTGGTGAAATAACTTTCAGCCCCAGCCTGGACTGTCTCCGATGTTCTGTACATAATTATTTAAAACATCGAAGGAGTGTAGCTCTGCCCCACAGACTGAATGCTACCATGGCAAGTGACTTGCCATACTTTTATATATGGGAATTTAAAGCCTCCTTCATTGGTTCATTTATTGTTTTTCTTCTCTTTCTTCTGAGAACTAAGAACTTTGCAAGACTTTTTTATTTGTAATCCCTGAAATAGTGGAATTGGTCTGATGTGTCTTTCCCTGAATCACCAGGCAACATAACTTGCCCTCAAGGTCTTTAAGCACTGAGTCTTTGTTTAATGTTTCTAATACACCTGAAGTTTCCACCATTGGATAAGCCACATGGCTCCATCTTTGCCAAATTTCATTATCTCTTGCTGTTGAAGGTGCAGTCACAATAACACAACTGCAGAGCAGGCAGTTGTAACACAGAGCACTTTCAGCTATTGTCCTCTGTAGATGATGGTGCTGGATTTCTTGATAGCATCTGGCAGTTTTGTGACAGCATTTGTACATTGTTTCTTCTCTAGGATTGCAGTGAGTTACGTGGTTTCTTTTTTAATTCCTGTTGCTGCTACTTAAGTCTGTTCCCAGCCTTCTGCTGTGCATGTTCCAATCCAGCACTGGGGATTACACTGTGCCTATTTGTTAGCTAAAACAAATAGAAATTTGGTCTGTTCATATGTTAATGTAGTGGAGAAAAACTGGCCATAATCACTACACAACTTTCTTAGGACAAATGGAACTCGGGGCATCATGATTCTAGCCTTTAACCAGCCTGTATGTCTCAGTTCTGGGCTTTATGGCCAGAGTTCCTGGGCTACAAGTATGGACCTAGAATTGAAGTTGGTGACAATTGGTTTGGCAATGTATGCATGGGAACTGTATGGTGTGTTTTTCATTTTTAGTGTCGCCAGTTGGATTTCTTACACTTGCTCCATGGTTTTAGAGCTGAAAGCCCTGTTGCAAGTGATGTGAATTCTGCTTATCCATGTGAGTGATTGGATATAACAACTTCATGGAACGACCTCTGGTACATTCCTATCAATTGAATTGGTCAAGAAATAAGAATACTAATAGTACCTTTTATACTTTGACATCTCTCTCCCAGTTTTGTGCTGAGGTGCAGCTAGGGCTTGCTTTTGAAGCTTACCTGGTTTGTGCCATGTCCTTTTAATCAAACGTGCCTGTATTGGGAAGTTTTGAGGAAAACCTCTGAGCAGTTCTGAATATGTGATATTCACAGGGAAAGAGTTGTACGTTGAAGGTAACATACCATTTGGGGAAGGCCTATCTGAATGTTAAATAAGTGTTGATGAAACAGCTTATAGGCCATATCTTCTGTATGTAAATACCTTTTCTCCTAAACAAGTCACTGCTCTCTACCAATCAGACTAGATTTGGGCTCTGCATAGAACCCTTGAAGGGGAGAAAATAATGCTCTTGTTTAATGTTGCATACATTTGCTGGAATTTTAACCAACCTGGTTTATCATACATGAGAGACTGTTTGCTGTTGAAAATCTGAAGCAACTGTAAAGGTTTAAACATTTCATTTCTGTCTGGTTACCAACCTAATATGAAGTAGTGGCAGTTTGCTTCCTTGTTTTACACTTGATCCAACTCTCTTTTGCTTTTGACTTCCACAGCCCAGCTTAGAGCACCCAATAATCATTCTAAATAGTAGCTTTTTAAAATAAAAATATTCTGTTGTGAATACTGATTTGTCAGCATTATGTGTCCAAATGTTTCATGTATATATTTTGCTTCATTAGTAAGTATTACCCACTGATGCCTACAAAGCCATTACAATTGTTTACTGCAGCTAGGAGCACAGCATTTAAAGCTCTTAGCAACAATATTAATTTTTTTTCCTGCTTAATGAATACCAGAATCCATAATCCCATAGGAGGATAACGTAATACTTTTGAATGAAGTCATAAAAGAGACCGATTCTTGACGGTTGCACATAAGGTAGGAAGGCAAGTGGAATTGGAACACAATCTTGTTGTTACAATCATAAGTTCTAATCTTGCATAGAAATATCTTCCATTCCAGGTGTTATCCTTCACAGTTGAGCATCTCTTTTGCTGCACACACTTTCCACACATTACTTGACAGGCAACTCCTCTACTCTCACTGGAAGAATTGTCATCTCTGCTCCTTTCACCAGTAACGTTCATCAGCAGCTCACTGTTACTTCCAGTTGGCTAGAGGTGACCTTCAGGTTTCAGAGGTAGCAGCTTTGCCACTCAGCCAGACCTCCTGCCCTCTTTACCCTCTTGCACTTAAACAAGGATAAACATGGGTCCATGTCTGCAGACAGAAGCAAAATCTCCATATGCACTGCTAACTAGCTGTATCTTAATAAGATGACTAGCAGCACCTGTCCTGAGAACGCCACATTTCCTGAGAGCCTGGCCATTATTTCCAACTATAGGCATGCCCTGGTATCCACAGTTTCAGTTATCTACAGATACCCTATCTTTTAAAAAGACACCCTAGTATCCATGGTAAAATTAAATCTTTTTGACCTGGTTGCAGCAAAACCACTGATGTTCCCCCATCTTTTAAAAAGTATCCATGGTTTCAGGTATCCACAGGGAGGTCCAAAACAGAACCCTAACTGATACCGGGGCATGCCTGTGTAGTACTTTATCCAAGATAAAAGGGCAGATCAACACATTTAATGAAGGAGAACAGAATGAGTACCAGGCATACAGGTACCAGCTTGCCTAGTGTTACTGCATTACCTAAATGTTTCACACAAGCAGTTGCTGCATGTTGCAATGTACTTGAGCCCATGATGATATGATGCACAGTTGTGTGTGATCTGACTGCTTACAGAGACCACTAATTTTTTGTTGATTGTAGTTGAAAAGGAGAATTGTGATCATGTAGAAGGTTGCAGCTATCTATGTAACAGCAAATTCACACTAACATTTCAGGGGTGTGGTAACTGAGGTGGGAGGTCCTAAAGCTGGAACCCCTATCCTTTTTCCTTGATCTACCCCATGCCAAAATTGATAGACTCTACTGCTACCACAACGGGGAAAAAAGTCTACTCTGTTATATGGAGAATTTTCCCAAAACCTATCCAATAGCCTGCGGTTGAAGGCAAGGTCCTGACATAGTTCAACCAGCTATAGGCAGGTAAAGATTTGAAATATTAAAAGTTTATTTAAAATGCATGGTGGAAGGTAATACAAAGAGGAAAAAAAGAAACAGAAAAGCAGCTTGGGCATTAGAACTGCCCAAGTGTGGATTTTAGTAAAACTACAAGCAGGTAATGACAGGGAAACATTAATTCCCTTATGCAGTGGTTCCCAAATTTTTTAGCATCAGGACCCACCTTAAAAAAATCCACTTTACCAGTCGCTCAAGCCTCTGTGGCTATATTGGTGATTGGGTAGCAGTGGTCCCCCCCCCCAAAAAAGTAGCAAGTTGTTTAACCATTGGTGCACATAACCTTATCTACCTTGTCAGTTTTGCAAACCATCAAAAATTGAGTGGTGGGCCACGGACCCATAGTTTGGGAACCACTGCACTAACCTGTCTAAATCTCAATGTTCCACTTATTTCAGTATTGGCTTAAGTCTGTTACATCTCTCTGCTGCATAGAAAGGAGGGTGAGAATGTGACCATACATAGATGCATTCTTTGATGGAGCCAAACCAAAACCACACACAAGTATATTTGGGCTAGTTTAATATCATTCTGTTGGATGTTTTACAACCACCTGAGCATTCCTAGCTGGCCTTTGTTCTGGTCAGGTGAATTTGAATGCCCAATCAGCTGGCACATCCCAATCCCAGCAGATGGGCTGATGAGGACCTTTCGTTCTTGGGGAAACCAGATGAAGAAAACTTGGAATACACAAAATGATCTGACTACCTGGCAATACGGAGGCTTTCCTTAAAGGAAATATGAGAGAAAAAGAAGGGAGCAAGAGGACCTCAACTGTCACAAAGTGATCATGTGAGTATAGTATACTACAACAGAGGCAATAAGCTCTGGTTACTTGTGTGAACCACTAAGCCAAGCATGCTAAGAAGGTCACAAGGTAAGGTCTGATTGCAACAGGGATATGAAAATATAGCTCCACTTTTGTGGCAGGTAACTGGTTCATGTTCTAGATGTTCTTTTCCTTTCAAAACATAGACATGATCTAGGAACTTTATATTATGAAGCTATAGCTTTTGTCTTAGGGTTTTATTAGCTTGCTATTTGTTTAGGACTTTTTCCCTTCTAGGGTTACTTCTCCCTACTGTCCAAGTAGTGAAGCAGAAGGATCACAAATGCCCCTGTGTGTTTGGTACCACCGGAGAGAGCAACAGCATGTCTTTAGGTAACTGAATTTCCAAGGGAAGGTGAAATTTTTGGTGCCCTGGCTGGGTATTGGGCTGTATGCTACAGTTGGAGGATGAGAGGGTTTTAGAGATAGATTCAGTCTATGAACCAACATTCTGTGTTGGAGTTTACTTTCTGTAACTTCTCATCAGCCTCTTAGGACAACAAACAAATACACTGGGCTGCAGCTGCCTCTTGTTTCTTCTCAATTCTTTGTTATTGCATCAAACAAGAAGGCTCTATTTTGGAAATTGGTTAAACTTGGTTTAACCACACACCCCACTGCCATCCCTTGGGTTCACACTAATGGAAGAAAGCTTGCAGTTCAACTATAGAAGAAGCAGCAGCAGCTACTGCTCCTTCCTTAGCACAGTAAGGAAAAAGGGGACAGCCTGAGACCAAATTTCAGCAGGGATTCCATATTCAAGTTATACCCAGCTACAGCAGCTTTAACTGGTCACCAATCTTATTGGGGAACACAAGCTGGAGCATATAACTAATTGCTGAGCAGCAGAAAAAGTTTCCATTTCTACTCTCACTGGTTTATTAGCAAAATAAGACGGAAGAGAAGGGTGAGGCGATCTGAGCAGTTGGCACTACCCACCCCCAAAATGAAGCATCTTTACAAAGGATTATAGGCAATCTATTTTATTTCATTGCAATGTACATCAGTTTTACTTTCAAGTGCTAAATCCTTGTTAAGGACATACATAATCAGAAAAGCACTTTCACGCCTCTCCACTTGCAAGGCAATAAACAGAGCATGACTAAGGGAAGCCTTTCCAACTGGTGGGCTTGCTGCATGGCACTAGCCAATGGGCTGCGCGAGCAGTTTCCTAGGGGACAAGGGTCTTTGCTTAGATTTGTGTAAGGCAAACAGTAAATGTTGGGCAACAAACAAGCGGAATTTCTTCACCCTTTTAGAATAGTGCACTTAAACGCCTTAATCCATAGCCAGTTTCTAGAAGGATTTCACTGGACTGTATCAGCAATGTACTATAAAAATTATTTACAAATAACATTTCTACCTCTCATCTTAGAAGCGTGCTGACAAACTGTCTAAAAAGTGTCAATACTGCTTTCATTAGAGAGTTCCATGGAAAGGGAGAAATCTTGAAGTGTGAGAACCATCTACCACCCCCAATCCAGATAATGAGAATTGTGTCTAAGAAAATACTCAGTTTGCTTCTCCGAGTCTGTTCCATCCATGTGACAAGATAAAATTATTCCCTCTTGACCCTGTGGAATTGTATTTTCCTATAAAACTCGAGAACATTCAAAGGGAACATGTGCATGCCCCACAAAAGCTTCAGAGGCACCAAGATATACAGTACCTCTTCAGAATGGATAAAAACTTCCCTCTTCAGTGAGAGAAAAACAAAACTTTAAGAGAGAGCAAAGGAACGCTGCCCCTCTGGGCACTCTTATTTGCTGAAATACCAGCCTTCACAAAGACGCACTCTGCCTCCAACTTACAGCTATAGAATAATGCTTCGCTGCTGAAATGTTCCTGCTCCAAGCTGCCTCACAAAGGAAGAAGAAAAACTAGGAAGAAGCTCTTTAGGCTGGTTTTCTGCATTGTAGCATGTATACTAGATAAATTGTCAATGTTGGCCAATGTTAGACACAGCTGTAGTTGCTACCTAGTTAAATGACTCAGCATTTTGTTGGTGAGATGAAAGGGAGAGTGCTAAACAAAACAGTTTGTTACCTCTCCCATTCCACCACAAACCAACCAAAGCCATAGTGTCATGCCTTTAAAGTGTCTAGATTTGCAGTTGAAAAACTTTTGCCGCTAACGTTGACTTCAAATGGTTTCTTCTAACAAAACAGTTACTGTCCCATGCTGTCTCACACAGCACCCTAGGAGAACACTACTTGCTCACTCAGCAGGGAATTAAGAGAGACATGAAGTAGTTTCAAACGACAATCCTGCTTTTCTGAACAATTCATTTCTGGAGGGAGTGAAAGAACAACCCCAGCTTTGTCATTCCCGCTTTCCATTTTTTTCTACCACGTCAAGTTAAAAATGCTCAAATATGGCACCAGTCACTCTCCAGCATAGCTAGCCAAGCCAGAATGGCTCTGTGTTGTCCTTGGGGTCTGGGAACAAGGGTCTTTGCCACAGGATTCTTTGGTGTCTCCCAGAAGTGCACAAATGAACGAGTGTGCCTCATCCCAGCCCCACCAGCCTCCCACATAGCCCCGGCTTGGAAGCACTAAGCAGCGCAGGGCACTGGAGCCACCTCAGTTGGTCTCGTAGGAGGACAAGAGAGCAGCATCAACGGGCTCCATGCAAGAGGGACAAGTGAATGATCGCATCAGCCAGTCATCAATGCAGTGTACGTGGTAGATGTGCAGGCAGGGCAGGAACCGGATGGGGTCTCCATATACAAAATCCAGCATACAAATCACACACCTGGAGCCAGGGAGAAAGACAAAAGAAAGCAGGGGGGTGTCGTTAACCTAACAAGGCGGCAAGATTGGCCCCAAGCCCTTACGTGCCGGAGTGTACTATATTTCTTCTGGCAAAAGCTAATAAGGGAGGAAGATCTCTTAACCTGGGTTTTGGTATTATAGTATCAGAGTTCCTCATAATCATCTAAAATGCTAGGCCATGAATATAAGGTCAATTCACGCTACCAGCTTAGAGGCGGGAAAAAAAAAAGTCTCTTGGTATTTGCCAGGCAAAATGACCTTGTAATGCCATCCCTTAAATGGCAAGGTAGTCGCTGCCAGAAAGACCATTCACCAAATCCCACAACCCATTTCTTATACTGGCCAATACTAGTTGCTGTACTGGATAACATAAAGGTAAAGGTTTCCCCATGACTGAATCGTCTAGTCGTAGAGGGTGGTGCTCAGCTCCGTTTCTAAGCCAGCAGAGCCAGCATTGGTCCGAGGACAAGCTTCCGTGGTCATGTGGCTGGCATGACTATATGCCATAGTGCACGGAATGCCGTTACCTTCCCACCTAAGTGGTACCTATTTATCTACTCGCATTTTTACGTGCGTTTTACTGCTAGGTTGGCAGGAGGATACTGGATAATATACGGTACAAACCAATTAGAGTCACAACCTTCCATCTTAAGTTGTTCATTAGTTATTCATGTCCATCTTCCAAGTCACAGACTGAAAGAACATCATTCTACCCTATCACACTTTTTTACCTTGGGTATCCCCTATCGCTGCCAAATAGCTGAGATGTCATACATAATATGTTCATGTACATAATCTTTAAGCATGCACACACCCCAATAGTCTAAATGGCAAAGAATGCCAGAGGGGGAGGGGAGGGGTATTTTATTTTAAATATGCTGCTTATTAAGGGCCATTAATAAGGAATAAGGGCCATTAATGTAGTCACAGATAAATAATTATTAAGGCGCTTGCAGGACTCAACCTGAGCTAACAAATAAATACAAAGCAGTGAAGTGGAAAACATACTCTTTGATTTTCTTCTCCGAAGGCTCTGAGCCTGGATCAAAGATGCCTTTGGGAAGGTGTTGAATTAGCCCAATACGCTGTGCTATTCGGATCTGCTCCTCTTCTGTTAGTTGTGTGGCGAGACGTGCCTGGCTGGGCGTTGGGTGATATACTGGAATCGGGGCATGTTCCTGGAAAGTCAGAAGAAGGAGCTGCTGAGTTCTTGCCACTACTGTAGACAGCCAGCAATGAAATGCAAATCATACATATTGTGTGTGTGTGTGTGTGTGTGTGCGCGCGCGCACGATATTACTACAAAGGTAGCAAGATAAATGGTCCTAAAAGTGCCTATGTTCAAATGCACACAACTACTTAACAAGGAGGCTGAAGTTGTCAGATAACACCCATTCTTTTGAACACCAGATGGGCTCATTCCAGTCAGCATATACTCTCCACATGAATCAACAATGGTATAAAGACAACAACTGCCTTTATACAGTCAGATCTCAGATTAATTGATCCATCTGGTGCCATTATTGGTTATGCTAACTGACAATATCTCTCTCGAGTGTCAGACAGGTACTTATCTAGCCATATCTGGAAATACCAAGACTTGAACCTGGGACCTTTTGCATGCAAAGCAGATGTCCAACCACTGAACTATAGCGTTATCCCTGTGTAATGTACAGAAGCCTACCAATTCCTTCATGCCCAAGCGTTAGAATCCCAGCAGGACCAATTTGCCATAAAATTATCAGTTCCTTCTCTAGTCCTTGAGGGTGCAATCCTAAACTGAGTTAGGCCAGCATAAGCTAAGCCAGCAAAGTTTGGCCAGCACGAGGAACACCATAAAGAATGGTGTTTATGGTGTTCACTCTCGTAGTCAGAGAGACCAGCACACAGACGTGAGCTGTCCTCCCTGACTCAGAAAGTAGTCCAAACATGCTTTATGGTGTCCCTTGTGCCGGCCAAACTTATGCCGGCCTAACTCCAGTTCAGGATTGCGCTCTGAAATAGGTGTGCATCTAGGCAAATATTTGTTGCGAGGCAGTGGTCCTCACGACAGTATACAGTTAGCATACAAAGATCATGGGGGTGGAGCCAGAGACTTGAACATGGCAGTCGCTTTTTATGAGTGGCTGGGGCTTGTGTTCTTTCCTGAATCTCCGCAAGGGGTTCAGGCCCAACTCCAGTAGTAGAACTGGGTTGGGGGTAAGCATTAACATCTAGCCTCTGGATAGTGGCCAACTCCGGAGGTGAATGATGTTTGCTTGTGCCTGGGAGCAGAAGAGACTCTGCCTGCCTGGCAGACCGTGTGGACGGTCTCTGACTTGGAGAGTGACAACACCGGAGAGAGAATGATGGATTACAGCCTGGAAGGTCTTCAGAAGTCCCCCTAATGAAGACAATCGTGTGGGAAGAAGAAGTGGCGTGTAGGCGTAAATGTTTAACATCTTGGCGTGAAGTGCACGGAAGAGTTGGCTGCGGGCCAGTGAGGTCAGTGGAATTAAACCTGCTTAATCTTCAACATAAGATATCCACTGAAGTGCATCGCTGTTTTTTTCTGCTTCTGTTTCTATTTTCTTTTCTAAATATTTTGATGTGGCGTGGGAAGCTGAAGTATGGAATAAAAAAGTACTCTGTTTTATGCTGAATTTTTTGCTGCGTAGCAGTTTAAACATGGCGTCGAGAGGCGGCAGAAGATTTATAATTGGAGCCCATTTATTTGAAAACGACAGTCCTATTTGCAGATCAAGAGGATTTATTAATGAGATAAGAGAACACAAAAATAGGGAGTATTTTGATTTGTATGTTTAAAGAAAGCTTGAATTTTTTACTGCGTAATTGTGTCAACATGGCGTTAATGAGAAGGAAACCGACAGATCTACAATCAAGAGTTGAAAGTTGTTTGAAGCATGTTCAAGGACTTGGAGAAATGAACTCTGTGGAAGGACAAGAGGAATGTATTTTTGAAGATGGACAGCCCTGTCTGAATTAACAAAATTTAAGAGAAAGAGACTATGAACAAGATATTTTTTTTATGGTCTGTTGATAAATACAGTGAGAGTGTTTTTTGTCAGCAGGCCCCCCTCTAGTGGCAGGAGAGGGGAAGGCTTTGACCAGATGTTAATTTTTAATGATTTGTATAATTTTTGGCTTTTTATAATAAATGGGCGGGGGGAATTTGAGTAATGAAATTTATGATTTAAAAATTGAATTAATGGTATAAATAGAAATGAGGATTAAAAGGTGACAAAGTTCATTCCTTCCTGTGAGATTTGTGATAGAAAGAAATGGTTAGCATTGAGCCTTGATCTGAAAAGCGATAATTGTAGGCTTGTAATTTTGCGTCAGATTATATAACTAAGCGATTATTTTCTTATTTTTTTTTTTAACAAAGGTACGTGATAACTCAAGCTTACATTAAGATATGATTTTAGAAAAAAAAAAGGTTATTGAGGCCTAATGATGATTACGAAGTGATGGATGTCATGTTATATCTTTATGCTCTCTATTTTTATGGCGTATTTTTTTTTCTGAGATGGGCTGTTTTAATTCTAATAGAATAAGTTTTGTAACAAAGATTAATTAAAGATTAAGATTGAAAAATAATATAAGCAATATGAATAGAGATGAAGAGATTAACAGAGTGCTAGTTTAAATAGTTTGATTTCCCAGCTTCATCTATGTTTATTCCATTTCTGTGTTTTATATAGTAGGTTCTTCCCTTTTAGTTTATTATTTCATTGACTTTTACTATAAATTGGAGACGGATAATTGTAGGTATAGTTGACTTTTCTTGCTTGAGTTTGCTGAGTAACTGTGGAATTATTGAAATTATTGAAGATTTGAATGAATAACGAAAATTGACGTAGTTTTGTGAATCATAATGATTGTGTCCTTTCAGATGGAATATATGATAATGGAAATTACTAATTTTTGCATTTATATGTTACTCTCTCACTGCCTCACTTCCTATTGTTTGACCCTATGTATACCCATCCTATGTTACTGACTATCCTTTTCCTGTATCTTTATAATTATAAAATCAATAAAATCATCTTCAAAAAAAAAGCATACAAAGATCATGCCCTAGTTCCATTCATACGATGTTTGACCTTGTTAACAAGCTGCAAGTCGCTCTTTGGTGATGCATGAACACTTTCTCTTTATCATACATGGCATGGCCACTATATGGATTGGGAACCAATACACTTCCCCAATCTGAGGCACCAAACACAAGAACTGCAATGCTGGCTGGCAAAATATTCTTATTAGACAAAATAAATACAGATATGGGCTTAAATAAAAATCATAATGAATTCAGAATTATTTTATGCAGCTATTGGGTTATTTATCTCCAGCCCCAAGTATCTATTCCAGAATGAATGAGATGATTGTTTCTGGAGACCTACCAGAATATTCTATTAAGTAGCCTAAATCTGACGTGATGTCACTAGGGAATGGCATTTTACAGAATGAATTCAAAGTTTGGTAATTTTGGTGGTACTTGGATGTTATTAAATATCTAGGAATTTTAATTCCTTGAGATAGAACAGTTGATTGGATTACATTTTAATAGACATATGACATCTTTGGACTGGGATAGGTGGGTACCTTTAAACTTGTCCATTTGGGGTAGGAATAATACACTTAAAATTAATATGATACCTTACGTATGCTTTACATACAATCTTTTTATATATAATATACCAATGCCTTGTTTCGGAAATTTTTATGAGGATCTGCACTGCCTAAAATTTCCCTTAAGATAATATAATTATAATGTAATGAAGGAGGGTTTAGACTTTATTTATATCATCAGCTTTTTCTTTTAACCACTAGTAAATATTGGGATAATTTTTAAAAATTGCAAATTCCGTCTTGGGCTATTTTAGGGACTTCCAACTTTAGACCCTCTTTTGAAATGAATGGTTTTGGGCTCTATGTATGTGGTTCAGAAATATGATTTTTTTTTAAAAAGAAGTTCTGAATCTTATTAATGTTATATTGCAATCTGATCACATTTGTGTCCTTTTTAATTAACCACCTGTATCATGGACATTAACAATGAAAATGGACTGTCTTTGCTGTAGCTAAAAGTCTTGTATGAAAACATTGGAACAGTAAGTGTCCTCTCATTCTAGCTCAATGGATTGAGAACCTTTTTAATGTTATCAACATTGAACCAATGGCTTATAGACCACAATTACCAGTGGATATTTGAAAGCCATTTTTAGATAATAGATCTATTGTTTATGGATTAAGTATAGATTTGTATTTTTGTACATACAGTCAGTTCTTGCTATTTGCTAGGGTTAGGTTCCGGGAATCCTAGCACAGTGGTTCCCAAACTGTACATTGCAAGGCTGTAGGGCGTCACAAGACTCTTGCTGGGGGGCTGGGGCTGCTCACAGTCCTGACCACACGGCTTCACTACAAACAGCATCTGGAGGCTCAGCATGGCAGGAAGAGCTCCAGTACACAAAAATGGCATGCTGGGTAAAGCCCTCCCGCCTACCATGACCTCCTTACTGCTGTTTGAAGCGGCACACAATGTCTCTGAATCTGGAGAGCCGGGGGGGAGAGGGTTTGTAGCGGTTCCCAACACTTTGGGAACTGCTGTTCAGTGGATAGTGAAGTTGCACATACTGAACCATTCATCTTATGGGATCAATAGGGTTATATGCAGGGGCGTGGGGGAGCAGCACCTTACTTATAGTGCTTCTGTTTCCCCAAAGGCTCTGTGCTGGTCATGGATGCCATTTTGAAGAAAGGCCTTCTGCCTCCAGAAGGTCTCTGCTACACTCAGAAAGCCAGCAAAGACCTTATGGAGGCAGCAGGGACTTCCCTTAGGCATTTCTAAGGGCTCTGCACTGGTTGCAAGCACCATTTTGAGAATCTCTGCAGCTTTCAGGAAGCCAGCAGAGACCTTTGCAAGGCTGTGGAGATGCTTATGGATAGCTGAGAACAGCACTGAGAGAAACACAAGGTATGTGGTAATTCTGCTCCTCCTGGATACACGTATTCACAGGTAGAGAATTTGTGTCTGAAGAGAACTGACTGTACTATTAACATTATGTATGTTTTTTTCTTCTTTCTCCCTTTTTTTTAGTTGATTGAGTGCGGTTTTTCTCCTTGTTTGCGAAATAAAGGTTTAAAAATGCTGGCTGAAATCAGCGGTCCACCTAGCTCAGCATTGTCTTTTAACGGTGGTCAGTCAAATGCTACAAGAATGATAGTAACCACCATTCTGCATTGCTAGTGTACATCACCCAATAGTATGTGGCTTTTGAATATGAGAGTTGTCATATTCACATATTTCTCTAACCTTTGCCAATGCGCTTTATTTATAGGATTTTTGTATTGCTTTTCTAAAACTCAAAGCAGTGTACATAAAACATAAGAAAACAATTAAAAATAGCATATTAAAGTTAAAAATAATTAAAACCTTTAAAACAATATAACAATAAAAACAACAGTAAAAGTGCAGAACAGCATAAAATAGTAGAATAGTATAACGTTGCAATTACCCATATCATGTGGCAACTTATTCCATAGACTGCCTTTTGTGTTTGTGTGAAGAATTTCTGTTTGTCTACTCAGTTACCTATCAATTTCAGCAGATAAACCTGAGTTACTATATTGTGAACTATATTTTTCCCCATTCATTTCAGCGTGGATAGTGTTGCTCCCAGTCGATGTTTATTGGTGTCTCTCTTGGGTTTCTTTTTTGATTACTAGTCTCTCTGGGACAAGGAACCATTTTCTCATTTCTTTGGCTAAGTAAATTGTTTTAAGGACTTTTAGTTGTTGAAGAGTAGTTTAGATATATTTTAAATAATAGTAAAATACTATCCCATCCTTAGAATTTCTCTGGCGATGCACAGAAAAAAGACAAAGCAATCACAGTTGCCTCATGATCCATCCCTGTCTCTTTTCTTCCACAGGAGATGGGCCAGTCCACTTGGGAATTTTTGCTGTATGGCGATGTTAGAAAAATGCGAGAAAAAGAATAAAGCTGCCCCCAACTATCAAAATAAATTTCAAATAAATATGAAAGATCAGAGGCAAATGGAACAACTGTTACAAGGATGGAAGCAAGCTATTGTGCGTGTAGGTAACTAGTTAGTGGAAAGAGATAGCGGCATACAGAACCTGACTTACCCTCTCTTGATACCACAGCTTGGAGCCCTAAAGATTTACCTGAATAGTGTGGGAGCACACCCATCACCAGCCCAAAGCCTGAGCATTCATCTCCAACCAAAACCCAGATGAGCCAGGACACTGTCACATCCTTAGCAAAGCAAGCAATCCCCTTCACGTCCACAGAGCAAGCTCATTCTACTGGTCCTTCCATTCAACAGCAACCCTAAACCTGTCAAATTTCCCTGGAGTTGAGGTTCTCAATATCTCCAGTTCCCTCATATAGGGGCTAGGTGGCTCCTTTATAGATGAAATAGATTTCAATTTTTTTTACCCTCCCACACCATACTAGAAAGGGCTAATGCAGCCTCTGCCACAGTAATAGTGTGGCTGCTTCTTCATATGCACACATGATTTATATTTATCATATCTGAACCTTGCCCTTCCTCTGAAGCATGGAATTATCCATTTATTTTATCCTCACAGACAACCTGGGAAATAACTGATTGAAACTTGTCCGAGGTTGCTCAGTGAAGCCCATTTCACTCATTAATTTATGTCTGCCAAGTGTACATTCAACAGCACTGCTGTCAATCCTAGCTTTTTGACATGGATAAGCATCTGATATACATGCTTGCAAACAAGCATTTGTCACAATCATTTTGCATTTTTAAATGTACTCTTGAAAAACCTTAGGTAAACAGTAAACACCTAAAACAAGGGTGAAGCAGTTCTCAATTTAAGACGTATCCAGAGTTTTGAAAATAGGTGTCCCTGGTCCAAGTTCAATGCCTTGTACTGTATAGTAAACCAAACTGACACCTTTCTGTTTCTGTTTCTTAGACCTTGACCTGAGGTGGCATCTTCCACAATGGACCCACCACCCCAGGGTCTATTGCATAGCATAATCCCAATCTTTAGTTTTTCAATTCTCTTTTGAATGGCCTTTCCCCCACTCTGACAAGACAGGGCAGAGGGACCCACAACAGCCTTAAGGCTCAAGGAGCAACATGATTCTCTTAAACCAAGAGTAACAGCCTCCGTCCTGTTCCCAACAAAACACCACGAACTCGCTCCTGAATCAATATCGGAGCAAAGACACTCAAGGGACATCCACTGGATCAAGGCGACTGCATCAATTCCCAGCCTCGTACCCTTGGGTCTCGTTCACATATGTGGACGAAATTCGTGCCCAGCGAGATTCCAATCGCTTTCAGTCCACCTCTGTGGCTCCAACCCTCGCCACTTGCCCCTGCCATAAATCAAGCCCTGCTGTCCCAATCCTGGCAGTGTCCCAGACCAAGCGGCGATGCCCTCTCCCTGCCCCCAATGCTCCTGGGTTTCCCGCCCCATATGTCAGCATGCCCAGAAGAGCCCCGCAGAGAGCCTGCGGCGGACCCCCAACGTCCAGCCCCGCAGCTGGCGAGAGCTGGGGCAGATCGGCCCCACAGCCCCAGGCTCTGCTTTCAGTGTCTGCCCTCCTCCGACTCGGTACCTGGTAGGGGGGCGGGGGGACGGAGGAGGGCGGCGGGGGTGGATCCCCAGGCCCGAGGCTCGCCCCATCGCCCGTGGAGTCGTTGAGCAGCGAGAGGTCATCGGCCGCCTGAGAGGAAAGGCAGCCCCCCATGCCAAGCCGAGCCGCCCGCTCGTGGCCGCCGCCGCCGGGTCCGGCCGGGGCAACCTCCCTCCGCCAGCTTCGGAAGGGGGGGGAGTGCAGAAGAGGGGCTTGCGTGTCGTGTCGGGAATTGTAGTCCTGCCTGCAGAACTCCACGTTTGCGCAGTGCGAAGCATCCCGGCTCCCGCCGGGGTGGGGCGGAGTTGTAGTTTGGAAAGAGGGGAATTCCAGCGGCTGACAATGCCTGTGTTCAGGGTCCAGGTACTTTTGGGACGAGAAACAAAGGCTGAAGTATTTGCTATCATTGTTGCTGTTGTTGTTGAATACCGCATAAAAACACAGAACACCGCCTTTTCGGGGTTAAAATATTTGAATAAAAAATACAGAACACCGCATTTTGGTGTTTAAGATACTTTCCAAAAATTAGGAATATTACTGTGGCTGCATCTGCTGACACTATATCACCTACATCATCTACCTAATACACTTTTAAAGTATTTAAAATTAATAAAAATGAAAACGGAATGAGAATGTAGAATAAAAACACATAACACCACAATTTGCTATTTTATTTTAATCAAGAAATTTTGGAAAACATATCAAAAAAGCACACCCCTAGCTATCACACAATGTGCGTTTAATTAAGTTTCACATATGTAGCAAAGTTAAGGATATACAGTACTGTGGTCAGTAAACATGTACAGCACCAGAGAGGCTTGGCTTCACTTTCCATTGCCATCTCTATTATCTCGAAGTAAGTAGGGGGAAAACAGTATTCTCGGGAAGATTTACAGATATTAGCAGATGTTAGTCTAAAGGAAACATTTTGAAGAATATAACAGGACTGTGGTGGGGGAGCAGTCTTATTTCAAGTTAATATTTGATTAAGCTTAACAGGCTAAACCAGTGGTTCTCAAACTTTTTAACACTGGGACCCATTTTTGGAATGACAGTCTGTCCAGGACCCACTGGAAATTATGTCATGGTTGGATGTGCTGTCATTGTGATGCCAGAGCCTGCTGCTTTCCTGAGAATACAGCAATAAATTGGGTTATTTCTCAGCAATTTTCCATAGCAAAGTGATTCAGAAAGGAAAAAAAAGCCTATTTACAACCTTGACACAAGCAAAACAGCCACACATCCCTTCCCCTTTCCAGCACCCCATCTTCCCATATTTTCAATATGGCTGTCCTAGGTGCTGTGCGACCCACCTGAAATTGGCTTGTGACTCACTGGTGGGTCCTGATCCACAGTTTGGGAAGCACTGGGCTAAACCCAATCGCACAAACAGGATTTGAGATAGGTGGTCAGTGACAGTTGGCCCTGTTCAGTTGTCTGCAATGTGCTTGCTGGTCTGAACTTCACCATCACGGGATTTGCAAAAACATTGCCTGAACTTGGCTAACAGCATAGGAATCCTGACTTTTGGGGCCAATCTGACTTGACAAGAATCAGATGCAATAATAAAACAAGGTGAAAAGAGCCTGTTGAACAGTGTGATTGTTGTGGCTGCCAAGGCTGAAGCTCATCCCTTGCTATAAGATCAAGCATATACTGTACCGTACTTCCCAATTAGCATGGCCTGTCCCTTGAGATCTTCAAGGTGGGCCTTTTTACATGTTCCACTACTGATAGAAATACATTTGGTGGGAACATGTGAAAGAGCTTTCTCTGTGGTAGTACTCGGAGTATGGAACTCCTTTCCACAGGAGGTGAGGTTTTAGCACTCTTCCCAATTCAATTTCAGTGCCAGCTGAACACCTTATTTCAATTGACTTCCGAGGTTGATGTTTCTATTTGCTGTTTCAGGTTAACTTTTGGTCTTCTTGGTTTAACCCAATCCTAACCTGGAGTTAGGCCGGCACAAGACATGCGCCATCCTCCCTGACTCAGAGAGTGGTCCAAATGCACTTTACAGAATGTTTGCAACACTCCTGGGCCAGCATAAGGGACCTGTGTTGGTCCAACTCCAGGTTAGGATTGCGCCCTAATTGTGTTTTGATTGTCTTTTCAGTGGTTCTATTGTTGTCCCTTCACAATATTGCAAGAATTCAGCCTGTCCTGTCTGCCTCCTTGGGAAACACTCTAGTCTAGTTCACGCCCTGGTACTCTCTCACCTGGACTACTGCAGCCTCCTCCTCACCTGCCTTCCATTGCCTTATCCCCTTTCCTCTTTCCATTACTCTGCTGCTAAAGGTCATTCATCTTGCTTGGAGCACTGACCACATCTTTAAATCTGTTCACAGTTTTCCTGCATCCAAAGCAAGCTCTATGTCCTTCTCTTAAGTCCTCATGGTCTTGCCCCACCCTTACTCCCATCCCTTATATCCTGCTGCTGTCCTGCCTGTGACCTTGCCTGAACTGTCTTGCTCCCTCAAATGCCTCTGCTGGGTCTCCCTTGTTGCCCTCTGTGTTTGGAACTTTCCGCAATGCTTGCAGAGTATTTCTTCACCCATGTCCTTCAAATTCCTTCTTAAAACCCACCTTTTCCATGAAGGCTTTGGCACTGTGCCAAACTCTAACTAGTTCAAGTGTGTGTAATTGAAACAGTCACATATGCTTCCCCTGTTTACCCTAGCCTCCATTCCCTCCCTATGTTGTCTCTCTTGTGTCAATATCTAGATTGTAAGCCCTTAGAGTAGAGGTCAAGACCTATCTTTTCATTCTTGGTAAAACACCATTTACAGTGATGGTGCTATACAAATTGATCAAAATCTTCTGATGGTCTGGGATAATTTCAAAGTACATTGAGCTACATGGGCCTTTGTCTGAACCAGCAAGGTACTTCTTCCATTCTTAACAGTGCATACCCCCACAAGATCACTTACCACAGATGAGTTGTGTTTTAACTCTTAAGCAATACTATGTAATCAAATTTTCAAATGTTTCAAATCTGAGCAATCAGTCCCAGAATCCTAGTTTTTTTTTTTAAATTATGCATTAGTGAAGTCAGTTCACCTTGCTCACCTTGCTATACAGAAGCAACACACTTCCTACCCACAGAATATGCAATCTATATTATTTTTATGTATATTCTGCAAAACATAAGTAATTTTGGAGGAAAGTATAGCGAGTAAGAAGAGGATCACACTTCTGCCAATATTTGTTTATTATTTTAACAGACCTGATCCCTTGGGCTTATGGTTCTTTACAACAGTATTCAAATACAAAAGCCCAGTCCTATTCATTGTTATGGCTTCTGAATACAGTAACAAACTGGACCCAGACCAAAGACACAATATTCACTGTGCATAGGTGCATACAAACAATAGCACATATGCAGATCTAACATGCAGTGCCTTTCAAAGAGCCTGAAATAAGTGGAAACTGGTTGAACTGGACACCCAAAAGCCCCCCATTTGTTATCTTAGGAGTGAAACTGCAGCTCACAAACATATACTGAGCACAAAAGGAAGCACTCACAAAAGCAAAAACCATCCACACCCACTACAAATTATAAACTGTTGAAAAATGACAGCATTATATAACATGGCCACCTCCACCATATCCTAACCCCTATTCCGGGCCTTTGCAGACCTACAAGGTCTTCCCAGATTTGCACCAGCTGGTGCAGATCCAAGAAGCCCCATGACTTATTACTCTGTCCCCTTACTCTGAGGAAATCTCCCATGCCTCCTGAGCTGCATTGGAAGTAGGACGGGTTGCGCCAGTGCAGTTTATGATTGGGCTGCTGTTAACCCTTAGTTTAACCCTTAGGACTCAATCCTATCCACCTTTCCAGTGCTAAAGCAGCTGCTGGGCCTCTTAGAGGCCTCCAAAAATACTTCCAGTTTTCAGCAAGGATGCAAGTTATTTCATTTAAAGGTACCTCAGCTTGCTTAACACCTCTTCAGGCACAGTACCCAGGTCAATAAACCCCCTGCATTCTCTTACCTATGTTACTGATCATCACCAGACTTCCAGGAATGCAAAGCTCCAAGCTGCGTGGAGCTCAATTTTAAAAGTCTTTGAGCTGTGTTGTGCTAAGGCCACATGACTGTGCAGTTTAAGGGAACAGTGCACAGAACCCCACACATGGTTTCTCTGCAGATCATGTGTATACCGTAAGAGAAGTATGCAGCATGCCTGATAGAAGTGACCAATGTAATCCCAGCTGCTCCTGTGTAAGCGGTTGCTGACCTATTTGTTTCAGACAGGCCTGTTACTTTGCAAACTCCATGACAGACTGTGAACTAACTGGTGTAGCCGGTACTGACAGGTTTACCTGCAGCTTAGCTGACTGTCAGATAACTTATTCCAATTAGATATAAAAGTTCCAATTGCATTTTCAACCTTTTTTTTTTTACTGTGGTAAATTCCAGAGGGGTATCCATGTAACAGCACAATTCTATGTATGTCTATCTAGAAGTAACCCTCGTTAGCACAATGCATTAGTGTGTACAATAAAATGTAGGATTATTACAGCACAATCCTAGATGTGCCAATTTAGGGCCCAGTCCTTAACATTCCAGCACTGATGCAGTGGCAATGCAGGAGGAAGCTTCTATGACTTCACCACCACCACAGAATGCAGCACACACCCTATTAGGATGGCTACATCAGGGCTGGAAAATTGGACAGGATTTGGCAGTCAGAGGGAAATCCCATGGAATTCATGTATAGGACTGCACTGTTACAACGAACACGAAGAGATTTGTCGCATTTTACAAACTACGATTTATGCGACGACTACGATTTATTGTGATATGGGGTCTTTCCGTGTGTCCTCAGTGACACTCCCATGAATGGAAGAAATCCCCACTGGGGGGGAAAGTGTAGGAGGGGGAAAAAGCCTCCCCCCCCTCGCATACTTTCTAGCAATTCGGACTGTTCCACTTCAGGCATGACTTTCTTTTTAACACTCCCCCGTGTAAAGGAGCCATGCATTAAAAGAGACAGCATATCCGGGAGAAAAGTTCTGTCTCAGCCCGCTCTTTGCTGTGCTACTTCTCTCCTTCTACAGACAGCTCTTTTCGCAACCGCCTCACGGTTTTGCCTTTTCGTTACTCCTCACTTTTGCTGTTCCCCAGATCGCGGCGCAGGGCGTGACGCACGTTTCTAGCGTCGCCGCGCTTGCGGCCTGAGGGCGGAGAAGCGAGGGGGCGTGGCTACCGCCCTTTCCTCGCTGTCTCGCTTTCTTCCAGGGCCCGGCCCTGCTTTAATAATTGATACCAGAAGGTTGAAGCCTAGGGGCGGGCTTAGCGGCCATGACAGTATGTCCAAAACATTGCTCATTCCAATGATTTCAAATGGGTTTTCGCATGATGTTTAGCGCTTAATCGTTTACTCCTGAAGTAAAAACTTACCAAAATAACAACGTGTGATCGTGGAGAAACATCAGTGGTAACCATATTATGAGTTAATATGCAATTCCAAGGTTTAATTCCGCGTAATTATATTACATTAAAATCTCTTCATAACACAAGTAGTTGTCAATAGGAGAGTAATTCTTTTTTTACTTCTAGGCTATTAAGAGTATTTTTTTAAACTTCTACACTCACCCCCCCCCATAAAATTAACTTTCACACGCGCGCCGAGCGAGCGAGAGAGCCCTTCCGGCGGCAAACCTCGTCGTTCGCGGCAATGATTCAGTTAGCCATTTTAGTAAATCCACGGCTTCAAGTCTGTGACGTCATGGCATACCCAGCTATTCAAGATTCTTGCTTTCTTCAATCGACGTGCGCACACTCTCCACCCTCTTTTTCCGTCACGTGAGCGGTAGAGACGGCGGCCGGCCCGGCTCATTGTCCGCGTGTTGCGTTCGCTTCGTGCCGCCACCCCCTCCTTTCTTCCCTCCCTCCTAAGCTGACGCCGCGGCCTGAACTTGGGCACGCGGGAACCGGGCAGGTACCGCGCCAGGGCTATTCTGTCTGTTTCTTGGAGCCGGTGTGGTGATGGTGTGAGGCTCTCCGATCTCCGGCCTAGGCAGGCGTTGGGAGCCGGGAAGCCTTAAAGGAGCCGCGCTAGAGCTCACTCGGATGCTGGTGGTTGGGTCGGGCACCCGTGTGGAGGCGGCGAGGAGGGAGGCCGGTAATGGGGCGGAATTGGGAACTGGCTGCAGAGGAACGTGCGCGCGCGCGCCTGCGGAAACCGCGTGGGGAACGAGTCGGCTGGGCTGGGCTGGGCTGGGGGGGGGTCCCCGGGGCTGGGAGGGGCGCCGCCGGATGGGCTTCTCGGCGGGTCAGAGGAGCGTGGTTTGGGGGAGGGGCAGTAGAGCTTCCGGTGTGGCAAAGTGGGGCCCTCCGCCCGCTCCAGCCGCTGGGACTCCTCGTGCTGCTTGTTCTGTGTGGGAGGTGATGCTGCGCAGCCCAGGGAGAGGAGTCGTGTAGCCCGCCTGCCCCAGCACACGCCTCAAGAGCCCCGCTGAGCAGCCTCAAGGCCCTTTAGCCCAGCTGCTGTTGCTTTTTTCCCCTTCTTAAAAACAACTACATGGAAAGCTCAAAGGCATGAAGGCCTTCCTTCCCCACCCACCCTTTATGTCTCTGTCATCTGCTGCTTGTACATTGCCTCTGACTGCGGAGGCTCCAATTAGTTGTCATGGTTAGTAACTGTTGTTGGAGCCGTCCTCCATCAATATGTCTGTCTACAAGGGTTTTTTTCCTCCCTCTGTGGTAAAGATATTGAAAAAGAATGCCCCAGTCTGACCTGTAGTTTACACTTTCTAAATTGAGGCTTCTTCTCTCTGGCTCTCACTGTAGTTCTTGCTTGTTTTCTTGTGGTTGGCTTCTTTTATTATCTAGAGATGTGAGTCTTCAACTATGTTGTATCAGCAGAGTGGTTCTTTAAGTTCCCATTCAAAGACAGTAGCACAATTCCCAGTTTGAATGGCATGGGCCTTGTTGTGCTGCTGTTAATCTCTTGATTTTTTAAGAGTGTTGGAACTTCGGTGTTGGAAAGGGAACCAAAACTGTGTACAAAATGGTAAGGTGTTGTGGGTGAACTGGGCTGCCTTCCTGTGGCTGATCATATGTTTTGAAAGGAAAATGTGCATCCTGCACCTGAGTGGTGTTGTAGGGGAATATTCAAGTTCTAATGAAATTTGTGTCAAGAGTGAGAGCACGTAACAAAAGCAAAACTAAATGCTAAGAGTAATTACTGCATTAGGGAATAATTTGTCAAGCACAAAATAGAGCTTGTCCACAGTTGGAAAATACAGTGCCTCAAAAGATAAGCTCAACTCTAAAGAAAAATGCACGCACACACCCACATGCAACAAATAGGTAATGACGGTGCAGTGTTGTAAGCATATGCACACACACATAAACAAGGCTTCTTCACAGCCCATTGCAGTATTGGTTGTTTGGGTGCAAATAACCTCAGAGTCCCAATCTGATGACAAAATCCCCTTAAATATGTACTGCATAGAGCAGCAGTCCGCAAACTGAAGACTTCTGCTGCTTGCTGAGGCTTCTCTGGTGCAAATGGCTTTTACTGTTCTGCCTAGGAGCCAGTGTAAAGGCTCTCTGTGTGCCCTCCACTTGCCTGGAAATCCAGGCATGAGGCATGCTGGGTCTGCAGAAGCGGTTAGCTGGCATGACTATTGGGGGCACATAGAGGGGCTTGGCACCGGTTCCTGGGCAGAACAGTAAAAGTCGTTCAACCAGAGGATGGGTAGGAAGATACAGATCTGACCCATGGGCTGGAATCTGGAGAGTCCTGGTATAGAGTAAGGTGGATATTGGAGTAAGCATATCTTCCAGAGGCCTGAAACTGAAGCTGGAAAGAAGAAAAATTCTTAAATTATGGGCTGTATCTTTGCCTCTCTGCGTGCTCAAAGTGAATAAGTACTTTGCTATTTAGAGTTAAGATAAGCTTCTTTCTCTCACTGTAGATAAAATCTCCATGCATTTCAAGATAATTTCTCTACCTCTACAACAGGGGACGCCACTTTGCTATGTTCAAAAAACCTCTTCCCTGTCCTGAGTGGCTCTTCTGTGCATGCTGCCCCATTTTCAAGAGAAACTGGTTGCAGGGACTCTGGGCAGCTGCCTCTAAGCCCAGCATTCTACTGCAGAGCCTTCTAGGATGCCTGGGCATAGATGTGACTGCCCAGAGTGTCTCTGCCTCCAACTCAGCTTGAAAATGGAGCGGTGCTTGCATGGAATGGTAAGTGCAGCTCACATGGGGGAGGGGTTTGTCCAAACGCCAGATCCGACTTGCGGGCTGGGGTTTGTAGACCCCTGCTCTACAATATAGTTTTATAAGTAGGAGCCTCGTCTGAGTTCCTCCATGACTGGATGTCTCTAGGATGAGTCATATATAGATCTTGACTGTTCTGCCACAAAAGGCTTTTTTAAGTTTTCTAGCAGTTCGATTACCTTTCCTTGGTGAAAAATTTCTCTTTGTATCATGAAATGGTTTGTTGTTGTTCAGTCGCTAAGTCGTGTCCGACTCTTCGCGACCCCATGGACCACAGCACGCCAGGCCTCCCTGTCCTCCACTAGCTTCCTGAGTTCGCCCAATTTCATATTCATTGCTTCAGTGACACTATCTAACCATCTCATCCTCTGTCGCCCCCTTCTCCTTTTGCCTTCAATCTTTCCCAGCATGAGGGTCTTTTCTAAAGAGTCCTCTCTTCTCATCAGGTGGCCAAAGTATTGGAGCTTCAGCTTCAGCATTTGTCCTTCCAGGGAGCAATCAGGCTTGACCTCCTGGAGAATTGACCGATTGGATCTCTTTGCAGTCCAGGGGACTCTCAAGAGTCTTCTCCAACACCATAATTCAAAAGCATCGATTCTTGGACGCTCTGCCTTTCTTATGGTCCAGCTCTCACAGCCATACATGGCTACTGGGAAAACCATCGCTTTGACTATGCGAACCTTTGTTGGCAGGGTGATGTCTCGGCTTTTGATTAAGCTATCTAGGTTCACCATAGCTTTCTTCCCAAGAAGTAAACGTCTTTTAATTTCATGGCTGCAGTCACCATCTGCGGTGATCTTGGAGCCCAGGAAAATAAAGTCTGTCACTGCTTCCATTTCTTCCCCTTCTATTTGCCAGGAAGTGATGGGAGTGGTTGCCATGATCTTAGTCTTTTTAATGTTGAGCTTCAGACCAATTTTGGCACTTTCCTTTTTCACCCTCATCAAAAGGTTCTTTAGGTCTTCCTCACTTTCTGCCAGTAGAGTGGTATCGTCTGCATATCTGAGGTTGTTGATGTTTCTCCCAGCAATCTTGATTCCAGCTTGTGAGTCATCCAGCCCTGCCTTCCTCATGATGTACTCTGCGTATAAGTTAAATAAGCAGGGTGACAATATACAGCCTTGTCGTACTCCTTTCCCAATTTTAAACCAGTCGGTTGTTCCATGTCCAGTTCTAACTGTTGCTTCCTGACCCGCATAAAGGTTTCTCAGAAGGCAGATCAGGTGGTCTGGAACTCCCATCTCTTCAAGAACTTGCCACAGTTTGTTGTGATCCACACAATCAAAGGCTTTAGCATAATCAATGAAGCAGAGGTAGATGTTTTTCTGGAACTCTCTTGCTTTCTCCATGATCCAGCGAAGGTTGGCAATTTGATCTCTAGTTCCTCTGCCTCTTCGGAAACCAGCTTGTACATCTGGTAGTTCTCGATTCACATACTGCTGAAGCCGAGCTTGTAGGATTTTGAGCATGACCTTGCTAGCATGTGAAATGAGTGCAATGGTGCGGTAATTCGAGCAATCTTTGGCATTGCCCTTCTTTGGGATTGGAATGTAAACTGATCTTTTCCAGTCTTGTGGCCACTGTTGGGTTTTCCAAATTTGCTGGCATATGGAGAGCAGCACTTGGACAGCATCATCTTTTAAGATTTTGAGTAATTCCGCTGGAATGCTGTCACCTCCACTAGCTTTGTTGTTAGTGAGGCTTTCTAAAGCCCACTTGACTTCACTCTCCAGGATGTCAGGTTCGAGCTCAGTGACTGTACCACTGTGGTTATCAGGAACATTGAGATCGGCCTTATAGAGTTCCTCTGTGTATTCTTGCCACCTCTTCTGAATCTCATCTGCTTCTGTTAGGTCCTTGCCATTTTTGTCCTTTATTGTGCCTACCTTAGCATGAAATTGTCCTTTGACATCTCCAATTTTCTTGAAAAGATCTCTAGTCCTCCCCATTCTGTTGTTTTCCTCTATTTCTTTGCATTGCTCATTTAGAAAGGCCTTCCTATCTCTCCTTGCTGTTCTCTGGAAATCTGCATTCAGTTGGGTATATCTTTTCCTTTCTCCCTTGCTTTTGGCTTCTCTCCTTTCCTTACCTGAAATGGTTAGGTAATACTTTATAAGACATTTTAGGCTTCATTTATTCTATCTTGCACATGTTGTTTCTGGGGGGAATATAACAATTTTTGCCATTCAAGTCTGGTGTAGCAGGCAAATTTAGAAAATCCAATTCATCTGTGAAGCTCTCATTAGCCTTGCATGAGTCACTGTCACTCAGCGTAACCTGTTGCACAGAGCTGAGGTTAAAGTGCCACTCTTTTTAGAAAGATAATAAAACCTATCTGTGCTCTATTACAAAAGTCAAATACTTGTTCTCTTTATTGTGAGTGCAAGCTAGCATGAACTGAAGCAAGGTAGTGCACTATTTGGTTTACTTTTGATTGGGCATCGTTTTGCATACGTGTGTAAAGCATGTGTAGTTCTTGCTGAATTGGGTGATGTCTGAAATATTGTAGTCAAACAGATTCTGTTGTCATGCTGGTAATTGTTTTGTTTTACAGACTGGTAGCTTCCCATCATGGACTGGCAGCCAGATGAACTAGGCCTCCAGCAAGTACTTCAATTGCTCAAAGATTCCCAGTCTCCGAACACAGCAACCCAGCGTATTGTGCAAGATGTATCCTTGGAATAATCAAAGTTGCTTCAGAAAGTGGTTGATATGAGAGGGAGATTAAATGATTGTGAGATGAAGTACTAGAATATAGCATCTGGGGCTTTTAGCAGACAAAGTGTCTTAGCCTTAGAAATTGAACTGAGTGAGCCTCCTGTGTCTGAGGACATAAGTTACTCTAACATAAAGCCCCAACACTTTTGGAGGATGAGAATTTTTAAAACCACTACTGAAGTAGTACTGTGGGGTTTTGAAATTTTTTGTTACTAGGACGCTTTTAGAATTTCTTCTTAACAAATACTACAGAAACTGAAACAACTCAACCAGTTCCCTGATTTCAATAACTACTTGATATTTGTTTTGACGCGACTGAAATCTGAGGGTAAGTCCATCAATTCTGTTGCAAAGATATCTACAGTCACTTCTCTTTATATGCAGATTTGCTATCTGCAAATTTGCTGATCTGCGAGAGATAGAATTGCTATCCCCGAATTGCTATCCCCGAATACTCTGCCAGTGTGCTTGGGGTGTGTGTGTGGGGGGGGGGGCTCAGCAAGCTATGAGCAGACAGGTGGGCGGGGGTGAGAGGTTGTAGGAGGCTGGTGATGAGAGATCTCTGGAAGGCTACCTGAGGGCCACTCTGGAGCAAGTCCAGAGAAGGAACTACGAGACAGGTGAAAGAAGGGTGAAGCAACCCCTTCCCATTGCTGAATTCTGAGATCTTGTTGGGCCAGCAATCTTCCGTGAGTCGAGGGATAGCCAGCACAGAGGAGGAAGCATCAGATTCTGGAGATGTTGATGTGCCCATGCTGTCAACCAGCCCCATAGACTGTAATAGCACTGCAAGATTCATAGAGCATATGGTGAAAAGGGTCCTTTGGAACCTAACCCCATTTTCCTCATAGGCTCTATTGTTCAATAACTGTTAATTTGGTATCTACTAGATTTTCCAAGAACATAACCCCAGTGGATAATGAGAACTGATGGTACATGCATATGTCTTAAGTTAAGACTCTTTGATTCTCTGAAATTAGTGTTGTTCAGAGTAAAAGTCTGTTGCAGAATATGGAGAAAAATATCTAAAATGTAAATGTCTGGTGCTTCTTCCTTCTCTTCCTAACTAAATAGTGGGGCAGTGCCCACTTCATTTTTTGCCCATTGCTAGCTGCTCTTCTTGCTGTGGGAAGCTAAAGCAAATGCAGCAGTGTTTAACACTGGGTTGGAGCCTAGTGTGAACAAAACATGCAAAAGCTTATCATTGCAGTCTATCTTGATTAGAAGGCTACTGGAACAGAGACTAAACTTGGGGCATATTAGAGCATGCATGGCCTATCTTGTGTAAACTGAACAGATGAGGCCCATCAAAGACTTTCCAGTTATAGTGACCTGTAGCATTCATATTTATTCATGCGCCGTTCTAAAAGGCTAAAGAATGTAACATGGAAAAATTCATTCTAATTGGTGAGTGGACATTGCCCACATTGATATATATCAGAACTTGTTATCAAACTTCTTAAAATCTGCATCTATATGAGTAAAATATAAAGTCGTCTGGATCTATGTGAATATTATATGTGCCATTTATTTTATTGTCCAAATTGCTACTCTGGTTAATGAGATGCCAATCAGCCCATTTCAGTGCAGTATGGCTCGTGGCTGTCATCCTGTTTTGATCTTTATAGCTAAAATAACATGAAGACTTCTACACAAACATGCATGCTGGTTCTGTCCTGGGAGTCAGAACATACATAGGTTGAAACAGCGGGCTCTTGCTGGCTCAGTGCTATTGCACCTGTGCAAAAGCAGTATAATGGGTGGACTGTGTTTGCATGAAAATCCCAACAAAGCAATCTGTAACTTGGGGAGTCAGTGTATATGATCATTGTGGAAGAGATTAATAAATAAAACCATATTTCATTATACTTCCATGGAACATGTACAGTGACCCCTTGGTATCTGTGGTGTTTTTGTTTCACAACCCCTCATGTATACCAACATTTGCGGGGGAATAGTGCATGGAGCCACAATAACTTACCTTGGAGCCCTCTGGAGGTTGCTCCTGGCCTCCCAGGCATGATGGGAAGTTATTTTCTGTTTACACCAGTGACGTCTGGTTGCATCTAGGAGAGCCTTTGTGGCCCTCTAGCCACAGGTTCCGCATCCCTGGGTGCCAAGTCTGTGGATAAGGAGGACCCACTGGGTTACTGTTGGAGGTTTTAGAATGTCAGTGAACAATGCAAGTTCTTCAATTCAAAGCAACTTTTGGTGGTGATCCTAATCTTTTAACTTCTCTGATCTGATCACATCTTTCTGATTTCTCCCCTTCTTCCCCCAGTCTTCCCTGATATTAAACATAATGGGTACAGTACTGCAAAATTAGTTTTCACTCAATTTCTCTGAACAGATGAACCAACTCGTTCTCTGAGTGGTCTAATCCTGAAGAACAATGTGAAGGCTCATTACCAGAGTTTCCCCCAGCCTGTTGCTGAGTTCATTAAACAAGAATGTCTTAACAACATTGGAGATGCTTCCTCTCTTATCAGAGCTACCATTGGTGAGTGCCGAAGGAGAGTTTAAGGGGAAGGTAGTGTATTTTGTCAAGCAAGTAAAATTTCTCATCTTGAATAGCATTAGACAGACTACTCTTGCATTTGGTAAAGCTTGTGGATGTGTATAGTTTGGGAAAATGTAATTGTTGTCCCCTAAGGTAATCAATACTGTACTGTGCAAATGTTCTCATTTCCCAATGAGAGACAAGGCTTTTTAAATAGCTGATGCTGTTAGTGTGCACTTGAATCAGAAATAAACTGAAAATTGAATTTACCTTGAGACATTCATTCAAATACACAGTTTAGAGTGTGTCTGTAGTGAGGACCTGTTTACTTTTATATGAGCGCATTTACAAATGTTAGGTGACAACAATTCATATGGAGATATTTTATATAGAACCAGGCCATTAGTCTGGCTAGCCCAATATTGTAATTTTTCAAGAATTCAAGCTATGGTCTTTTGCAGCCATGTTGGCATGAAGTCCTTTTAAGCAGAGATGCAGAAAATCAAACCTAGATCTTTTAGATTCAAACCACATGCTTCACCAGTTATATCCTGTTCTATACTCATGACATAATCCTGCACCATAAAGTCTGCATGATCATTCTGGAATTATTATTGTTGGGTTCGTGATTATAAGAAAGAAAAATGTGCTTGTGGGCTGTTGTTGAACCACATCTCATTGCTAATTTCTGTTGGCAGGGATTCTTATAACAACCATTGCCTCCAAGGGGGAGCTGCAAATGTGGCCAGAGCTCCTGCCCCAGCTCTGCAACTTGCTCAACTCTGAGGACTATAATACCTGTGAGGTGGGTGGGGCATTGCATTGGTTTTAACTGAAGCCCTACTTGCTCTAGGGTAACTGATCATAAAACTAGCAGTATTTAGCATGAAAAGGCCTTTTGGGAGGCTAGTTTAGAAAGAGAAGTCATGGGATATGTACTCTGTATATAGTACTTCCCAAGTTCCTTGAGCATGTGATAATATAGCATCTCGGACTGAAGTGTAGCTTATTAACACAACTGAAGGGGTTGAATGGGAATTGAAAACTAGGCTACTGTTCACAGTATAATGGAGATGAGGCAGAAGTGTGTTCTTTCTGTGCATAATACTATTCAAGTGGCACTGCTTCTTGGTTGGCAGTGACATAGCTCAGTTTCTTTTTACCAGTATGATAAGAAACATGAATTAAATTGAATGGATAGAATAGAATGAGTGAAAGGTGAATCAAAATACTAATCTTATGTAGTTTGCCTTCTGAGCTTGGAACTCACTGCTTTTGAGATAGATGTTTCAGGAATACAGTAGGCTACCCCAGTACTAACTGATCAAATAAATGTTGTCTCTTTTAAAAAACCAACCCTGTTATCACATTTCTTCCAGCATTTCTAGCTATTTAGGCAATTAGTTGGCACATTTCAGATTGTTGCGTGGGAAGTCTGGCTGAGGGTAGGAGGACAACACGTTCTTTCAAACTGGCAGCTTGTTATTTAAATGGCTTTCCCTTGGCACAGCCCTCATCAAAAGTGAATACAGCTCTTGCCAGAATGGCAATTTGAGTATCAAAGCCTAGCTAGATTTACAGACTTTTGAATGGAGTTGAACTGCCTGCTTCCTAGTATCAGATATGTGGTGCTGATTATTGTCATGCTTTTTAGGGGGCTTTTGGTGCCTTACAGAAGATTTGTGAAGATTCATCTGAGCTCCTGGATAGTGATGCTCTCAATCGGCCCCTTAACATCATGATCCCAAAGTTCCTTCAGTTTTTTAAGCACTGCAGCCCCAAGATTAGGTAGGTGCCTGCTTTACTACTGATTTCTGTTCTCTGTAACATAAACTGAGCTAAAAGCTACAGTCTTCAATATTGCACCTGTCATAAACATGCCCCACAATGCCAATGTTCTGGAGAAGGTTAAGTGAAAAATGTTGGTTACTATTAGTTTACTATTATCTAACTATTACTATTATCTAACATTAAACTTTTAAATTAGAGATTGTAGCAAAAAGCACGTTGGTAAACTGTAACATTCTATCATCTGCAGTACTTGTATTTGCAAGAAAAGTAGGAGGAATCCTAACACGTGCGCATGTAAAGAGTTTATTGGTAGAATTGGCAAATGGTACACCTGTTGTAAAATAGTAAGGCTAAGGGGCACAAAACAGTGTAAAGAAAACAATGTCAAATGGCATTCTTTAAACTTTTGGAAGCATAACTATTATCAAATGTATACCATGGTTTCATTATTTTAGATGTTCAATTGGTCTGAGTTTTTTAATAATTGTAGTAATTAAAAATGGGAAATAACAAATTAAGGACTTTTGAAAGAATTGTTAAATGAACTGGGAATTTGGTAATTTTTCTTCCTTCTCTAGGAGTACAGATGTAAAATTTAATTAAGATTTTGCCTAGTCTTACTACATGTATAATACAAACTTCTAGTACAATTTTATTAATACAATTTTATTAGCAATCTTAGCTTGCAGTTTATTTTTCCTGGTATATGTAACAATTGAAGTGCTGTTTTCCCCCAAAGTGCTAAGGAAAGTGTATCTCCTCTTCTTGTTATTCATAATGGAAGCTTATACCAATTGATTAAATTTTAATGCCTAAATAATTAAGATTTATCTAATTGAAACCAGAGTGAGACTTGTATACAGATTGATTATTGGACCTAAACTTGGTGGGCTCTTTGGGAATGGAATGGGAGAAGTTGTTTGAAGCAAACAATTTTTTGCAGATGGACAGAAATTTGAGTCTGAAATGTGAACCGATTTAAAATTTAACCTGTTCTGCTAAACTTCATCATCTTTCAATCTAAACCTGATTGTGGGTGGTCATCTAGAACAACTGTACACAAACCAACAGAATGAATTACTAATGGCTAGGGTCAGATGGTTGTGTTCAGCGTTTTTCTCCCTTTTCCTCATTAGGTCTCATGCCATT
The DNA here is from genome assembly GCA_029204185.1 of Lerista edwardsae. Taxonomy (NCBI): domain Eukaryota; kingdom Metazoa; phylum Chordata; class Lepidosauria; order Squamata; family Scincidae; genus Lerista; species Lerista edwardsae. Next base: position 38,175,527 of record JAJKFI010000005.1, read on the forward strand.
GCCTGTGTTAATCAGTTCATCATGGACAGGGCTCAAGCCTTGATGGATAACATAGACACGTTCATTGAGGTGAGAGATGTCCTTGTACTACTGGTTGTTTTGAAAGTCAAGGCATTTCAGTCAATGGCTTAGGCACATGGTTTTTAGACTATACTTTTAAGGAATGCTTTCCACATCAGTTGAAGGATCATTGGTTATAGAACTCAAACCATAGTAACAGATAGTGATGGGGTGTGTATTCAGTTCACCCATGACACTGTTGGGCTTCAGTGGAACCCTGCATAGTGAGTGCATGTTTTTCAAGCACATGCAATCCCACCCTTAGCTGCAAGGTGCAGGGGAAGGTCCATAATGGGTGGGCAAGCTCTTTCAGAGACAATTCTCTATCATTACTGATCTCTCAGTGGAGAACCTGTGACATGCTTTGAAGGAGTTTCAACATTTCCCAGTGCTCAATTTGAAAATCACTGTATTAGACTAATCTCAACAGTCACTAATCCCAACAGTTAAAGTCTTCCATGCAGAATTCTCCTATCTGCAGCCTGTCTGCTTTTGAAATCATTGAGAATACCAGCTGTTGGGGCTTTTGACTGTTGCTTAGTCAGCTCTACTGAGAAGAAATTTTTAGTGTTGGTGTCTTTGACTTTCTCTATCTCTATGACTTTTTTGTTGCACTAACACATCCATGGCCTGAGGCAGCCTTAAAAAATGGGCCTAGTTCAGAGAGAGTAGTATTTGGTTCTTAACACTTTCATATTCCTTTGTCTCAAGCCTTGACATACATGATGCAACTCTAGCCGTGCTTCCTGAGACCATCATATCTGTTGTCTTGCATTAACTCTGCAACTTGAAAATGTGTAAACTACATTTGTGGGAAGTCTGAAGTGTTCATAGATAGAGCTTGAATGTCTTTCTGACCATCATTAGATTTCTGTTGTGCTCCATTATGCCTCCTTGTTGTCCCTCAGTTAACTGTACCAATTTGTCACCATGCTTCCACTCACCACAAATACTAAACTTTGCTGAAAAATTGAACTCTTTTATGCAAAATAAACACATTGCTATATTTATTTATAAACAACCATGGGTATAATGCTTCATTACATCAGAATGGAATCTCTCTGGCCTAGTTGTAACAAATTGTAGAAGACCTAGCTATGTGAGGAAGGCTGCTGGTTTGGGCCAACTGAAAGGGTGGTAGTCAATTCTTGAGTTAAGGATTTTTGGTGAATAATTTCTATTCTTGGCAGCACCTGTTTGCTCTGGCCGTAGATGAAGATCCTGAGGTTCGAAAGAATGTTTGCCGAGCATTGGTGATGCTGCTAGAGGTGCGGATTGATAGACTGATCCCTCACATGCATAGTATCATCCAGGTAAGTGCTCCTTTACTAAATGAGTTCCCAGAAAGTCCTTGGTCTGTCTGAAGCTGGTGGGCAAGATTATAAGTTCATGATTGTATAATATTACTAATCTCTTAGAACTCCACTAATAAATTCTTCTAGCTTGTACTTCCTGTTTGTAGAAGATTGGGCACCTCAGTTTTGTTTCCACTGTCTAGAACTACATTTGAAAGTGATGGGAACTGTTTTTGGCATTATTTCTGATATCATTCCATGGTGGTTCTGATCTAGTGGGAAGCATTACACATTGTTCATTTAGGGTTAACTCCCATTGACTGATGTGGCTGACCTGGCAGGTGGCACCATAATATTTCTGTTCATTGTAAATTGCTTGGTCCAGCATTCTCTGCCAAGTCCTGAGTAAAAAACACTAGCTGTCTCTGAACCAAGGTTTTATGTTCTGCTCTTGTCTCCTCCCCAGTACATGTTGCAGAGGACCCAGGACAGTGATGAGAATGTGGCACTGGAGGCATGTGAATTCTGGCTGACTCTGGCTGAGCAACCCATCTGCAAGGAGGTGCTGTCTTCACATCTGGTGCAGTGAGTAGCTTAGCTTCTGCAGTACCAGCAGTGACCTTGTTCTGGAATGCAGGTTATGAGCATAAGATCTGGATCTAACTTTAACAGCAGAATATTTAGCTTTTCATGCCAGCTACAGCTGCCTTGATGTAGGCTTGAATATGGTTATAGTTTATTGTTGAACCTGTCTGGTAACAAAGATCTTAGTACTAAGTAGTATGTACATGTTTGCTCACTGCAGGGTTTTTTTGTGGGTGGTGTAGTGTACTTGAACTGTCAGAAGTTTAGAAGGTAGCATTGTTGAAATGTTACCTTCACATTTTTTTGCTCCTGTTCAGTAGTGGTTGGCTGTGGTGCCGGTAATGATTTGTGTGATTTTTCTCAAAAAGGTTCCAATTGTTAAATCATTTTTCTCCCCCTTTTCTTGACAGATTGATTCCAATTTTGGTGAATGGAATGAAATACTCTGAAATTGATATCATATTGTTAAAGGTACTTTTCTGGCCATCCAGACAGCTTGGATGACCCAGCATGCTTGGTTTCCAACTTTATCTTGAATCCTAATTTCCCTCTTTTCTGAGTGTGTATTCTTCACCCACAGTGTGTTTACTGGGCATAAAATAGCTCTGTGTTGGGCTGCAGTTATAATATCTTCAGAAGATTTGGATCTCATTCCTCCTTATGACATTGTTAGTACTGATCGTTCACTTTTTGCTGGCATCATGCTTGGAAGAATGGTTGGCAAGTCTATAGAGCCCAACTACAACCTTTTGGTGCATCTTGATTGTGTTATGACTCTCCATTTGAAGACATTCAGCCTGTAAGGCTGTCAATGACAGCAGCACAAACATTACTCCCTACTTTATTTCATAAAAGTGAGCATAGCAAATAGTAATCCAAGCCTTTTTGTTCATTAATTTATTTACATTTTATATAGCAACATTTTATGATTACTGGTTCTGTTTTAAACTGAGGATCATTCTGATTATGTGGGCTGGGGCTTGTTTCCAATTTCCATGATGATCCACAAACTTGTGCTGGCTGACTTGCTCTGTGTTCCATATGATTAGTTGAATTCAAATGTCTGCTTTTTCAGCTATCTGTGTTTGTGACAGACATGGAACACATGATGACTTGCCCTGCCTTATTCATTTCAATTGATACAACTATACAACTTTTGCTATAGTTCTCCTCTCCTTAAAGCTGCAGAATATACCATGATGTATGTGTATGTGCCAGGCAAGTGACCAAGCTTCTGCCTTCAAGGAAGTGATGCATAACCTTCAACCTGACAGCAATGATGGGTTGTCGTATTCATACTGTCTGATCCCTGGAGGCATGGGCAGAAGGGTCTGGGGAGAAGCTTTGAGACTTACCTTTTCTCTGAGAAAAGCTTGGTGTCTCCTTGCCATTTATAATGTATGAACAGCAGTGTCCCTAGAGGGGGCAGGGTGCTAAATTTTGCAAGGCACCTTGCTGTGTAAACCATTCTTCTTTCTTGCCATTGAAGCCATTCCAGGCAGCGGAAGCAATGAGTAGATTTTTCTGTGTTGCTTACATTCCCCGGAATGGCTATGATAGCGAGGGAGAAGAGTGGGCAAGGTAAGGTGCCTTGCAAAACTTAGAGTTCTGCCCTCCCTCTAGGGATGCTATGGTGTATGAATCATAGTGCGCTACATAAATTGCTCTTCCCGTCCATGGGAGCTGAGGGCTGTGGCAATTTTGAATACATTTTTCCTACTCGGAGCAGGGCTTGTCCACGTTAAATGTGAATATGTAGAGAAGTTGACTTATCAGAGGACCAGAAATGGCACTGCTATTCATGGGCCCATTTGCCCTCCTGTTAATTTCATAAATCTATTGCACAGAATCATGCAGGTTTGAGGATATAGTGTCCCACCTTTGTTAGGGGAGACCACTGAAATAGTGTACTGTTCTGCGAGATTTTATTTTGGTGGCAGGTAAAACTACTTCATATAATGGGACGTCACACATTGCCTTCCCTCAACTGCAGGGTGATGTAGAAGAAGATGAAGCAATTCCTGACAGCGAGCAGGATATCAAGCCTCGTTTTCACAAGTCACGTACCGTTACACTTCAACATGAAGAGGAACGGCTGCAGGATGATGAGGATGGCGAGGATGAGGATGACGATGACGACACACTATCTGACTGGAATCTGAGTGCGTAGACAGTAGTAAAGATCATTATCTAACCTTGAGATGGATAAGAACAGAGTATAAGAGTGCTAGGAACCAGTCAGGTTGTGCAATAGGCTTTTCCATTTCAAAGACTGGAGACAGAAAGAGAGAGGGTCCTGTACAGAGTCCGTTGCAATAGCTTCTGATCAGCACAACCAAAGCTCCATTTCTATGAAACTGTGTCAGAGTTTCTCCAGCTTTTACATTGTTTTCATGCATGAGCTAGATGTAGGAAAGTGGTATATTCCTGTGGATCTATTGATGCTTTCTTGTGATTTATCTGCCCATCCCATTTCAGTTAGTTCTCAGAATCTATATGAGTTTTCTGGGGGAAGGGGGGACGGGACAACCCTATCAAGTGCTATTAGTAGAGGTGATAAAAACACATAGCACCAATTTCTGGACTTCTCATTTTTGTAAAAACGAAAAAACTGCAACAAAATATTTAATTGGCGGGGAGGGGTGCCTGGGTAATGAATGTGGCTGCATCTGCTGACACTATATCATCTACCTAGTACACTTTTAAAGACATAATTATAATGTAAATTTTGAATAAAAACACACTGCCTTCTGCACTTGTAACTTTTGGAAAATACCAACCACCACAAAAAATAAAGCTGTTTTCTCCCTCCTCTAGCTGTTAGTCATGATGGTTATACCTATAGGTAGAGGAGTTGTATGCTTCTGAATACCAATTGCTGCGAAGCTGTGGTGGGAGAAAGTGATTTTTTCCCCCTTGTTTGGGGGCTTCCCAAAGGCCACTGAATGCTGGAATAGGATGCCGGTCTAGATAGGCCTTCAACTTGTCCAAATACAGTTGTTTCATCCACTGTCTTGATCTGGCCTTTGCCTTCATCCAGTAGAATGTTTTAGGAGGAGGGAGAACACGAGTTTCCTCAGTGGCCTATGTATGGACAAGATGATAATTAGTGTCTAGAATTGAGGTGCTCGGTTTTCTTCTACCACTAGGGCTACTGGTCTGCAGGATTATCTTCAAATCATTTTTTTCTGTTTTTGTCTTAAGTCTGGTGCTGTGTTCACATGTTCTAATCTTTAGCTCTATGTAGTGTCTGCCACATAGTCTCATATCTCTTACAGGGAAGTGTTCTGCTGCAGCCCTTGATGTTTTGGCCAACGTTTTCAGAGAGGAGCTCCTCCCACACCTGCTCCCACTGCTCAAGGGGTTGCTCTTCCACCCAGAGTGGGTCATCAAGGAGTCTGGGATTCTTGTCCTAGGAGCCATTGCTGAAGGTGAGACCCCAATTTTTTTTGATTCAACAAGGGATTTGCCTCTGTTAGCTGTGGAAGGTGGAAGCATTGATAGTTGTCATCTAATGTAAGCGGAGATAGGTTTACGCTTGAAAGGCTATGTATGTTTACTCACAAGTTTCATTATGTTCAGGGAAGTATTATTCTTAAAGTAATGTGTTTCGAACTGCAGCTATAGTAAGTTACCTGCTAGATATTGTGCTGAACACATTCTTCGCGTTTCTAGGCTGTATGCAGGGCATGGTTCCCTATCTTCCTGAGCTGATTCCACATCTGATACAGTGTCTCTCTGACAAGAAGGCCCTAGTGCGTTCTATTGCCTGCTGGACATTGAGCCGCTATGCCCACTGGGTTGTGAGCCAACCTCCAGACATGTATCTGAAACCTCTGATGACAGAACTGCTCAAGCGGATTCTTGACAGCAACAAGAGAGTGCAAGAAGCCGCTTGCAGGTAACTTGCTCACAAAGCCTCATTTCAGTTAATGTGCTTCTAAACAAATTTTACAGTATCTGAGGCTTATATGGCTTGTGTCTCATCCTGATCATGCTTTTTTTCTGTTGGTTCCACGCTATCTGCAGCCATGTCTGCTTGAACTTGTAAACCTTTCCCCAAACACTTGCTTTTGCAAATATCTAGCCCATCATAATGTAAGTGCTCTATAGATAATATGGGAAGAGCACTTTTAGAATGTATGTGTGCACACCTGGCCCACTATTTCTAATCTGGAACCAAATTGATGCTCTAATATCTGAGTGGCAGACCTGTCCTTAGACACAATCTTCTTCCCCCTCTCCTGTCGTCTTTGGATGTGATGAAGAACTTGAAGCTTGATCTGTATAATGATAGGTCATGTATTCATACTGTCTGATCCAAAGAAATGCTCTGATACTTCAGATCAGAGCTTGTACAGAGGGTTGTAGGATACATCTTGTATGTTGAAACAGCTTTCCTAAGCTTCCAGGAGAATAGAACTAGCTAAGGTTCTGTGGCTGCCCGTCTTGTGTTTTCTGCTTCTGTCCTTAATGTAATAAGTCTTTTACTAGTTCTGTTACTTTAATTTCAGTGCGTTTGCCACCCTAGAAGAGGAGGCCTGCACTGAGCTGGTTCCATATCTTAGCTTTATCCTGGATACTTTGGTTTTTGCCTTCGGGAAATACCAGCACAAGAACCTGCTGATCTTGTATGATGCAATTGGCACCCTGGCTGATTCTGTTGGGCATCACCTCAACCAGCCGGTATGTGCATTTGTCCTATTGATATTGGCAGCAGAAATGGTTAGCATTTAACCACCATGATTGTTTTATAACCTCTCCTTACCTTGTTTCGCTTGGATGTGGAAACAATATTCAGTCTTAATTTTTTTATTGTGGAGAAGTAATGAAAGTGGTTTTTTCTTTTAGAATGTTTCAGTGTTGAAAGGGAGCAAAATGTCACACTAGAGGTTTTCCTCTTAGGCAGGGAATTAAACCTCATGTAGCCCACCCTCCTTGATGTAGTATAAAAGACCCAAAGCAGAAGCAATGTGTCATACCATATCAATTCTAATTCATGTTTAGTTCAGACAAATGGTCCAATTGTTGCACAAAGACTGCTTCCTTGAAGCGGAGATCATGGAGGTGGGGTTTCCCAGGACCAAGACTCTATTTCATTTCACATCTGCTGTGATTTCAAGGGGAACAATGGAAGACTTCTTGTGATAGAAGAAACTGTCTCATAGTTTGGTGGAAAAGCACATGCTTTGCTTGCAGACATCTTATCTGGTATCGCCAGTTGAAGGATCTTGTGTAGCTGGGCTGAATTGCTGACAGGCCACAGATCTCTAGAGTCTTGATGTAGCATGAATAAAAAAGATGTCTCTTCAATTTGAGGAACAGGGCAGTAAAACAATCCAGAATAGAAACTTCATGTAGGTGGACTGGTAACGATAGCTGCCTTATACACCATTAAAGGTTTATGATGAGAAACTATTGCAAGACAGATTCTCAAAGGCTACAGATGCTACAAAAAGAATTACAAGGTGTTGTGAGAGGAGCTATTGAAATAAGGAACGTTTCGGTTGTTTCTATGGTGGTGTGACACAGTGTTGAAAGTGGCCCTCGTGTCCTTCAACTGGAGTTGAGGTAACTGTTGGCTACAGGATGCAAGCAATTATATAATCGAACTCAGCCTGTAATCGCTATCAGGAAATTACAGGGATCTTGTGTTTGCCATGGAAACCATTTACAAAATATCTCTTTAAGAGAAAAAAGTCATAAACATGCTTATGTCAAGCACATTTGTATCATCCACTTTGTCTAGTCTGGTCTTTGTGTCACTTGTTTCCATTTCATCTTGTATTTGATGAAAAAAATGTAATTGTGCTATGGATCCCCAGTCTCTTTTGCTTTCTTAGATACATGTACATTTGTAAAGTTTGACACACTTTGATTTCTGATGTGGCATCGACTGAACTATAGATCAGAAAGTCCCTTGTTCAAACCTCATCTCTTCCATGTGCTCACCAACTATATTCCCTGAAAGGGGTCCATGCCGGTGCGCAGATCCCATCTCTTCCTGCATAGTTTTGTGACTGTGTTGTGATGAAGTATCCAGACACTTGGCAATGACATTGTCATTGTCAAACTTCTGAGTTGTTGGGCTTCAAGCTACATGGCCTAGCAGACAATCCGCTCACTAGATTACCTTGGTCAAGCTACTCCGTCTCTGTATTGTCATTTGCAATATTGGGATGATGATACTTGCATTATGGGATGATTGAAGGATTACCAGACAATACATGTGGTGATTTGAACGTTTAAAAGTGCTGTACAGATGTTTGTCATGGTAATAAACTGATGTAGAGTTGGCAGCATTCAGAAGTTTCTGGTACACTGTATCCCTGGTAAGTTGAAATCCAGAAGAAGCCTTTTGGATCCCTGTTCGTAGTAAATTACATCATTGAGCCCAGAAATTGTGATGACCGATGGAAAATACAAGACATTCGAATCCTGAAGCAATGTGTTGAGTGTTGTTCCATTCTGAAGGTTTCTGGGCTAACTTGGTAGTACTGGTTGGGAGAAAGGCAACTATAGAATGTAGTTGAAACTGATCTCTTCTCCCCCAGGAATATATCCAAAAACTGATGCCTCCACTGATCCAGAAGTGGAACGAGCTGAAGGATGAGGACAAAGATCTTTTCCCTCTTCTAGAAGTGAGTGGACAACCATTTTTAATTTGTTTAATTTGTTGGACTTTTAACATGTTGGTTGAAAGATCTGAGTCTGTTTTAAGCATGAGATCTAAATTTGTCTGAAATAGTTATTTCCTGGTGCTTGATGTTAGAAAATGTACTAAATTATTTGTACATTAAGAATGAGCTAAAACATCATTGGTCCAGTGCGGTTCTTCAACTGTGTGGGTCCTGTCCCCTGGCAGGTCACATAGCTAATGGTGAATCACTGTAGCTAACGGAAAGAAACATTTTAAGTATTACTTCTGTGATTGATTTGTTCTGTTCAATGGCTTTAGTGATTAAGGGCAGTGAGAAGTGAGCCAGATGGCATGCACAGAGGACCCTTTGAGTCATTGTCCTTTTTTTTTCTTGCAGTGCTTGTCATCTGTAGCAACTGCTCTCCAGAGTGGCTTCCTCCCATACTGTGAACCTGTTTACCAGCGCTGTGTAACTTTAGTGCAGAAGACTCTTGCCCAAGCCATGGTACGATATAGTGGTGCATACAGGAAGTATGTGTGTATTTAGCACTAACAGTGCCAGGAAATTTTTAATGGAAATTGGTTGTGGACAACGCAGCCATCAATGGAAATATGTATGAATAGAATCATAATATGGAATTCTTGATCCACTTGGCAATTGATCCTTGACCTCTTTTCTGCACTGCTTTAATGATGCAACCATTCTGTTGAGCTTGTTGGTTTTCCATTCTCCAATTTATAGATGTATAGTCAGCACCCGGACCAATATGAAGCTCCTGATAAAGACTTCATGATTGTTGCTCTTGACCTGTTGAGTGGCTTGGCTGAAGGTCTAGGATGTCATGTGGAGCAACTTGTGGCCCGGAGCAATATCATGACTCTCCTCTTTCAATGTATGCAGGTGAGTGAATTCTAATGGTGGCTGTGCAGTTGCTTCTTTAGGCCCAATCACAACTGGGACCTGTCTATGCTATTCCGGTGTAGGTTTAAGACTTCAACATTGTATGTTAAATTGCTTCATAAACTCTCTTGTTGAAAAGTTAAAACCATTTTCACTTTGATCTAACTGATTCTAGTATACTTTCTGCAAAGTAAACTTTTGATCTTTTCAGTATTTGTCTTTGGAGTTAGTAAAGCATTTACTGCCCTAGCATAGGGTTTTTCAAACTGTGGGTTGCGATTCACTTGGTGGGTCATAACCTGATGTTCAGTAGGTCCTGGGTTTGGCTCTTCCACCACCCTTGCATCTTGTTGCCTCTGGACACTAATGGAGACCACACCAGGCCTCCGCAGGCCTCCAGGAGCAGCTGTAAAGTCACTTCCAGGTTCGTGGAAGTGACTTCCAGTTGCTTTCAGACATCTTCTGAGGCCTGGCGCCAGAGAGGGCAGTAGTTCGTGGTGGGGAGGGGAAGTTGAGAATCCTTGCCATAGCATATTATACAAACAGAATGAAGTAAGGACCAGAAGGCACTAAAGATGAGTTATCAGTTGGCTGACAAAAGCACTGTATAATCAATGCATTTATGTCGGAAGGATGCATGCTTGAAGGGTAAACACAAATGTTCTAAATCTGATGACACCTCTGTAATGAATGGTTTGCATTGTAGAACTGGGAAGCAACTTGTAAAAATTAAAACTGACAAAACGTTGCTTACAGTCTTTTAAATGTAAAATTGTACTTGTGAGGTTATGAAAATGGACTAAATGCCAGAAAATTAGTTCAGTAAGGAAATATTTAGTATTTACCCATGAGAAAAACTGGAATACAGCTACAGAAGTATCTCTTATATTTCTGAGGTTGGGAGAAAGTTTATCTGTTGCCCAAGGACTTGGAAGGGGGGGGTTCATTTTTTTTGGTGATATGCTCAGATTGGCAATTGGTGGAAGATTAGAGATATCTGAATAGAATATGGCAGTGGTTCCCAAATTGGTGGGTCACGACCCACCTGGGGAACTGGAAAAGGACCATCCCACTTCAAGGGGAATGGCCCAGAAATTGGCAGCAATGTGATCACCACATAGCACTGCTGCTGGGCAGTGAAGGGTTTTTTAAAACTTACCTGGGAGTCTGAGGGTCTGGGGAGGCAATAGCCCCTTCTGCAGCCTTCTCTAAGGCTTAACCCAAAACAGGAAGTAGGCTTTTTCCTTTTGGCTGTCTCCCCCCCCCCTACAAAGACTTAGGAAGTCCTTCTTAAACTTGGGAACCACATGTTAAACTGATGCCAATAAAGGTCCAAAAGAAAAGAATATTTATACCACTTTTCCACAAAGTTGCTGAACTTGGCTTACCTTGCAAAAGTAATGAAGATGTGTTCATAATAAAAAGAAGAGAAACTGGGGAAAACAAAGATAAACATGACACAAAGAGCGAGGTTCATATGCATGCCTTTCTCCAACATACTAGGTCAACATACTCTGATCTTTTTCCAGCAATTAAGATTGGGTGTTTGCAATAATGCCAAAACCTTATGGACCTGCCATAATCAAGATGGTACAGGCAGCACTTGTCCCAGTAACCTTTCTTGCTCTCCTTGCAGGACACCATGCCGGAGGTTCGGCAGAGCTCCTTTGCACTCCTAGGAGACCTTACCAAAGCCTGTTTCATGCATGTCAAGCCATGCATTGGTAGGTGCCTGTTGTCCTGTGCCCTCTTGCTTCTAACCATGTTAGAGGCGTGAGCTCTTTATTCATGCTGTATTTTAATCCCAAGGGAGGGCTGGAGGGAAAGGCACCAAGGTAACTATGCACCTTAATGGCTATCCAGTATGGTCTTATGAATTACTGCTTATTGCTACAGCTTTTGAGGCATGCTGACTCTGATACTTAGCACCATCTTCATAAAATGTTTCACTGCTGTCATTGCATCTGCCTTGGATAAGAAATTACATGACCTTGCAGGTCATTTAAATAAAAGGCTCATATGCAGTGGTGGCATTCAAATGATTTAGGAACAGGAACTCACTTTTGATTGGCACTTGTCGGGAACCCGGAACCAGCCACAGAGCCTGTTAGGATCTGGAACGCTCATTCTGGTCCGTTCCCCCTGAATGACATCACTGCCTTTGCCCCCCTAGGAGCCCCCTAAAGTCACTCCCTTTAACCCTCTGAGTGCCGGCCAACCAAGAAGAAAAGCATTTTGCAGAGGAATTGGGAGGGGGGAGGAGGGAGAGTGAAGTGGGCGGAGTCAGCCCAAATTTTAACTAGTGGAACTGAGTTCCCCCGCGTTCCCCCTGCATGACATCACTGCTCATATGTAACTGATGTATGTGAGGTGTCACCTTTCTGCTGTTTCTGAAGCAGGAATGCGGGTCTGGTGTTGCCATATGTTGAGTGTTCTGAAATCTAATTCATAAATTCCCAAAGTTGTTTCAGTAGGTCCTCTCACAGTAGATGGGGCATTCTTGGATGAGTTGCTTCTCCCACTTGTCTGAGACTGACTACGAAAATGAGGAATTCTTAAGGCCCATGGGAGGTGCCCCTTCATTCCTGTCTCCTAAGGAACAGAAAGGTGGTGGCCTTGTTTAGTCACTAGTGTTTTTGTTGTATCAATAATTAGGTTATCAATAACTAGTTTATTACTGCATTTTTCTCTGAACCTTCTCTAAGGCTATTTGACTAACTTGAGATTGAAAGAGTGTTGCTGTGTCTCTTTGCCTTTAGAGAACACAGTTCTGTAATGCCTTAATCACTGGAGATTAGTAACCTGGTAATAAGGGGTTTTTCTATTTTTTCTGTTCGCTGCTTCGGTGATAATCACTGCTGACAGAATGCTGTTTTTCTCTTCAGCTGAATTCATGCCCATCCTAGGGACCAACTTGAATCCAGAGTTCATTTCTGTGTGCAATAATGCCACCTGGGCTATTGGAGAAATCTGCATGCAGATGGGTAAGTGTACCAGGAGCCCTTAGTGACTTGAGTGGCTAGCCTTATGCTACTGTGCCACTTAGACCATTCTGGGTTTTGTCGGATTCTTCGCAAGTTAGAGTTGGCAGTGTTTTGCCTGCTTAGGTCAATTCCTCCCCACATGGTGGCTTTAACTGCTGATGTTCTGAGTTGCAATTTGCTGCTAAACTGTTTCTATAAATGTCCTAATAAGATCCCTGCTGTTTTCTATTCCTGGATTCATTCTTAATGAAACTCAAGTCATGACCACCAAATATTTTGGTAAATAGGCCCATTATTAAAATTTCCTTTTAATGGTGGCCTGCCTAAAACAGGAAGGCAGTTCTTCCCTGCATGTGTGATTGCTGCATTGTGCTTTATTCCTAAGGTTTTATTGACTTCTGTTGGGTTTTGAGCCAACAAGACAAGGCTCTGTCTTGTTCAGTGAGTGGTATATGGAAGGGATCCATACAATTGTGGTAGAGATTCTGGGTTCAGGACTAACAATCCAACTCAGCTGACTAATTCCTTCTTACCAGGGGCTGAGATGCAACCCTATGTCCAGATGGTCTTGAATAATCTTGTGGAGATCATCAACCGGCCGAATACCCCCAAAACCCTTTTGGAAAACACAGGTGAGGAATTCAAGTGTCCCATGCTTATTATAATTCCCTATATTCAGATAAAGGGTTTGCATTCACCCTCTCATGTGTCTGCTATAGTAATAGGACCTGGCCTTATTTATACTGGAGTGCATGAAGCTGCCTGAGTTACCAATGATCCACATAGCTAAGTATTGTTTGCACTGACTAGCAGCGTCTGCCCAGGGTTCAGGCAGATTTGCTGTGTGTACCTGGCAATGCCAAGGATTGAACTTGACGCCTTCTGCCTGCAAAGCAGATGTTCTACTACTGAGTTGTAGCCCTTTCCTTGCAAGTAACATATACATGCAGTGGCTTCTCTGTTAGCATGCCATGACTAATTATAATCAAGTTCTGGAAACGAATTTGAAATGTTCCCATTGCTGAGAGCTTGCGAAGACTATGTTGCAGAATCAAATAACCAAATTGCTTCCTCAAAGCATCTTCAGATGTCATCTGCACACAGCAGTTAACATGGTCCTTGAATATTGGCATGTTTCATAGTGATGATCTATCCTTTTTTCCGACTTTACTGCTTTTGGTTCAATGCTGTCTCTGTGTGATTGTGCTATATGCCTTCATCCATTTTTTTCTGCCAGTCTGTTGAAGCTGCAGAACAGACAAGGCGGGTTTGCTGTGTGCAGTTGTGATAAGCTTGTTTCTCTCCCTTTTCTAGCCATTACAATTGGACGCTTGGGTTATGTCTGTCCTCAAGAAGTGGCGCCGATGCTGCAGCAGTTTATCAGACCGTGGTTAGTGTTGTACTGAGAAACAAAACATGACTTCATGGTCCTCATTTTGTAGTGGGTGCCATGCAAAGGCCACCCTCATGTTGTCTCACTTGAATTTCATTTTAGATCAAGTGAACATGCATCTCAAGATATTTCTTGTATGATCTCTTTGCTCTTCTCTTGTCTACCCTTCCCCACGCCCCCATTTCTATACCTTGCAGTTCTTTGGATGGGTATATGTTCTCCCATATTGCAACTAGAAAATAGTGCTCATGCAGCAATATTATAAAGAAATAGATAAAAACACTCTAAAGCACACTCATAATCATGCAGGAAGATGCTAAAATAAACTACTGATGACATTTGATTTTGTTTTCCTCTTTGCCAAGCAAGTACATGCGTTTCAGTTATTGAATGGGGAATGGGTCTTCATGTTAACTCCAACAATGATCTGGTCCTGAAACGAATTCTAACCCACAAAGGAAAACCCATGAAGGAATGCTCAAACTCAATGCTGGCATGTAAAAGCATGGTTGAGGAAAAGCACAAACTGGGCAGAGACTTTGGGAGAAAACTTAGCTCTTGAATACATCTTTATCCTCCCCGTGGTCCTTGTTGTGCATTTTGTCTTAGAAGCAGTTGTCTTACTTTTATTCTGTCTTACTTTTGCAGTACAGTGAAATATCTGCTCTGGTTCACAGGTGTACATCTCTGAGGAACATACGAGACAATGAAGAGAAGGATTCTGCCTTCCGTGGCATCTGTATGATGATTGGAGTAAACCCTGGTGGGGTTGTTCAGGTAACTGTATTATAATAGAGATCTTAGTATATGTTTGTGTAGGTATTTGTATATGCTGGCTCATACTAGAACCTTCCTTAACCCTATCAAGAGAGGATATCCTTGAAGATAATGACAAGACCCTGAAAAGCCTTTTGGGAAACGGTAGAACTCCATGCAGCACCATTGTTGCGTATACCATACAACTTCTTATGCAGTGTCCAATTGCACCCTTGATTAGAATATTGCGTGCTGCTCAGTTGCTTTGTCTAAGAAGAGATGTAGTACTGTTAGTATAAAAGGTGGGCAGAAAAACCCTTATAAATATATATTTCAAGACTTTTTATAATATCGTAACTGAAAAGAGAAATATGGCTTTATTGGCATGATCCATGAATTATGGTGACAACTTTGATAACAGAAAAATCTGAGGTCTTCGCTGAAATTACCAGACAACAGGCTTTAAAACAAATAAAGTACTTCCACAAATGTATGGAATTGTGTTGGGATGAAGCGGGTGATGCCGATGCTGAAAAGATTACACGGTTACAGGATGGATAGACTTCAGTGGTTCTTAACCATTATAGCCACAAGAACAACTTGTGTTTTCAGGATTGGTATACCTCAGTCTATAGATACTGGATGTGGCAATTTTCATAGTATGGTTTGCAGACTTCCTTTTATATCTGTCTTGTCTGCAATCAATGCTGAGCCAAGCTAGACACTTTATCTGTGTTGGTGTGTCCGCTTCTGACATCCATCCTTTTTTTTACATGCTTACTGAACTGTCTGGCTACATAGCTTAGAGTTGGTTTCTATGTTAGTTTCTTACTTGCTGAGCTGAAATGGAAGTTGCAACCTTGCCACAGAGGGTGGCAACCTTGCCATTAGAAGGGTGTGGCCTTCTAATCCTAGTTCTGTGTCTGAATTCTACGTTGGTGGAGGAAGCATCCAGAGTTGATTTACTCTCCTCCAAGTAGCTCAAGAGGCAAGACAGGATAATTAGTAAAGGCTTTAAGAACCTGTGCCTAAGAGATTCCCCTCTTAGCTTTTTGTCCTGCCTGCTCTGCAACCTAACCTTTAAGGTCTAGTTAAACTTACGGGCTTTTTCCTTTCCTTTCATCTTTTCCTACCAGCAATTTGTTTTCTCTTTTGATCTACTCCGTATCTCCTACTTCCTCCCACCTTATGGTTAGGGAGGAGTTGACTTTCTGAAAGAGAGAGAGGAGGAGCTTATTTCTGAGGGCTTTCGAAATGTTCTCCATGTGATCTAGGAAGTCTAATTCCGTGCAAAAAATGCCAACCAAATCAGACTGTTCAAAGCCAGACTTCAAAGTAGGAAGCAGTATCTTTTTGGGGGACGACAACAATATCTGTCTTTGACCCCTTTTCAGAGCTAACTTGATTCATTTTCTGTAGCAAGCATCTCCAGGTGCACACTAGTTAGTACTGGTTATTGACCCCTTTGAACCATCACATAAGATCTTTTGTCAGGCTGACACAGGTTAGATTTTTGAGGTGCAACTCATTTTCAGTTTCTGGGTAGTGTTAGAATGTTGGAAACCTTTGCATTTGGTGCATTTGTATTGAGTTGTTCTTTTCTTCTGTAGGATTTTATTTTCTTCTGTGATGCTGTTGCTTCTTGGGTGAGCCCAAAGGATGATCTGAGGGACATGTTTTATAAGGTATGTGACTACAATGAGGCTTACTTGGCAGAAGACTTATAGTTCTTTAAAGGTAAAAAGCGTTCTCATAAACTTAGGTTAATAATCTGTTAACCTAGCTTGATGATGACATTTTTAATGCATACACTTTTACTGCTCCCTGTTACAGATTAAAGTCTTAAGTGTGTCTGTGTTGCTACTTTTATCCATTATTTGTTAGAATTCATTTCACACTGGAAAGGTGCAGTTGTTGTGTCAAAAATCAGTGTATCGTGTATCTTGGAGTTTCCCATATGCGTGCAAAAATACGTAATTCTTTTTGCAGAGTTCAGCTGGATAATAAAAAAGGATTATGATGTTTGCTTCTTATTGCTTCACAGGTTTCAAACTTGTTGAGTAGGGAAACAAAGATGTCATTGATTGCAGTTGATACTGTCACACAGTGGTTCTTAAATATTTTAGAGGCTGCTGCTTGATTTAGAAATGTCAAGGGGTGGGCTATAATGGTGATTGGGCAGTAGTGCTCCCCTCCAAGTAGCAGTTCATTTAACCTTTGATGCACATAGGGTACATTAGGCTATCAGTTTTGCAAGCCATCAAAAATTGGATCATGACCCACAGTTTGAGAACTGCTGCCTTAGCAGAATGTGTAAACGTGAATTCTAATATACAGTAGAAGGCTTTCAAGTGGGAGCAGAAAAATTTAATGTTAGTCTTTGTGCGGACTATAGCTTATGTTCTAAAATCTGAAAAGTACAGATTTACCAAGTACCCTAGGATTAAGTCTATTCTCGAAAGATTTGGAAGGGTATATAGGGTAGGTAAGGGTAGATTTTCATACATCTGAAAAGTTTGGATTGAACTTGAAGTGTCCAGGATAGTATAAGAAACTTTCCCAGTTCCAGATACTTAGAATAGATTTTATCATGAAGCTACACTAACATTTTCTAGTGTAAAGATATACAGCTATGATGAATCAGCAGAGAAGTTTGTATGTCCAGGATATAATGTTGGAGTAACACTACCTCTCCACTTCTTTTCAATATATTGTGGTTCTGTAGTCAGGGAGAGATAAATCTGAATCTTTAAAAAAATTAAAGCTGTATCCCAACCCTTTCACTGCTTATTTTATAATGAAGATGGGTAGGTAATGTACTGGGGAATATGTTGTCAGAAGTGGCTGGTTTTATAAAAGTATGGAAATGGATGACAAATGGGAAAATATCAGAAGAAAACTCATATGGGTATCCAAATAAGCATTGATGTTCCAGGCTTTTGGTAAGACATTACCATAAAAGTAAAAGCATACAGCAGTGGTTCCAAACAAGTTATGCTTCATATAACAGAGGTGTGCAATCATAAAAAGTGATAGGAGAGATTTAGGAGAGGAAATGATTAATTTCAAATCTTAAAAGAATGTTGTGTATTTTAAGGAAAGCTTTTATAAACTGATGGTTAGATCCTACATTGGACCTTCCCTATCTGTGCATTTGAACATAAATTGATGCAGAGCCTGCACAGGTTGGTACACAATCGCAAGTGCCTTCCAGTCATCTCTGGGAAGCCTTCTGAGGTGCAGAAACGTCTCATGCAACCTCTCTGCACTTCTAAAACACTTCCAGTTTTCTGCGAGCTCCCCCACCCCCTGGCCATGGAGAACACCTGATAAACACATCCTGCATTTGAGAAAGTACCAGTAAAAAAAATAGCCTTCCCTATTCCTTGCAGGGGCGGTCCTGGCAGATGTGTTGCCAGGGTCACATCCAGCCGGCAGCTGCCCCTACCCACCCACAAGTAATTGCGGTGATGTTATCCCGTCATTGCAGTTACTCCTGCCCTCTCCACCTGCCCTGACCTGCTTTTAAAAAACAACAACCACCCATCCATGGTGGCTGGTTGGAGGGAGCTGCTTCACCCATCTGCTTGCCTATCCCAAGAAGAATGAAGCTGGCCAGCTTCATTCTCCTTGGGGCAGGTGAGCAGCCAAGCCGGCAGTTAAAGCAGCTCCCTCCGCTCGCTCAGCCTTGCACATGAATGAAGCAGGCTACCTACATTCTTCTTGGGACAGGCAAGTGGGTGGCTGGAGCGGCTCTGCAAGCACACCACAGGGCAGTCTTCTGCACTCTTGCAAGCCACTTCCAGATCCAGCAAGGCACTTAGGGGAAGCCAGGGCAAAGGGAGAGGGTGGTGTAACCCAGAAGTAGCAAAGCCAGGTGCCAGCTTTGCATATGGGTTGTTTTTTTTTTTTTTTTGCATGGGGCCAGTAGCAGAGGCTCTGCTCGCCCTTTAAATGTGAGTGAAGCAGAGTACTGACTTTGCTTGCATTTAAAAATAGGGTAGGTGGCTGTGGGGTGGAGGGTGCTCAGAATGCTGCCCAGGTCCATGTGGCCCTCTGGACCTCCTGCAAGGTACACCATTGATGCCCTATACTGTAAATTTATAGTATAGAGGGTCTGCAGGGAACTAATCCCATTGGATTAATGATTTGGTAACTGCGGTTTTCATATCTGCTAGGCTTTTCAGGTACATAAACCCAGCAGATAAGGAGAATGTACTGTATGTGGATGGCGGATGTGGGATTGTTTCTTTCATCCTTTGCACTTACGATAGTCTTCTTTTCTTACAATAGTCTTCTTTTCTTTCTCAGATTCTCCATGGCTTCAAAGATCAAGTTGGGGAGGAGAACTGGCAGCAGTTCTCAGAGCAGTTTCCTCCACTTCTGAAGGAGAGACTAGCTGCATTCTACGGGGTCTAGATGAAGCAGCAAACCGTACTCGGTGAGTCCCAAATGTGTAACATTACATCCCAAGACTTGATGGGATGGGGAGAAATGAGGAGAGCAAGCAATAAGGAAATGAAAAGTTTTAAGGAAGTGGAGTCACTGGAGGGGAAATAGAAGGGATCAGAGTGTGGGGTGGGAATTACTGAGGCATGGGAAGGAGGTAGTTGGGTCAATTGTCATAGTGATGCTGATTCTGTGATGAGTGAGGCTAAGTATATGTGATGCAGAGGTTTGGTTCTCAAGAGTAGGAATCTGGAGACTGCTCAGTACATTTCCTGTGTTAGGGATCATCTGACTGCCTATGGCAGTAATGGCGAACCTCTGACTGCTGCTTTGCCTTGAATTTATGGCAGGTGTTCCTAAGCCCCGTCTTCAGGACTGGACTCCTCCATCCCAGAAAAGCTTTTTATTCCCTACTAGAAATTTCCTAGCTCCTTCCTAGTAGTAGAGCCTCTTCAAAATTAATTTAATACTCTCCCCCACACTCCCCATTTTCTAGCATTATTTTTAACCTGGTCCTCTTCCAAGGAGCTCAGTATTTAACAATGCAGTCCTAGGAATGTTTAGTTTCAGAGAAAGCCCAAATGTATTCCAAAGGACTTCCTCCCCAGTAAGTATATTTAGGATTATAGGTAGAAATCCTGAGCACCACTGGAGAGGCCCTGATAGTACAAGAAGTAAGCCCCATTGAACACTGTGAGACTTCCCAGCCTGCAAGGCTATCCACACTTACATGGGAATAAGCCCCACTGACTATAATGGGACTTTGGAGTAGATTTGTATAGGGCTGCCAGTGAACAGGCATGACATTGGCTTCTCAACAATCCTGTGAAGTAGGTTAGTATGTTTGGGGGGGGGTTACACTCCAGCAGTCGACCTAGGCATTTTCTGAATTTTTGACACACCAATCCCAAAAGGTTTGACACCACTGGCCTATGATATGGCTTAGGCGGTATTGCTAAAGGGAGCCTTTTGCTGTGCCACAAGGTGAAAGGGGAATAACTTCCCTCATCCTGACATTCATGGTTTGGGTCTCACCTTATTTAATGTGTACTGTTATGAATAACTGTTTTGCAGCATTAGAGCTTAAAAATATGACCTTGGTCTGTGGCTGTGCTGCTGAGTTTTGGTTAGTCCCTACATAGTGAGCAGGTCCCCACAAGGTCAGAGGTTGCCCTTGCTCAGAGCATCCTAGTGCTATGGCAACTATGGCAGAAAGAATTTGAGTTTGCCTAAGATTCCTAGATGAGGAGGTCACTTTTGGCTATGCTGTAAGTAATGTTTAAATAGCATAATCAGAATTCTCTTTAGACATTAGTGGGTTGCATGAGCTTGACCAGAGCTTGCACATAGACAAGGCTGTCTATGTTGAGTGTAACATTAGTGGTTCTAGTGTTATCTATGGAATACTTTTGCTTCTGTTCATTAATACTGATACTCATTTCTTTCCTCAGGTTCCTGTATGCGCTGGGAGGGATCCTGGGAACTCGTCCACAACCCGGTGTTGCAGATCCCTGTTAATGGGGGGTTAGGGAGGACGGGAAGAGCATTGTGGGACATAAAATGACTTCGCTCCCCATCTCCTGAAATTTACAAAGTTATGGGGGGAGGGTGGGCCTCCGTGACCAATTTAAACAAAAATCAGGGTATCTCACTGGCAGAAGGAAAGGTCTCTCTACTCGGAGACCATCATTGGTGGACTGGGGTGGGTGGGACTCGGCCCTGGGCTGGGAAAGGGGAGAAATCTTAAACTGCAACACTCCTGAGAAGGGGATCTAACTAGGGGCCATCATAAAGGACTAGCTAATAATAAAGGATAGGGTTTAAGATGTTAAAATGGAATTAAGAGCTCTAATGGTTTAAAACTTAGCTGATAAAGAGGGACGGGTTAAAGCTCAATCCAAGGGGGTTATACTACTGTATATTTCCAGTCACCGGTGTTTAAGAGATCAGCTATTCTTCACCTTTTCAAGACTGCATGGTGACCAAGATGTAGATTAGCGAACCTGTGAGTAGCCCATAATGACTAAGTGTAAAGCATTTTCATCTAGGAATCTTAAGGAAACCCACAAACCCTTTCTGCCATTGTTGCCATGGCACTATGTGGTGGATGTGATGCTCAGAGCAAGGGCAACCTCTGACTTTGTGGGGACCTGCCGGCCATCTAGGGAGCAGTCCTTACCATAAGAAATACTGTTGGAGAAGCATGTCTTTATTTTTTAAGAAGATGCCACAGTGCAATGAACCTGTTACCCTGTTGTTCAGCTGTTAACTTTGTGACACTGCTAATGCATTACTTCAGCTGTAGGAGGCAGGAGAGAGCAAGGGAGGGAAACTGAATTCCACCAGGGACTGAGAATGGATTGTCCATGGGCCAAAGGCCGGCAGAAACCAATGTGCACTTGATGAGTTTTTATGGCACACGATCTGTTGTGGACTGCGCTCTTGTGGCCAGAGTGGCATTGTACATAATGGTAACTTACACTTTCTGTCCTGAGAGTTCTATGTTACATTCACCACTTTGGTTTACAGAAGGAGCAGTAAACTTAACGAAGCGTTGAGGAATTAATAAAATAGAGCCCTCCGTGCATGGCCAGTGGAAGCTCATAGCTTTTGCTGCATGCTTAGTGAGGTTGTCTTAAGGAATTCTCATTAGACCCAAATCAGTTTATAGTCCCAGAAAATAGAATCTGGGCCTTGCTGAATGCGTTTGACTTAGTGAAGCCATAGCTTTTTAATACTAAACGGAAGAGAAGAGGAAGCAAGCCTGTTTTCCCAAAGGCAGCTAGGATATGGGGGAAGGGGGTACTTCTTCACCTGGTAAGAACTTCTGGGGGAGCGCTGGGAAGAAAAATAGTCATCGGGAATATTCTGCAGAGTCAACAGGAATAGAGACTGTGCAAGAAGGAGTTTGCCAGCAGGCAGCATGCTACTGAGGAGGAGAGCAGTGAACTGAGCCATAACCTTGGCTTCTTCAGAACAGATCCCAGTGGAATCTTTGGCAGCATCAGGATGGACAGCCAGACAACTGGGTTGAACTGTGCCTCATATCCTGCATTGCTCCAGTGGTGATAAAATGCTGTGGTGGACTTAAGACACTAAATGACAGAGGATGGATGTCGTCCTTTGGGGACAAGAAGATCTTTTATGACAGCGACACTCTGGGAACTGTGGGGCAAATTATTGAAAGTATTTGAGATCGCTCAGTAACTTAAACTTCACTGATGCTCCCTCCCCATTTTCCTTGCCATCCCTAGTTTCTGTCTCGTATGTTACCCTGCTTGCAGTTCTTGGAACTTTGTCATAGAACTTGCTGGGGCATTATTGTACAGGCTTGGGGGCCTGAAAATCTTAGTTTGGAGAATGAGAACTTTCTCCTGATCCTTGGTTCTGATGGGGGTAGGATAAGGGTCACTCTTGCACTCCTCTTGGATAGCTGGTTCATAGCAATGCTAGTAAACTTGCAAATGCATTCCTCAATTTGTCTTTTTAATAGTGTGGAACTTGAGCAGGTCTCTGGAAGCAATCAGCTAGCTCTTTGCATTTTAATGGTTTTATTGTAAGTATTCCCTCTTGTGCCTCATTCTCACCTTCCCCTGTCCTGAGAGGGAAAAAGCTGAGGGTTCTATTTGAGCAGCAATTTGTTTTTAAATGCATGAGCAAAAAATGTGCACAGATGGCAGTTGGTGTTCTGGCTTGTGCTTCTCAACTTACATGCCCAGGAACATAGAAAGATGGCTGTGAACTCTTCATTCGTCCAGTGAAGTTTAAGCTACTTGACCTGACTGCCTCTTGAAACGGAATCTGTCTTTTTTTGTACAAGTGCTTCTAGTATTGCCTCCTGTTCGTTAATCCTGGATTTGTATATTTGTAAATGTGCCGTAATGTTTCCAATGGTGGAACTGCAGTGTACCTAGTGTTGAAGCAGCTGCTTGCACCTTGCGCAAATGAGATTTTTCTCATTTTATGTATAATTTTTTTGTCAACTAAAATTTTTTCTTGTGACTCCAGTTTCTATGTTTTGGGCAGTGTGTTTTGTCTCAAATGTATGGTTTTTGTTTTATATTCCAGTATAATGGTTCTGAGTAACAAGATGATGCTACCAGGCTAAAAGAAACCTGAGTTGTAGAATTTGAAACATCATTTACTCATCCTTCCACCAGCCTTTTCTGATATAATATGTGTTTGGTATAGCAGGAGATGCTGGAGAAGACTCTTGAGAGTCCCCTGGACTGCAAGGAGGTCCAATCGGTCAATCCTACAGGAAGTCAAGCCTGATTGCTCCCTGGAAGGACAAATCCTGAAGCTCAAATACTTTGGCCACCTCATGAGAAGAGAGGAATTTTTAGAAAAGACCCTCATGCTGGGAAAGATGGAAGGCAAAAGGAGAAGGGGGCAGCAGAGGATGAGCTGGTTAGATAGCGTCACTGAAGCGATGAACATGAAATTGGGTGAATTCCGGAAGCTAGTGGAGGACAGGGAAGCCTGGTGTGCTGTGGTTCAGGGGGTTGCGAAGAGTCAGACACGACTTAGCAACTAAACAACAACATAGCAGGAGAAGCTGCTCTCAACCCCTTTTGACTTGTTGTGACTACCTTAATTTCAGTGGGGTTTTAAATTGTCAATTTAATTAGACACCTTAGACACCTGCTATTCTTTATATTTAGCCTTGGGCTAAATTCTCTAAATGGGTCATAATTGTTGGTTTGTGCTTCTCTTGTGTCCCCTTTAAAGGTTAATCCATCTTCCTTGCTAATCAAGCTTTGTTTTATTATAATGAATATACTGGGTTAACAGGATAATGCTTTATATACTCTGCCTGAACAAATGGTCCCACAAAAAGAAAAAGTAGCAAACAGCTACTGGAAAGAATACTGTGCTGGGGTCTGTTTCAGTCCCTTTATCTACACTGACTAGCACCTCCAATTGGACTCTGAATATAATGAGAGGTAAGTGCATGTGCTCAAAAAGCATAAATGAAAAAAGGAATCTTGAAAGTGAGGTGATCAACTATTGGAGAAACCTGGCTTGAATTTTTTGAGGGACTGAAAGCTGCAGTTTGTAGTTGGCTTGGATAGTTTACAACAGTATTGCTATTCTTCGTCTTTTTATTTGAGATAGTCATTTAAGTAGTATTTTTGTATAGAATTGTAGTTAACTACTTTGCTTACAAGTTACCCAGCCAGATTCACTTAGTTGTAATATCCAAACAGTAATTCATATTTCTAAGCAACAGCTGTCTTTTTGTTAAAATGGTATATTTGGCTAGTTGGTTTGTGATGCTCAAGGGCCTTTAAAAGAGAGCCAAAGGTTCAAATACACTCAGGTTTACCAGAACAAGGGCTGTTTCTGCCTCCATCTAATTCTGTGTTCACTTCAAATCCATGTGAACCATAATACTTTTTTTGCATTAGCTTATACCAAAACCTGCTGATCAGAAAAATGAGAGGTGACTTTTATAAGCATGCAACCAAAAATGTACAGTGTGTGTGTGTGTGGGGGGGGGAGCCATACTGAAACTTCCCTAGTGGGTGGAGCCTTCGATCGTTTTGCTGTATGAAAAACCTAGGTGCATACCCTCTGTATGGTGGATGTTAGACTTTTAAAAGGCTAGCAAATTGTAGCACAGGAAGTTCAATTTAAAACGAATGACAGTGTTAAAAATAGTACCATAACTGAACCCGGGAATGGGAGTTGATTAGCTTGCCTGGGACAGCTGGACGTGAGCCCAAACAAATAACTGCAACTTTCCTCTGAAGTGGGGAGAAAAGTAGAAATCCACGTTAGCAGAGGTCATTACAGTAAGGGGGTGCTAAAAAGTAGCGTTATTCTGCTCCTACCGAAGAGCATTAATGCCGGCGGTTGTATAAAGCAGCATCTCACTTTTTTGAAAGAGAAGCAGGCACACAGCTGCGCCCTTTCCCCTTTAGGCCGAACCCGGATAGTCTGCGGCAATAGAAGGCTGCCTGAAACGTCGTCATTCCCCACCGGAAGTGATTTCTCCTTGGAGACAGGACGCGCAGAGAGGTTGACGGGGGTCTGTGGTACTCCACTTCGGGGCGGGGGCTGTGACAGCTTGGCCCGGGGCGTGAGCGGTGGTGGTGGCTGTGCACGTACAGCGCGGAAGGAGCCGAGAACTGCCTGCGCTTCCCTGCTGCAGACCTGCCGTTCCTTTGCGGCATCGCTGGGGCAGGCGCGACTCCTGCGCTACTATTTCCTGCTGAAAAACGGGGTTTCTTGGGGGATGGACTTGACGCTTTGCATCCGACCTGCCGCAGTGCCTCTTTCTTTTGTTTCCCCTGCCGGGGTGGTGGTGGTGGTGGGAGAGGAACGGGCACAGAGGAAGCGGCATCTCCGGAATGCGCCCCTTGCATGAACTGAGCTGTAAATAGGAAGGGGCGGGGATAAGGCTTGGCCTGCCGTGCATGTTAGAGGCAGCAGGTGAGTGAGAGAGGGGCCTCCCTAGATGGATACATCCAATGCCGCTTAAGAAGACTTTTGAGTAGACCGAGTCCGATAGTGGAAGCTGTTCAAAGTTCGTTCTCTCTCTCTCTCTCTCTCTCTCTCTCTCTCTCTCTCTCTCGCTATTGAACGTTTAGCCCTTTTCACATCTTCTTTCAGCTGCAGTAAACTCGAGCGTGCTGTGCCTGCTTTCACAAGTTCCCTTTAGAGTCGGAGCAAAGCTTAAAAGTTCCAGTGCTACAAGAACCCTGGGTTCCCGGTCACACACAGAGGGACACCTTAGGATAAGGTGAGGTGATTAGGTGGCGCACAGGCCTGGCCAGGGTTCAGGTGTTGAGCTGAGCACAGCCAGGTCTTGGCAGTGGCAGTAGTGGTGGGAAGGCGAGTCTGGTTTGGCTGGGTTCTTGGTGATTGGGCTTGGCTTGACTTTCAGCCGGAAACTGCTCTGAGCCATGGTGGGTGGGAGCAGGCGACAGGTTGCTGGCTGGGCGTTGCCTTGTCCTCTTTCCAGAGCTGAGTTTCGTCTTAGGAGGCTGCTCTAGTACCTGCCAGGCTGGGTAAGTAAGTAGGTGGTACAAGAGGACATGTAGAAGTAGCAGCGCCACCTGATCTTTCGTTCTTGGTATCTGGTCCTGTTTCCCTCCCACCACTGTAGCTCAGTATGTCACCATTGCAGCCTACTCTAGAGGAATGCTCTCTTCTTTCTCTTGCATGCACCCCCATGCCTAGCCCCATGCTGCCCACTGCCATACCCAAACCCTCTCCTGAGAACCTGGCGTGTGCCTCCCTTCATGTTACCCCAGTCAGGCTCTAACCCCCTCTCCTGGCCAAGAGTCATGTCTACCTAGCCTTTCCCTGACAGGAATCCAACTAACAGCCAGACCTGTCAGTCTAGCAGCCACCCCGCCACTAGTATTCACCAAGCCAGGTAGGCATTCTGGTGACCTACCAAGAAGAAATGAGGCCTCAAGAGAGGAAACCACGATGAGAGCCAGCCTGCACAGCAGTAGTGACAGCTAGTTTTTTTCCTCTCAAGAACAATGGCTGGTCTGCCACTGGCCAGCACTGTGCATAACTGCAAGTGCACAGACTTCTGTGGGTGTGGTGCCAGGCAGGGCAGCAGTCTTGCTACTTTTGGTGCTATGAAGCCGAAAGGAGGAACTCTATTCAGAGAGATTATGGTGAGGTGAGGTGAGGTAACATGGCTGCAGATTTTGTCATTTAGCCTCAGATTTTGCCCAAGGTATTTTCCCTTGCATTTTAAGGCTCAACCCTCACTCATGCCAGTGAGTATGGGGTTCTTATTCTCTCCCTGCGGGACTGGATGCGTATCAGCTTGGGGGGAAGGATCCTGCCCACAGGAGGGAGTGCTAGAAATATACGTCTTTTCTATTACAAACTAAGAGATGTGGTGGCGCTGCGGGTTAAACTGCTGAGCTGAGCTTGTTGACCGGAAGGTTGGCAGTTCAAGATTGCGTGATGGAGTAAGCTCCTGTTGCTTGTCCCAGCTCCTGCCAACCTAGCAGTTTGAAAGCAAGTAAAAAAGCGAGTAAATAAATAGGTACCACTTTGGTGGGAAGATAACAGTGTTCCATGCGCTACAGCGTATTTTCATGCTGGTCACATGATCACAGAAGCTTGTCCTTGGACAAATGCTGGCTCTTCAGCTTAGAAATAGAGATGACCAACTACAATTGGTCAGTACTAGACCATTCGGTCTTGGGGAAACATCTACCTTTACCTATTACAAACTACTTGAAGAAGAAAAACCTGATTAACTACTGGGGAAGGCAGGCCTGGAGAAGTGCTCCCTCTTGTCTTTTGCTTATAAGCTGCCTGATAAAGATTCAGAACTCAAAAGTGTGCTGTTCAATACTTTATTTAGGACAAACCAAAAGTACTATTCTGCTTTCAATTGTGGATAGTCCTTTTTATGAACTTAATACGGTCACTGGTGTAGCTAATGAAAGTGTAGCCAGGTGCAGAGGGCAAAATGATGCCCTGGAAGTGACAACACAGTTGAATTTTCATTTTCTTGGTTTTTTGGCCATAACTTTTGATAAGAATGAAGGTATTACACTTTGTTTCATTGCATTCTGCATTAAATTTTGCATCAAATGGTATATAACATGATGGTGTTATTCATTCATACCAAGGTTTTCACAATTTTGGACATGAGTGTCAAGCTCAGCTTGTTGCCCCCCTAAAGCTTGTTGCCTGGTGCAATTGCACCCCCCCTGCACTTCTTTAGCTATGCCTCTGAATAAAGTCACCAAAGAGTTTATGCTGGTTTTGCGCTTGGAGGAGCAAGTGCTATAGAATGTCTTAGACTGGCCCTGGAAGTGGGAACAGCACATGCAACCTCATATGTTTTGAAAGTAGATCTGAAAATGGCTGTGAACATTTATGGTTAAATTTTTACAAACAACAATCTCTTGTCCAGTTGTGGGTGTTTTAGATCTTTGTCTCATAGGCCGCTTTGTGTTCAATTCTGTTCTGAAAAGCTACTTTGGTAGAACATTTCAAAGAATTTCTGGATTAAAACAGAGGAGCTGCATGCAAAATGTCGTTTTACTTTATATTACAGTTCACAGGTTGTCTTTTGCTCTGTTGAAAACTATTGTACCATTGGTAATTATACTGCTATATAAAATTATTCTGCTTATTAAAACTCCATCACAATCCCAGTTTTATAGCTCCCTGCCTCCGCTCTCTTTTTGTTCCACATATAGCCATGGATGCTGGTCCTGATTTTTCTACCGAAAACCAAGGCTCTGACAATGATTCTGACGCAGAGAGTAAAGATGATCCAGATGCTCAGGCCCAGGAGTACATTGAACGTGTTCTTGGTTCAAAGCGGTCCAGTCTGCCCCCTGAGTCTCTGTCAATAGATGGTAGGGCCCGAGCATCAGAGCACTGGTCTCCTCCCCTAGAGCTAAAAAAGTCTCCAGTTAGTGATGAAACTGATTCACCGCTATTATCACTTCCTCTGGAGCTGATCTTGGAGATCTGTTCCTACCTGCAGGCCAGGTTTGTTCTGAGTGTTCTTCCTTTGGTCTGCCGGACACTGAGGGACATTGTGCAGGATGAGGTCACTTGGAGAATTCGCCTACAGAAGAGAATTGGTAGCTGCTACCCTATTGTGGAAGGTGGGCTCCCTTTCTATCTACAGTGATTTGTCTCTTGTTAATCCAATCCTCTCTCTTCTGCTGTGTGATATGATTGGAAACTAACATCTGTCTGTTCCTTTCTCTGATTCTGTAACTCTTGAACAGTTGTGAATAATTACCTTCTTGGACTTTCTGTACTGACTTTTTCCCTTGCCATAAGTAGAATATTGTACCTTTCATTTTCAAAGAGCTGCATCTAAGCTCAGAATCTGTTATAATGCTGAGCACAGACCCTGGAATTAAAGATCATACCTTTTCAGTTTCCAAAGTGAATTGATCTCACTTCTGTAAAGTAGTAGTAGCAGCTACTGCTGCTTTAATTTGTTCATATATATGCTTTTTAGCTAACATAGTTTTATGATGTTTGAATTTTGATTTGATTTGTGTTGAGAACATCTGTGTGGAAAAGCAGTGTGTGTATGTAAGTATTGAAAATGAATAAAAGTTGTCTGGGTTAGTGGAGGTTGAGCTACATGGCCTGAAGGAAGAACGCACATCCCTTTCATGTCTCAACAGATGCTGAGTTTAACTGGCCAACTGCCTGCATTGAACTAGAAGAGCACCTTCAACAATGGGCAGAGAATGGCAAGAACACAGAATACTTTTCCCTTGCTGAGGGGCATTTTGCCTCAGTTGATTCTGTGCTGCTGCTTCAGGTAAAAGCCACTCTCTTTTTCTGCTTTTATTTGTATAGGGGAGGGCCAATACCTCAACAGTGGAGACATTGTGCCCAGAAGGTGCCAGATTTAATCCTTGGTAGCATCTCCAGCCAGGCTTGAAAAAGACCTCTGCCTAAAACCCTGGAGAACAGCTGCCAGTCAGTCTAGACCAGGATGCCGAATTCCTTTCAAATAGTGGGCTCAATAGCATTCATGATGCCTGCTGAGTGCTGGAAGTTAAGCCTATGATGGGCCAGGAGTAAGCCCTTTGTTCTCACATAGAAACTAATTAGCTGCAAATAACAAAAATACCAAATCTGGATCATATT
Organism: Lerista edwardsae; assembly: GCA_029204185.1. Lineage (NCBI taxonomy): Eukaryota > Metazoa > Chordata > Lepidosauria > Squamata > Scincidae > Lerista > Lerista edwardsae. The sequence continues at coordinate 38,205,207 of JAJKFI010000005.1, forward strand.
TTCAAGATATGGCCCAGTTATCACGCAGGCTTCCCTTTCAGCTACACCGCTTCTGCTGAGACATCACTTTACAGCTCAGCAGTTGAGAGGAGGTCTGGTCTGCAAGTGACACCTCAGCAGAAGTGGCACTGTTGAAAGGGTGGCCTGCTTGATATGTAGGCTCTGCCAGCTCCTTGACAGTGTCTCCCTCTCTCACCACCTTGGTCTGCACCTTCTCCTTAGCATTCCTTTTCTTCTGAGGCCACCTTCCATCTCTCCCTCCCACAGCCTTGGCATAAGCAATGCTGCTGAAAAGACAGCACAGGGAAAGCCCATCTGTCACATGGGTCAGATAAAGAGCTTCTGGGGTTTTTTTCCCAGCCTGCAGGCCTTACATTTGACACCCCTGGTCTAGAAAATACTGATCTATGTGGATCAGTGATATGACTCTGTAGAATACTACTTTATAGGTACAATATTGCCTTTAGACAGTGAAGGCCCTTCAATATGAGCATAGCCAGTCATTAAGTTGTCTTAGCTGGCGCATGTTCTAAATGCTGTATCTTTTGTCATGAGTCATCTGAAAGTATTCCCTCCTTCCTCCCTGTAAAAGACAGGCCAACCAAATACAGGCCTAACACCATCTTAGAAGGCCTGACTCCATCTTTAAAGTAGTTTGTCTTTCTGGAGGGGGGGGAAGTGGTGAGTTAAAAAATTCAGAGTGAGAAATCAAGATGACAAAAGAAAAAACAGCACTGGAACTTCAACTCTTATCAGTTGGCCTAGGGAACTTTTTGCGAGGTTCCGTGGGGCAATAGATTCAAGGACATCATGGTGCCAGTTGCCTCCTCCCAAGTTCCTTTTGCAGCTGTAATTCATAGCCTGTGATTGTCTCAGGCAAAGGCAATTAGCCCTAATTGGGAAGCAAGAGGCAAAGGGCTATAAAAATTGCCCCTCGGTCTGTGTTAGGTGTTCAGCTTTCTTCTGGCTGTTCCAGAAATGGCTTGATTACTTTACTGAGAACCAGGAGAGAGGCTTGCTTGCTTCCTACAATGCAACATGGGTAATATTTGTTTGGGAACTTAGTGTGTTAAGCAATGTTAGTCTCAGTAAGAATAGAAGCCTAGGTTTGTTTTTATTAATTGTTATGTGTTATATCTCATTATGTTTGCTTTTGGGCCGTGTAACCGAGTTGTGTTTTTAATAAAGTTTTGTCAAGCTTATTTGCTTGAGTGTGTACGTTATGTTTGGGGAAAGTGTTTAGAGTGCTGGCTAAATCCAGGCCGCTCTTTGCCAGTTACCATTTCAATAGGAACTGCTAAAGACTTTTCTTGTCTAAGGTTTTCTTCCAAAATCATTGCCTCTAGGTTAAGTGAGGCTTGAGGTATTTGGAAGTGCCTTGATGCTGGTTAGCTCTACTCAGCTGCTCCCCTGGGTTTGAGTCAGCAGTACTGGGAGCTGGTGGTGTTCTTTTGCAGGTTTCCTGTTAGCATAAGATTTGGCAGTACTCACAACTGGCCATGGAAGGATCAGAAGTCGGGTACGTAACAAGGGGTTTGTTACGTGCGCGGACTTCCAAGAACCTTGCACCTTTGGTGCATAGTGTTTTGCTCTACAGCCATGCAAAAGAAATTCATAACTTCCCAGTGGCTGGTACTTTACACTCCCCCCAAAATGCATCCATCCAAATTCACAGTGGAGATTCCTCTTCTTACATCATCTTTTTCTTTTCTTTCTGGTGGTTGTGGTGGATTTTGGAATAGAAGGCTGGTGCTATCATCCTTAGCTAATTGATAGTCAACATGCGGTGTAGATTGCAATCTGCACTGATGCCCAACCTGAACTCACTTGGAAAATTGCATGATATTTATTGTGGTTGGCTAAGCAAATGTAGAAGGTGCTTTTGTCTGTACTGTCCCTATGATTCCATCCAGATCCTTGCCAATTTGTTCCAGAATGGATTGTGCAGGGGTATGCACAGTTAGTTTTTGACATCTCACCCTTTCCATTATCCCAGGATGGGATATTCATCTATTGAATGTATGTATTGCACTTCTATCCCACCCTTCCTCTAAAGAGCTCAGTGTGCATAGTTCTCTCCCTTTATTCTCACAACTAACAACCCTGTGAAGTAAGAGACTGGCTGAGAATGACTGGCCCATGTTCACTCAGTGAGCCTCATAGCTGAGCAGGAATTTAATCCCAGTTATGCAAAACCTAATCCATCATTATAACCACTGCACCATAACTAGGCATGTTTTTTTTTTCATTGTCCAGGGTGGGGAACTCTGCGTGTCAGGTTCTCGAGACAGAAATGTCAACTTGTGGGATCTGAGGCAGCTGGGCAGAGCACCTGAAAAAGTGTTGGTGAAGGCACTGGGGACAGAACGCAATGGCACACACAGGGTAACTAAAATTCTATGTCTGATCCCTTGATTGAGATTTGGCATTATTATTTTTTTGTTTTATAACTATTTTATAAATATAAAATATCCGCAAACATTTGGACATTGCTAACAAGGTGTGGGACAGGAAACTATCCTCTTTTGCTACATAAACCACAGAGAGTTTTTTGTTGAAAAGCAGTATATAAATATTCAAAATAATATAATTTAGAATGCAGAGAAATAAGATTAACCATAATTGTCACTGAGTTTCCTGCCAATCTAAAACTTCCAGTCTCTGCTATGGCAGCCCTGGCTGTCTTCCCACCCAGGAGCCAGGACCTACAAAGCCACTGTTCCACTCCCCACTAAGGGAGGTTTTCCCCTCCACCCACCCCCCTTTTCCATGTTTTTTTTAAGTGGAGGAGGAGGGGGTGGGCAGGAGAAAAGCACTGACCCTTGAAGCTGCGGGGGAAGCCTTTTCCTGCTGCTCTGAGGGGAAAACGGGAGGGCAACCCCAGGGCACCAAGCAGAGCCATTTTTCCACCCCACCAGTTTAGCGCCTGGGGCATTTCTCCCCTTTGCCCCCTGCTCAGGACATCACTGCACCCCTGTCCCTTGATCTAAATACCTAAATCTTTCAGATCACCTCCCCTCATAAAGGAGTAACATTCCACCAAAAGGATATTTTCAGATAAACCCATCTTCCTACTTCCCCCAACACTTCTATATTACACATCTCCTCTATACCAGTAATGATTGTTCTCAGCCCCAGATTTCCCTATCCTTTTCTCACACACACACACACACACACACACACACACACACACACACACACACAC
>JAJKFI010000005.1:38216699-38288963 GCA_029204185.1 Lerista edwardsae
CTGTATTTGCCTTCCCCTAGCCTTCATGTTTGCCAAGGCGTGTTTGCTTATTCATGAGTAAATGCACATGTGGCTCAGTTTTACTTTTCGTAGGGCTCAATATAGTCAGCTTGGAAGGAGGGACTGCTTTCTCAAGTGTGATTTTGGGGTCTGCATTCACCACATGAGGACCATTCTCATGGTGTTACATTGTTCTTGGTCTATCCTTCAAAATGGACTGAGCCACACTCACCTTATGACTAAACATGCAGTGTGGCTCAGCTTCACTTTCCTTAGGGCTTGGTGTATTTTTCCTGTCGGCTACCAGCTTGTCAGTGTTGCAACCCACCAACCATCAATGTTTCCCAAACTGTGGGTCATGAACTGTCTTAAAGCACATTGCCTCGTGCAACAGTTTAGAAACAAAGAAAACTTGCCAACTAAGCCAGTGGTTCTCAAACATTTTTGACTGGGACCCACTTTTTAGAATGGCACTTATATTGGAACCCACCAGAAGTTATGTCATTATCCTGCAAGTGATGTCAGGGCTAGAAATGACATCAAGCAGGAAGTGCTGTCAGTGTGACATAATACTCCTTAAATGCAAACTGGCATTCTGGGACTGAAGCAATTGCACAACCATGAAATATACCTGACAGAAAGCGAGGTTAGGACAAACTATTATGTAAAAGCACTGGACTAAAAATAAAATTTTAAAAACCTCACTTAAAAATTCAAACACAAAAGGAATATAGCAAGAGTAAGGTCTGCAGCTTCCAAGATTGCATTCTGTGTCCCACCTGACATCAGGTCCCAACTCACAGTTTGAATAACACTGACCTAAGCCATACCATATTGAGGACTTTGAGTCTCTGCTCTTTACTTATATCATTTATTTGGACACAAGTTCCTTTGAAAGGTGTAGAATATATTTAGAATGGGATGTAAATAAAATGTAATTGGCTGCTCACCTTTCAGTTTCTAACCCTCCCTATCCAAGAGCTCTGCAGTCTAAGGGAAATCATCCTAACTCCCAGGAACCTCAGATCTTTGCTCACTTAGAGGGTCCCATACCAATAACGTCTACTGCTTTTTATGAAGGCTGTTGCAGAGGAACATAGTGCGTCTCTGAAACCCATAACCACAGTAGGGCTTGTAATCAAATACTGTAGTTACCTTCATTCTCTCCAACCCAGCTATTCTACAGCTAGACATGTGTAACCAGTGATGTCATCCGAGCGCGCCAACTACCGGAACGCTTGGATGATTGACAGCCCTCCGCCCCTATGGTGGAGGGCTGCCACGCCCCCCAGTCTCACTGCACTGGAATCACTCCATTTTAGAGCGATTCCGGACGCAAGGGAGGGAGGGCGGGCCCAGCAGCAGCTCGCCCGTCCTCCGAAGCAGTGGCGTGGCCCGGGACCTCCGCGGAACTAGCGGAACGGAGTACCGGGCCGTTCTGCCTGAATGACGCCTCTGTGTGTAACTGAAGCTGGGACAGCTTGTTGGCTGTTTTTTCAGGCATCTAAACACTACTATCCAATGGGGCAAAATGAGCCTAGAACAGTAATACTGCTAAGACTTACTAAATGCTCCTCTCAGTTGCCAGTTGGGGCCTCTACTGTAACTTGTTGAACAAAAGGAGGAACTTCTAGACTAGAATATAGCTTTGAACTTGGGGAGCCTGCATGGATTGTCTTTGTTTTTTCTGGGCCTTTAATATATTCCTAAGATAAAACTTTGCACTCAGTTTAAATTAAGTAGCAGATCCTATTATAATAGAATTGGTACTAGAGCCATTAAAGTGCAATAACTTTCCAAAGACAGAAGACAAACGAGCCAATCCTGCAGCACCACTTTCCTTTGTAAATTTTAAGTAATCTATTAGAATTCACTTTTTCCCCCAGCAGCAAAGAGTTTGATTTAATCCATATACCAAGGTTCTTCCAAGAACTCAGACTGAAATGGCATATTCAGTTTCCCCTACATGATAACTCCTAATCCTATTTTAGGGTTAACTCCTAATCCTATTTTAGGGTGAATTGCAAAATTTAGTTGCAATTCAGAATCAATAAGCCTGACTCTGCCCCTATCCCACTCTTTTCCTCAATGTTCCCACATCCTAACAAAAGCTAGAGTTCAGGATTCTTAACTCTTCCTACTGCTAGTGACAGAAGCTGGGAATCTCTTGAGTGCCAAATTCACTACACTTCCTTAACATGGGGAACACATCAACATGCATTGATTTTCACCATGTTCCCTGGCTCAAGCCTACTGATGCTTAATCCCTGCCCTCTTCCAGGGTAATGTTGTAGAAGGTTGGAGCCCTTCTGGCACAGGTGTGTGTACATACTCTTTAGTGTTCACAAACATTATTACTTAAATGCTTATAGTTGGTACCTAGGCCTGCTACTCCCCTGCTTACCAACAACACTGGTTGTATGTTTCCTATTGAAATCAGACACTGAGGCACCAATAGACAGTCGGTTTCCCAAACTTGTAAAGCCAGTTCTAATAATGCTGTGCAACATGTGCCAGGAGGCTTCTACCTGGTGTATGACCTGTGACCACATTCCAACCCTCTCTTTCACAAAAGGGCTTGGTTGAGATTCATGAGAGCTGATGTAGGGTGCTACAGCTACAGTTTTGGGGTTGAGTGTACGTAGCCCAGATGCAAATCTCTGGTTTGCCATGAAGTTCACTGACTACCCTGTAACCTTTAGGGCAAACTATTGCTCCTCCTTCCCCTACATAAGCTACTACACCCCTTGCCTTCTGCTTATAAAGTAGTCACCTTCTCCCCTTCCTCTTGTCATCCAAATTATTTCAAGACCCACTCAAGACAGGCTTTTGATCACTTTCTGTTCTTGCCTCTTTTACATCTGAACTTGGTGGTAGTTAGGTATGAGGACTGTTGAGTTGTAGCATCAACTCTTGTTCTTACACTTACTGTCCCACAGAAACTGTCAGGATGCTCAGCTTGGATCCTTCTTTCAACCATACCTGATCAAGGGCAAACCCACACTCACTGGCATCACTGGGGGGCAGAGGCAGACCACATGGGGGTGGTGGTGACACCACTACTGCCTCAAAATATAATTTGATGCAGAATTTACAGCAGAATGCAATTAAACTGTATTGAAATATTGTATTCTATCAAACTTTATATCCAAAAAAAAAAACAGAAAAAAAGAAAATACATGCCTTCTGCAATAAGTGGATTTCCTTAACTCAGAACTGATTGTTCTGAGAGCCAATGAGGTGGTGTTATGGCACAGGAGGGAATTAATGTGTTAGTATGATTCAGCTCTCATTTCCATGTATCAGAATTAATACTACAACTCTTATTTATTTGCGTCAAGTTGGCCACTGGGGTTTTTTGTCAGTTACTGATTTATTAGGCAAACTTTATTGTTACATTTAAATAAACCCTAGCAATCCCAGTGCATTTAGGTTGCACATATGATATTGTAATTTATTCTATATCGTCTGGTACTGAAGGAGGTCCATCGTGGGAGTGACACACTGACCTCTGCCCTTGATGACGCTACTGCCCTCACTGCCAGGCCGTAGCTCTCCATCCTGTGTATACATTTCTCCCTCTTGTTTGAGTCTGGATCTACCCACACTTCCTATTAAACTGTTTTGCTTCTTAATTCAAACAGCTCTGACCAGTTCCATGACTCTTATGTAAACATCCTTACTGTTAGGCTTAGGAAGCAGTTTGACATCATGTGTCAAGCTAACCCCATTTGGTTCCGAGACTGGCTCATTTTCTTAGTGGGCCTCTTGAATTAAAGGGAGTATTAAGCAGCTGCCCTAGTTAAGGTTCCTACTTGAAAGCACAAGCAGATCAGAATCATGAGCAGTAAACAGTCACAAAAATGGGAGACACGCATGTCATTTTAAGTCACCCAATAAATAGGTCTACTGCAGTTTGCCTCCAAATCATGATGTTTATTCTTTTACAACAGTCTCTGAGAATAAAGCCCATCACAAAAAGGAATGTTACATTTGGACTGCTACTTGTAGTAAATGAATTCTGAAGACCCCTTCCAAAGAGCTTTAGGTTCTAGAAGCTATCTTGCAGACTCCAACCTCAGGCTAGCCCTACTGAAGACATGAAGACCAAGGGATGCTTATTCCTAGTCTGATATTGCACTCCTTCCTGAAGGCAGTGATCACATCACTGTGCTTCTGAACAGAGGTCTGTCAGAAGGTTCTACCTCTGTGGTTCTCTGTTCTAATCATCAGGGAGGTGCCCCTTCTTCAGCCACATAAGATTCATCCCTCCAGAGCTGCACAAGGCCTTCTGCTGCAGTAAGCAGGCAAGCCTCTGTTGGGTGGAAGGACAGAGACTGGACTGCACTCTTGCTCACAGTCAAACTCAGTGCAAGGGATCCCTGTGAAGAGAAGACAGACTGTAGGCAGAAGGAAGACAAGACCCAAAATGGGGACCGATTGCATATACTCTCATAGGTAGGCAGCTACACCTGGTCTTCAGTTCAGAGCCTCACTTGCATGGCAGCAACTACTACTTGGACACAAGAGGAGACATGACAAAGCTGTAGTAAATCCAGCAAGAAAGTGGCAGGCAACAGATGACCACATCTGACAACTGTTGTTACAGTGGCATTACCTTAACTAGGACATTGTGAAATCTGAGGAAGCTTGGACTGAGGCCAGCTCTGACCCAAGGGCAAGATGACCAGGAGATCAGTTAAGACAGCCTAGCCTATAGCTCACCTTTTCCGCCCATGGTTATGAAATGAGAAAGCAGAGTGGGGGACTGCTGGATAAGCAATATCAGAAAGGCTCTAATACATCAAGTGGAAAGGAGAGAAATGCCAGACAGTGGGAAGTATGCATGCAATGGAGGAACAATGCTACGTGTCCTGCATAAATAAAAAATACTGTACTTAGCTTTGAGACAAATGGTAGGGATCATGCTTTACGCACAAGCTTCAGATAACACTATACTCTACTGGGTTGCCCAATATTCATTAAGTCACATTTACTCCGTTCATAATATTTTGAGCTCATCTTGTTTTCAGCTTCACTTACGCAGCCAGGTAAAACAAAACAAAAAAAATCCCTTTGTTTTCTTGCCCTCAACCAGGTTATAGAGCAAAAATATTTGTTTTCCCAAGGCTAAATGCTGTCCTACCCCCTCAAGAGGAGTTCCTACTTTACAATTGAGGCACCTAGAAGCCACACAATGATCCAGGATAGAAGCTCTCAATTCCCAGGCAATTCAACTCACCTCAACCAGATCCCAGAAATATACCTTCCCATCCTCAGAGCAGCTCCCAACATGGGTGTCTCTCTCACTCAGGCAGCAGTCCATCTTGTACGCCATGTTCTTGTGGCCTGTATATCTAGGGATACCCAAGGGAATGGGATGAAGATGCTTCTACCACTTACGTCAGCCACAGTCTTCCCCATTAGCTGTTATCCATTCCTGGCTTACTAAAAAGGTACACAGAAGACATTGACAGACTGTGACTCACATCCATGAAATAGCTTTACAAATGGATGTGTGTAAAAGATCCGTGTTTTACCAGTCTCTCTCTCTCTCACTCATACAGGGTTTTTGCCATATAGGAACACATTCAACTGGAATACAGCAAACCCTCAGTTTAACAGACTAATGGGGCAAAGAATGTCCCTTAATGCCAAAAAATCAATTAAATCCAAATGCATCCAAGTCAGACACAAGCACAAGTTCTGCACAGGCAAAAAGTACAGTATTACCATTTTTTTTAGTGAAGCTGAAATTGCCTATTCCTTCCCCAGTCTGTTAAATCAAGGTCCATTAAATCAAGGGTTCACTGCAGTTGGATCCAACTTTAAAGCTACTGAAAAACGGCCACCCTTTCTAATTACTATTGTCAGGAAAGACCAGGGAAAGCAGGGAAGTATTCTTAATATTAAGAGTTAATTACGTTAAGGGCAGGGCATAAAGATCCAATCTTTGATTCAGGCTATGCTGCACAAAAATAGATAAGTACATCAAGGAAATCCCCTGTCCCCATGAAAGATTGTGGGGAACAAGAATGAAAAAATACTACTTACTCCCCCAATAGCTCGCCTGTATCCTTATCCAGCAAGCGCAATGTAGAATCCAAGCTAGCAGCCAGCGTACATTGTCCATCTTTGCTGAAACATACACATGTGATGGGACCTAAAAATGACAAAGTGGCAGTGCTCGGCACTTCTGCGTCAAGCAACCCATAAATGAAGGAAAGAGACGAGGCTTGGCAACCTATTCCTTGCACTGAGCTGACCATTTCTTTAAAATTAAGAAGTCTGAAGAAAGAAATCAAGGCACAGAGGCTTGCGCAGATCAAGTAAGCTACATTCCACCACTGCCTGGAATGGGTATGACTGAAGATGCAAGCTGTGACCTTGTAGAGGACCTTCAGTTTGAACTTGGAAAAAGCTGTTTTCTATAGCAAAGAAATTTATCATGCAAAGGACCCCCCCCCCCCAAAACAACAACCCTGTGGCTTTCATTGATTTCAGACTGGTTGGCAACACTCACTTCCAATGTAATCCGAGTAGAGCTCCCCAGCACGTAGGTCATAGCGCCGAACACGTCCATCTACTGAGCTGAGAAACATTAGTAAATCAAATTGGGCAGGAGTATGACACCCACCAAGTACACTAACCTGTGACCATGGGGGAGTCTTAAATTGTACACTTAAGATCTTATACCACAAAATCCAAATTCTAAGAGGGGGGGCATATACATTTACTTTTTGCATGCAAATTTTTCAAAAGAGAGAGTATGTGTGGGGATGGGGAAAACGGGGATAGTATCAATGACCAGGAAATAATAAAGTTCTGGAATTGTGGAACAGTTAACAGGAAAGGCCTGCTTTGCAAATGAGGATGAACCACCCATGGATTAGTTAGAAGCATTTTGCAGGTTCCAAGAGGATCTGACTTGGACCAAGAAGAACAGGGAGGCTGCCTTCTCCTGCTCTACTACTAGTTCTTCACCCCATGCCAATGTTTCTTACCCCGTAAGGATTTCATGGTCTGACACCTTCAGACTTGAGATGCCATCCTTGGCCTCATCTAGGATCTGGATGGGTTCTGGTCTGCGTGAGCGACAATCCCAACAGCGGACACTGGAGTCAATAGAACCTGCAAGAGAGCAAAGAAGTACTCCCCATAGTTCTTTCAGAAAACTTGTCTTCTGACAACAGGAATCAAGGTGAGAAAGGAATCTTTCCTTACCTGACAGAATCACAGTTGCTTCCTCATTGAACTGGACACAGTTTACCTTCTGCCAAGAATGGAAAGGAGAACATCAGAAGGCCAAATTTCCTAGGCTAAATCTAACATCCTCCTCCTTGGGATTAGACTCATGTACAGAAGATAATTTCTCTCTTGTGCGTGCGTGCGTGCATGCATGCGCACACGCAAACTCTCACTCTTCCCTTTTCTATACCTCACCCTTCAGTTCCTGAAATTCCCTAGAGTTCTATCTCCATTAGCAATCCCACAGTACAAGCCCAATAGCTAATATACCCTTACAGACAGCATGTAATACTTTGACACTTTCCCTTCATTTCTGTCTTCATCCACTGAAGCTCATAGGTTCACATAGTTTTCTCATACACAACCCAGCCCATGCTTGAACAACACAGGGTTCTAACTGCCAAACAGGTAAACTGTAGATAAAGGCTAAAATAGCACACATATAGCTATATGATTATAGCTCCTGTAGCTTATATGATCATTTACATATTACAGCTAATCATCCCCTGGTGAAAGTTAGGTGGAGGCCATGCTGATGGCAGCATAAATCCTCACATATTCCTGGGGCAGAAAAAGGACAGAACAAGTCTTACCCCTGCATGGCCACGGAACTTGCGAATCACCTGCCCTGTGGCAACATCCCACAGCACTACTGCCTTATCTGCTCCACATGAGCAAAGCTGGCTATTATCAAATGACCTGTGAAAGAAAAGACACAGATAAGTTGAGATGGAAACATCCACAGAAACAACTTTTCCTACCTCCCAGATCTGCTCCCTACTCCTGGGCTGCATTTGCAATTTCTCGCTTGTGCTGTATGAGTGCAGAATTTAGTACTAATACATAAATTCACTGTCTTGAGAATCTCTATTTTTTTTTAAAAGAAGTAAATTTCTAGGACAGTAAATATATGTTTGAACATGAGACAAGCCTCAAAATCTGGGATGGGACCTGAGTGGGACTTCCTGTGATCAGGGAGCAGAGTTACTTGCCATTCAGAACTTTTTGTTCCTCCTAGCTTCTAGCAGAAACAATTTTTCCCTTCAAAAGGAAGAATATACATGCAAATTTTGTAAAATTTATCTTAACATCTACTATTTGGAGAATTCAAGTTTTGTGGGGCAACATTTTTAGTTTTCAAACAACTAAACAGGTGTGGATTAAACACAAAAATATTGACCCAGTCCCCTTGTCTAATTTATTTATCATCATAAATTCCCTGAATGGCATTTCAGAGTACACACTCCTTTTTTCTTCTAAGAAAAGCCAATCTCCTCCAGCTCTTACCCTGCTGCATCCAACACCTCATAGCCGTGGCCACTATATGTCCTGAGAAGAGTTGCTTTGTAGGGATTCCAGAGCTTGAGTGATTTGTCACTACCACAAGTGAGGCTGTAATTCCCATCCACTAGGGGAGAAAAAGAATAGCTAAATACCCAATCTGGCACATTTCAGTGGTGATCCTGAGATACATAGTGCACTACACAGATTCCACTATGCACCTCATACAATAACAAAATGTCTTACCCAAGAAGCAAGACCTATCCCTGATCCAGGCACTATTTCTTACCTATCACAACAAAGGTGTTGTTGTTGTTGTTAACTTTAATGTATCACTACATTTGCAATCCACCAGAATATAAAAAACAGGACATAAAATCCAGAACATAAGAAATAGGAAACATATCATTAATAATAAAACATCAGTGTCCCATCTTGTAGGCCCAAGCAGGCACTCACCATTGAACCTCACTGCCCTGACAGCTCCTTGTTTACATTCCAGAGTGCCCAGCAATTTCTTTGGCAGCTCAGGCTTCTTGGGCTTTGGTTCAGGAAAGGCCATGATGGAGACAAGCAACAGTGTGCTACAAGTGATGGTCTTATATCTTTGATGACACAGCACTACTCGCAGCAAAATTTCAAGCACCAGGAATAGCCCAATAGATTGATGTGTTCTGGGAATCTCCTTGTAGTATCACAGCCTTATTCAATATGAAATACAAGAACCGCAATCAGTCCCCAGTTACATAAGTCATTTCAACAGCTAATTCACCATGGTGAACAGATCTAAAGCCTATTCCTCTCCAGAAAGGTTGACTGGCAGCGAGCCCCCACTAATGGTAAGTCACCATTTAACAGCCGCCTATTCCGTCAGCTCTGTGGATACCCCTATTTCGACCCCCCCCCCCCCGTTTCCAGTATCTGCGCAGGGCCAATCCGCCTACCCCGCACATCTACGGCTTCTTCCACTTTTTCAGAGTCGCCCTTAATTTCCCTCCATCCTTTCTCATGCTCCTCAAATAGCTGTCAGCGCAGCCAGACTCCCTCTTAGTGCCCTTCCCATAGTTTCGTTCTCAGAGCATGCCACAGTCCATTTGGAAAAAGCCTAGAAAGCGCCAAAAGATTTAACACAGCTATACCATAGATATAGGAGAGTTAGCTGTGTGTGTATCACCCCATCCGTTCCCCCGGCGTACAGCTACCGTCTCCTAAGTTCCGCTGGTTCTCCGCGTAGATCGCCTTGGTCGGGATGGGTCAGAGTCTCCCACCCACAGTCTTGCCGGTGCGAGCTCAGCCCATAACGCCGCACCACGGTAAAGAAGTTCACAGTTTCAGAGTCAGGATGGGCCCACCGAGGGTCACTGCCAGGAACTGGAACTCTTGAGCTCTCTAGTGTTACAGTATTAGTTGCCCCCCATAATACTGAAAGGAAACGGAAGCCGAAAGTACGGGGAAGGCCTCTTGGAGTAGCCGGGGAGGGGTGCGATGTCCAGCAACAGCATGGCGGACCCGCGGCGGCCCAACCGCGTGCTCAGGTTAGCGAAGGTGGGGCGGCGGAGTCGCCATGGCAACGGCCCAGCGTGGGCATGGGGCATCGCGGTAGAAAAGGAGGTTGCGTTGAATGTAGCCACGTATGGAGATTCGAAAGGGGGCGCTGAGATGCATATAGTCTGTTTCACGGGATGGGAATGGGGACACTATGGCAACAGAGAGGGACTGCGAGGGCCACGCTGTAGTCGTGCGGGTACGAGGTGTTAGTTACACGAGGAAGTAGCACAGTATTGGGCAGAGTTTCAGAGCAGAGGCTCCTAAGAGTGAGAGTTTGTCCATGTAATCACCATGTGCCCCAGTTGCAGGTCTCACTTCAGAGTCAATACTGTACTGTGGTACCCGGTTATGACGTGGCAGGGGACCTTGCAGCAGGTGGATGCTTTAACAAACAAAAGAATCAGTGGAGCTGTGACCTGCGGAGGAAAAGATGGCAGGCACTGCACGGTGTGTGTGTGTGTATATGCATGATTGAGAGAGAGACTTGGCTCAAGTTCATTACTTTAACAAAAAGAAAACGGATTATGTGAATGTGTCAGTGCCGGAGGATAGCTTAAGAACTTTAAAAAAATGGAATTTCAGAAACTTTACAAGAGGACTTGAGCAGTTTCTGTTGCTCATCCTGAACGATGTCACAAGGACTGTCTCAAGAGTTGTGGTAGTGTTTGCATAATCACAGCATTCACTTTCACAATTTATGCGGATTGTGAGAACTATCCTGCCAATAGGTGATTACCTTCAGGAAATATGGCTTAAAATATGGATGAGGGATACTGGGTGCAAGTTGATTTTGCTTTATTGACCATAGTTCATAAAAGCTTAGGTTGATATAAATTTGTTTTTAAAATGGGGCTCTTAGTTGAGCCATATAAGCTGATCATCTGAAAAAAGACTCTAGGATACTCTATGGAGGCTTGGTTTGAGACTGAGGATAAACTGACTTACATAAGAATCTCTGAGCAGAAGCACTTCTCTCTTTGCAAGACACTGCAAATTATAGGCCTACTATTCAGTTCCCCCAAAGTTAGTTGTATAATGTTGAAATCAAGCAGTCCTGTTTCACAACTGATTTAAATCACATTATTTTCAGAATTTCAACAGGGTTAAGATATAACAGTCTGTTGGTCAGGGCCCTGGTGTGTTCTTGAAATGCATATGATAGAGCAAGAAGTTTATTTTTCCTGTGGATATTTTTGGAAGCGTCATGGCTGTTTGTGCATTGCAAAATATGCAGTCAGTATAACGGTGAACAGAGAACACCAGTAAGAATGGCTTGTGGTCTGGGAAATAATAAACAGGGAATGAATGAATAAGGTTGCATCTCAAGACAGGTATAACCTGCTAACAGGCATGTTTTCAGTGGAGAGATGCTAAATAGAGCAATAGAATAATACATGTGGGGTAGTATGCTGACGTATGCCCATGCAACAGTATAAGCAGAAATCACCCTCCCAGCTGCGCCTCTTCTTTTTGAAACTCCCAAAAGCCACTGATAAGAGTCAGGTATGCCAAAAGTGGGATTGGAGGGGAAGAAGGATAACTGGAAGCTGTGAACTGATGGCCTTTGAACTATTGAACCTTTGAATTATTACTATTTCACCTTGCAGCAGCATCCCTGCAGCTTACAGGATAAAAGTCAGTAAGGAATACTTCCATGTGTACAGTTGTGTGAATGTAAGTAAAAATGCTTCTCATAGATTAGAATCTTGTCAGACTATGCACTGGATTGGTGCTGACACAAATAGCCCAATGCTGAGCTACCCATGCGCCTGTACAAGCAGTGGTAGCCAAATGGTTATCGCTGCATCCTACCGATGCTGGGTGGGTGCTGGAGGCTTCTCAGAGGAAGGGGATGTTCATCCCCTTCCCTCAGGTAAGGGTGCAGTGTGCACGATGGGTCTCCTCACCAATGCACCAGCTATTTTGCCAGCACGGAGGCTAGGGCCACATGGCCTGACACAGAGGATAGGATCCAGCGGTGAAGGTAGCCACTGGTCCAACCCCCTGCTCTGGCCTCCCCTCGCCCAGGAACACCCTCCTGGCCCACCCAAAAAGTGCCCAGTGCCGGCAACCTGTGCACTTACTGTTTGCTGGCTTGCCTTAATGCCTCTGGGCGGAACTGGTGCTGGCCTGGCGCTGGCGTTAAGGCCTTCCCAAGGCCTTACTGCTGGCAGTGAAGGTGCTTTACGATGCCTTCATGACACCAGCACCCGCAGTGCACTTGTACCGTGGGAACTATAGAGCTCAGGATTCGGTCCTTAGTATGCTGTAAGAAACAAGCTACACTACAGCTAATTACTTGATTATAACCTCACCTTTTGCCTTGCAGCTAGGATGGGGAAATATCTTTTTTTTTTCCTTCCAGGTTTGTGTTGCAAATTTTCAATAGACCAACAGTATACAGTGAAGAACAAGCATGCACATTTTCAAGTAGACATAGATTCTTTCACAAATCCCTTTCACTGCATCATTTAATTAAAACCTGTACAGTATAGTTTCAAAGTTGTATTGAAAAAGGGATAGAGAAGGACTTCATGTTGTCTCATGTGCTTTATTTACCTCTTAGAAAATTAAATATTGCTAGGGCTAGAGTCGGATAGAAAAGTGAATAGTATGTGTTTTGCTATCGGAGTAGCTGCAACTGTTACCTTTGAGACAGCTGGCTTGTGTAATTACCAGTGTTTCAAAACCTGGTTATTTACAATGATGTAGCTTGTCCCAGCTCCTGCCAACCTAGCAGTTCGAAAGCACCTAAATGCAAGTAGATAAATAGGGACCACTTTGGTGGGAAGGGAACGGCGTTCTGTGCGCTACGGCGTATAGTCATGCCGGCCACATGACCACGGAAGCTTGTCCTCGGACAAAATGCCGGCTCTACAGGCTTTGAAACAGAGATGAGCACCGCCCCCTACAGTCGGTCACGACTAGACCATTTGGTCGTGGGGAAACCTTTACCTTTTAATCCAGGGTACTCCTTTAGGATTCAAGATTGCTGGGAGAAACAAGATTGCTGGGAGAAACATCAACAACCTCAGATATGCAGACGATACCACTCTACTGGCAGAAAGTGAGGAAGACCTAAAGAACCTTTTGATGAGGGTGAAAGAGGAAAGTGCCAAAATTGGTTTGAAGCTCAACATTAAAAAGACTAAGATCATGGCAACCACTCCCATCACTTCCTGGCAAATAGGAGGGGAAGAAATGGAAGCAGTGACAGACTTTATTTTCCTGGGCTCCAAGATCACCGCAGATGGTGACTGCAGCCATGAAATTAAAAGACGTTTACTTCTTGGGAAGAAAGCTATGGTGAACCTAGATAGCTTAATCAAAAGCCGAGACATCACCCTGCCAACAAAGGTTCGCATAGTCAAAGCGATGGTTTTCCCAGTAGCCATGTATGGCTGTGAGAGCTGGACCATAAGAAAGGCAGAGCGTCGAAGAATCGATGCTTTTGAATTATGGTGTTGGAGAAGACTCTTGAGAGTCCCCTGGACTGCAAAGAGATCCAATCGGTCAATTCTCCAGGAAGTCAAGCCTGATTGCTCCCTGGAAGGACAAATGCTGAAGCTGAAGCTCCAATACTTTGGCCACCTGATGAGAAGAGAGGACTCTTTAGAAAAGACCCTCATGCTGGGAAAGATTGAAGGCAAAAGGAGAAGGGGGCGACAGAGGATGAGATGGTTAGATAGTGTCACCGAAGCAATGAATATGAAATTGGGTGAACTCAGGAAGCTAGTGGAGGACAGGGAGGCCTGGCGTGCTGTGGTCCATGGGGTCGCGAAGAGTCGGACACGACTTAGCGACTGAACAACAACAACAACTCCTTTAGGACTAACACACAATTGTTAGTTGGGGAATTTGACTGGCTTGGCAGCCTCCTGAGAGAACTGGTCCTAGAGGTTTTAGGTCAAAAGCAAGACTTTTTTAAAATCTGAAATGGCCAAGTTGTAACAATCATTTTTGTAACTTAGGGGATATACTATATTTTTATGGATTTCAAAGAGATTGGTATTGGAGATGCTGGCTCCATTTCTTTCACATAGGCACTAGAGCAACAGCACTGTGAATGTTGGTCCAAGGCTGCATAAAATTGGATGGTTAGAAAAGTACTATTAATGTCTTGATTTGATATTGCGGTAAATAGAGCTAATATTTCATTTTCATGCATATGGCAATGTTTTCTCTTTCCGTGTTTAACGGGCTGTGTCATTTGTAGGTACAAGCCTCCATCCACAGAGAATAACCCAACCTTGGAAGACCCCACACCAGACTACATGAATTTGTTGGGAATGATTTTCAGTATGTGTGGTTTGATGCTTAAGGTGAGAGCTGGAGTCCTGGACTTCTAACTTCATGTTGATTGAGCAAATAAAAGCAGTGGTTCCCAAATGTGGGTCATGACCCAGCAGCCAGGGAAGCACTTCTCCCTGCCCCTTTAAGGGCTGGGAGGGGGAAGGCAGCAACGCGATCCCCAGGATTGCACTGTTGCTGGGGATGGGAGGGGCCTCCAGTGCTGGGATCCTGGGGATTTGGGAAGCCCTCCGCATGGCTCCCCATGCCTCCAAGCATGTTAAAAAAAGAATAAAGGGCATTTCCAGTTTTGTGATGAAAATCGGAAGTACCCATTTTTTCTTTTAAAAAAAGTATGTTTGGAGGCATGGGGAAGCCCTGCAGAGGGCTTCTCAGGACACCCCCCCCCAAACTTTAGCACTGGAGGCTGGTAAGTATAAAAAATCCCTACATCCCTTGCAGTGGCGCAATTGTGGGGATTGTGTTGCTGCTGCAGCCTGCCACCGCAAATACTTAAGTGGTTCCCTCCTCCCACGGAGGACTTTGGGAACCACTGTACTAAAGCATACCAGCGGCTCATTATGATGTAACTACTGAATTACTACTGGACAGTATAGTTCTGCCAGCTTCCTGAGGATAGTCTGTTGTCATGAACTTGATGAACATCATGAGGTAGTAGAGTGTAGTAGTTAAGAGACTGAGCTGCAAAACCAAAACTTTATTTGTTTGAGTTTCTACTTCACTATAACTCTGTTAGGTGGTCTTAGGCAAGTTGTTCCTTCTCAGCCTCAGCTCACAGCTTCAAAATGGGGAACTTATCTTACAGGGTACTTATAAAGACAACATAGAGGATAATACATGCAAAGTTGTTTGCATACTCAAAATATTATAAACAGTTCCAGATTACTTCAATTTTCTAGAGAAATCTAGATTGTGCAGGTTATTCTCACTGTTCATAAGATCCTGCTTTCCTCCTTGCCTGTATTGGATTAAGTATATGATATACCTGAACCTGAAAATAGGCAATTTCCCTGCCATTTAACCACTGGGCAGCCCAATCCGGCTGGCCTGCACTGTATCCAACACCGGGATGGAGATGGCTGCAGCGCAACTTGGAGTACAGCGACTTACATCCTCTTACCCCGAGTAATGCCCCCACTACCACAATGGGACTACTTGGATCTGCATCAGTGAAATCGCTGGTGCAGATCTGAGCAGCCTGGTGTAATACCAGGCAGCTTGGGACAGATCTGGCCTAAGCGCCAGACAGAGGTCCAACCCCCCTCCCAGCCCCACCTGCCATCCCCTCACATTCTCCCTGCCCCAATCCACCCTGGTTTCACCCTCCCCAACCCTCTGCACTGGCCACCCTCAGCCAGTGCAAACGTACCATCCTGGTGCAGCACGGAGGCTGGATTCAGCATCAGCTCAGCCAACTCCTGAGGAGGCGCAAACATGCTTTATGGCACGTTTGCACTACTCACGGGCTGGCATGAGGGACTTCAGCCAATCCAGTGCAAACTTAGGCTTGCGCTCTAAAGCAGCCATTCTCAACCTTTTTTGGAAATGGTCTTTTATGAGCTCTTTTCAGTTTCTACCCCTTCTCAAAAAAGGGTGCAACATAAACAAATAGACATAAAATGATTTATTGAACATCAAGAAATCTTGAACAAATGTGACAGGACTCTTCAGGGGGCATTTTGAGAATTGCTGATTTAAAGGATGCTGCTAAGAAAAAGAAACCCGTTCAGTCAGACCAAAGGCCCCTCTAATCCAGCATCCTGTTTCCGACAGTAGGCAACCATGTGCCTCTAAGAAGCTCACAAGCAAAAGATGCATTCCTTAAAATAATACACATGATTGGTGCAGCTCAAAAGCCCCAAGACGTAATGCATTATGTGCAGGTTGTGAAGAGTCAAATAGCGATACTATGATTTTAATTTTCCATTAATGTTAATTCTCTTTGCAGTAAAGTAATTGTGAACTTTACTGCATAAAATTGCATAAACTACTGAAGATGTGTTAGCCACTGGGAAGAAAGTTCAAAATGACTTTAAAGGCTGCATAAAGTTTTATAATTTGAAGTGGGAGAGAGAACTGTTACAGTCATTTTCAAAACATTTAATGAATGGTTCACGTACCTTTCACTGGTTCTGTCCTGCAGTTCATAAAAAGCTTGTGCCATACCCTAGGGAGCCTTCTAGTAAAATCTTTTTGGCTTTTAGTTATAAGGACCCTGGGTTAGAGTGTTTCACTTTTCTTCTAGATAAGGGAGTTAACAAGATCTGTCAATTGGAGCAAAAGTCTGAAACAGAACCAACACAAGTATTTGAACTAGAATGTTGCATAATAATTTTTAATTACAATGGTTGACTCTAAATCTCTGATTAAAATATCAGTAAGATTTTATTGATGCAATTACTGAACACTTGCTTACTGAACATGAGGCACTTTTTTCAAGTGGTGTTCCTCTTATATTTAGCAGTGAGGAATAATTGTCCCTCTTCACCCCTGCACAGTGTCTTTTCTAGTGGCTGTTGCTGGTGGTGTTTTGCATTTTTTTTAGATTGTGAGTCCTTTTGGAACAGGGAGCCATTTAACTTTATTATTATTTGCCTGTAAGCCACTTTGTGTTAAAAGTGGTATATAAGTACGGTTGGTTGGTTGGTTGATATCACATTTCTGATGGTGTTAACACATATTTGCATGTTTGTAGTTCTTTCTGCCGCATGCTGTGCATGGGTTGTTGTAACTGAAATTATTTGAATCCAAAATTGTATAAATGCTGTATGCTTTCAGTTTGATGCTATGAGTTTGGAGCCCTCCTAGACTAGCCTCTCTTTGGGTATTAAGCTTTAACACCTAAGTCACAGTTTATGAGTCTGTAATAACACCGATTTTGGGGGGCAAAAAACAGAAAGTGGTCTTTAAAAAGATGAGTAGCTTTCAGTAACATGAAATACTCAAACATATGTCAGCATAAAATTATTATACACATGCATATTAACTGCTGCAAGATGCTTAGTATGGCTTTTGTATAAATCTAACTTGTTTACTTGAATCCCAAACATCACTGTTTCTTTTCTCCACAAAGATTAGAATCAAAGCACCAGCTTCTGCAATAGGGCTACTCGTCTCTCTGCCGGCTGCTTGGCTGTCTTCGGCTGTGTGGCCCAAAATGGGACAGAGGATCCTGTGTTGGAAGCCACTGCCAGGTCCCCCACACAGGCCCAATCCTCCCACTGCCCAGTTCCTCCACCTTCTTACCTCTTCCCCGTCCCAACTCCACTTACTGGTCGCTGGTGCTACTGGAGTGCTGGCGGCACCTCCTCTTAGCACTGCTGGACACTAACTAGCGCTGGCCAAGTGCTCCCTCCTCCTGCAGTGTTGCGAATGTGCTTTACAGCACCTTCATGACACTCCTAAGGCGCAATGAGCACCTTAGGATTGGTCCCTTAAGGAGCAAAGGAGTGTTTATAATGGTTTTAGACCTGTGCCTGAAACTAACCAGTATTGCTAACTCCTTGTGAGCTCACTCTAACTACGTAACTTCATTGTGTTTGCAGTTAAAATGGTGTGCCTGGATTGCTGTCTACTGTTCATTCATCAGCTTCGCTAACTCCAGGAGCTCAGAAGACACTAAACAGATGATGAGCAGTTTCATGTGAGTCATGGTTTTCTTTTCTTTTTTTAGTTCTTTCGGTCTTTTATTGGGTGCTGGGTTACTGAGGCTCTTATAACACTTTCATAAAAACTTAAAGATATTCAAAACATCTCAGCCATGCAGAATGCAATGTCCAGTTGGCAGCGAGCCCCAAATACCCTTTTTCAAGCTACTTCAAGCCAAGACACATGCAGTGCAGTTTCAGACTGAATGCTTACTGTCTCTTCCATTTTGTGCAACCATACTTCTAGTCCAGTTAATCTAGGGGGAAAAACCCATAACCCGGGACTAAGTCTAATAAAAGGTCTGTCAACTGTTCTTGTCAGTACTAGGTGTACTGATTGACAGGAAAAAAGTTTTTCAAAACTCGACCACCGGAAGTGGGTTATTTTCAGGATGGCTGCCATCTTGAAGATAACCCACTTCCGGTGGTTGAATTTCGAAAAACTTTTTTTCCTGTCAATCAGTACACCTAGTATTGACAAGAACAGTTGACAGACCTTTGGTTAGACTTTTTCTGAGCTTAAAAATAACACGGTTGCATGATTTTGGCCGATTTTCATGGTTTGCGGCTGCCATCTTGAAAATAACCCACTTCCGGTGGTCGAATTTTGGAGAACTTTTTTTCTGTCAATCAATACACCTAGTACTGACAAGAACAGTTGACAGACCTTTTATTAGACTTAGTCCCGGATCTAATGACATATTGACTGGACTATTCTGATTGCAGAGGATTGTGTTTGTTTCCACTTCTTTCAGTGTACATCATACTGTACCAACAAGACCAGCCTGGTCTTTCACTTGTTTTGTTGGCAGCTTTTTCAGCTCCCATTGCCAAGGGGCCTTGTTACTGCTATCACCTCTTGTTCACTGTGTGTGTGTGTGCGCGCGCGCGCGCATCCCTTGAAGGACTAGTGAGTGCTCGCATGCAAAAGCTCCCAAACAATAGAAACCTGGAAACTATCTTTTTAATATATTTTGATAAGGCACAGCACTTATAACATGGAAGTTGTGATATAATAATAATGTTAAATGTTTCTGATTCATCTGGCATTTGGGTTGAGATTTGAGATTTGGCAATGGGTTGAGATTTGCCCTCTGTGCTCCTGTAATAGTATTTTGGTTCTGCTATCTCTCTCTGAACCAGCCTTACCCCATGGTTTTGTTGTTGTTGTTGTTGTTAATAATAATGATTTTACTTATTGTTTCTATACATTGCACATTTTATTATGGAACTTTGTAACCCGCCTCAGGCATTTGCTTCAACATGGGAAAGGTGGAATATGCATTTAACCAATCAATCAGTTCTGGCTGCTTTTATTAGAATCCCACTTGGGATTCATTGGTCATATTTGAATTTCATTCTGCTGATACTTGGACTATTATTACCAGTATAATATGATAATTCTGGTCTAATTCCCTTTTCTCCTTTCTCCAGGTTGTCTATCTCTGCTGTGGTGATGTCTTATCTGCAAAATCCTCAGCCCATGTCTCCTCCTTGGTGAAGGAAATGCTTCTCTCTCCAGATCACCTATTACAAAGGCAGAGGTGCAAATTCCTGCTGAGGAGAGAAGAAATTTTTCTCAGGCAGTGCAAAACCATTTGCACAAGTGAATTGTTGTAAAATTTGGGAGTACTCATTTTTCTATGTCATTAAAGTGACAGTTATTAAAGCTGCTTTGGCTGTAATGCCAACTGTCTCACAGTGCACTCCTGTGTGCTTAGAAGTCAGTCTTGTTGTTTTCAGTGGTTTGCTTTCAGCTAAGTATGTACAGGATTTCAATCTCAGTGTGCAAATAGGGTGCTTTAACACCTGTTTAACTCCCAGCCAAGCAGATGCCTGCAGAGAGCTCTTAATACATTTTAAAGACTGCTGATGTTGGCTGTCCCATTGAAAAGGAAACACATCTTGTTCAGTGACAATCAATCAATCAATCAATCAATCAACAGGTACTTATATACCGCTTTTCAACACGAAGTTCACAAAGCGGTTTACAGGCAAATAGTAATAATAAAGTTAAATGGCTCCCTATC
This sequence comes from Lerista edwardsae, assembly GCA_029204185.1. Taxonomy (NCBI): domain Eukaryota; kingdom Metazoa; phylum Chordata; class Lepidosauria; order Squamata; family Scincidae; genus Lerista; species Lerista edwardsae. The sequence continues at coordinate 38,236,765 of JAJKFI010000005.1, forward strand.
CCAAAAGGGCTCACAATCTAAAAAAAGGCAGACCGCCAGCAACAGCCACTAGAAAGACTGCGCAGGGGTGAAGAGGGACAGTTACTCTCCCCCTGCTAAATATAAGAGGAACACCACTGGAAAAAGTGCCTCTTGTCCAGTTAGCAGGGGTCAATGAACCACCTAAAGGACACATCTGCCTTCTGTACCACCTATTATAGTAAATTATTGCACAATGGAAATGAGAGCTTGGGAAACTTCTTTGAAGCTGTACATATCTCCAGAGTAGTTAACAGGTTCCCACTGTAGCCTGTAGTCAAAGCAAGAGTGCTGTAGAGGCATGTAATCGGACAACTTCCAACTTGTCCTTTGCTAAAGCCATATATGAGCAAGTGACCTTTCTCAACATTGATCTTGTATGGGAAACCTGGATTGTAGGAATTTACTTTCATTGGACTGACTCTTGGGAGTAAGAACAGAATGAGGCCTGTAGCAATCTCAGTATAGATCTCAGTATAGATCCCCTTATCTGTTCTATGTATCTTTTTGTCCATTGTACCAACTTGGCTAAAAGGTGGCAAAAAGATTGTTTCTGTTCAATGTGTATTTAATGTACAAAGTGATTTAATTGTTCAAATTTGCTTGTGTGGGGGTTGCAGTTACTCTTTATTAATTCATTCATTCAAAGATTTTGGGTTAGCCACGCCCTTTGCACAAACAAGAATGATCAAATAGTGAATGACTTGGGGCATTTGGCCTGTCACTTGCTTCAAGGCAGTATTCTTTAGCTAAATTCCAAGGAGTGGAATGCAGCTGTTGATTCAGGCCTGTCCCCTCCCCCTCACTCTTTTCTGGCTTCAGACAAATCCTCCGGACCACCTTCTGCTGCATAGCTCCTTGTGAGGAGGCTGGTTTGTTCTGGGGGAGTGACAGCAATGAAATATTGTTTGGGGGAAAAACTAAAGATCAGGAAGACTGAGGGACATTGCATGTGATAGGGAAGAAAACAAATTGGAACTGGAGGGGAAGAATTCAACGAAAGAGATGTAGCTGTTGGGTGGGATACTGGGGAATTTTTTTAGTTCCGCATTGACGTATTTACAAAGAGAGCCCCAGGCTAAGCATGTCAGGGCAAGATTCCTGTTCATGCATTGTGTATATCATGTAATTTCAGTAGCTTTAGGTTGCCACCTGTTTTAATTATTTCTGCTGCTCTACCTTTAGCAGTACTCCAACTGGCAGAAATTAAGCAGATGATGTTTTCTCTATTATGGAAGATAAAAGGGATGGAAAAACTTCACCTACACTTTCTTCCTATCTTGCCAATGATTTAAGGAACCAAAGGCAGGAAAGCCTAGTGTGGTCAACTTTTTACCGCTCTATTGATCCTGCAGTTGTTAAAGAGTAGCAAAAAATTTCCCGGACGCGCACACACACGCACAGAGCCACCACCCTTCTGAAGCATGTGTTTAGGTGGAGTCGCAGCTCTCGCTCATAACTGATGTGCCTGCGGAGACACGGACGGGCAGCTAAGTGCCAAAGTGTGCATGTGACTGAGGGGAAATGGTTTTCCATTCTTCACCGAATGTTGGCGCGTTGACTAGAACTTTTTGCCCCAAATGCCTCTCCTTGCGCTTGCGGCTGAGCTAGGCAAATGGAAAACCCGCATCAGCGTGAAGACCCGGAGAGGACCGTCTTTAAGACGAGGGGGAGGGGTGGCGGCGAGGAAACGCGTATTATGTAGTTGCTAATGTTCACCCGTTTGCCTGAGCCCCGTCGGCCTTGGGGGAGTCCTGTGCCTTTAAGAGAGCAGCGGCTCCTTCCCAGTTTCCACCCTTCCCCCACCACAATCTATTTTGGCTCGGCGCTGTTTTCATTTCCGCCTTCCTGTTCCGCATGTGGTGCCAGGAAATTCCCCGCTTCCGCACTTGCCGAGCAGGAGGCGGGGGCGGAGCGGAGGCCGCGTCGTCTCTGTGGAATGCAGCCGGAGGGGGTCGGCGCAGGCAGCAGCACGCCCTTTTCATCGCGAGCCACCTAACCCAGAAGGCCCCCGGGAGGAGAGGCCGTGCTTGGCTGCCGCCACCCCCGCCCCCGCCCCCGCCCCCGCCCTGACCTACATTCCCCAGCCTTTCCCAGGTTTTATCTGGAAAACGCTGCGCGTGGGGCACCTGAACCAGGCAGACCCTGTCGTTTCGCGTGATGCTGGAATTGCCCCGTGCGGCTTTGCACGTGCCTGGCGTCTCGATTCAACCGGCTGCTCACCCCCACCCCAACAGCGCGGACTATTGGCACGCCCTGAAGTCCGTAGTTTGAACGTGCTATGAGGGCTTAGATTAAAGGAGACGAAGGCCATGTTTTACGGGTGAATTTTTCCCCTGGTGGTGTCATGCTTCGATCTGGTCTGAGTACTGAAGCCTCTCTAGGAACTGTGAGTTGGAAGTTCCTCTCTTTAAGCCTCCGTGTCTGACTCAGCCTTACAGGGACGACACTCTGCACATTCTCAAAGACTCGCTTGTTTATTGCTATGTCACATATTTGTGAGTTAAATCTAGACTTTTAAAAGCTCGGCAAACTGAAGGTCTGACGAGCCCTGGCCTAAAGAAATAACTGATTGTTTTCTGCCATATGACAGAGGGAGGAAGAGAGAAGAGTGCAGCTGTTAGAATTAATAAGAAGTCCTTGTTTTTCAGGGAGGGAAGGACTAGATTATGCGGCATGGGAGCAGTGACTTCTGGGCCACCACTAACAAGTAATCAGGATGAATATCTTCTTTTCTCCCAAGGCAAGAGTGCAGTTTGATGCCTTCATCACTGTGTGGTGGTGCAAGTGAGCAGACCTTTGCTCTGCGGGTTTTGCTGAATAAGCCTGTTTTCCCACCTACACCACAGCAGCTGTGGGAATGATTATCCACTGGAGCTAAACTGACAACCAGGAAAGTAAATGCTTGGAGTGTAGTAAAATATGACAGACTAGGGGAGAAACAAACAACATACATTTGGGGTGCATGTGTTTTGTAGTTGGAGTTTTAGAACAAAGAAAAGTGTTATCAGCAAGGTACACCCACTGATTTGCTGCCAGTTCCCCACTTGTTGCCCCTCCCTCCTGCTTCCTAACTCACAGAGGGCAAGCGCCAAGGGTGGGTGATTCTGGCTGCACAGGAAGAAAAGGAGAAGTGACTCTCTGAGGCCTGGAGGAAACAGCTACAGCTTTTGTGCAGGAAGGAAGGCTGCTCCACCCTATAACTGTCGCTTTCCTCTTGTTTCATCTCCTGACGGGGGAGATGACCATATGGAGTTATGCAAACATACACCCAGGACTGCTGGCACCAGGTTAAGAGGGCCTGGGGGGGGCCTTTACACAGACCCCCTAAACTTACTGGTGGCAGCAGACAATGAATCCTCTTAATCTTTCCAACAGTAAGTAGGGGGAGGGGCTAGGATATTGGTGTTTATCAAAGGGACCATCCCTTAGAGGCCCTGCAATAAGGCCTTTGGAGGACATTCCCATTTGGAGATGAAAATGCACTACAAATCTCTCAGCTGACTTGCGTCACCACTATTTGGATTCAAAGGTCAACCTGGCCATCTGATGGGAATTGGCCCTTCATGAGTGCTCAGCCTGGCTGACCTCTGTAGCTGCCCCTACCTTCCTCATACTGTTCACACATTTAGGCTCCCCATTGTTACTGCACTCCCTGTACAGGTGTGCTCCAGTATCCACTGATTCGGTATGCATGGTTTCAGTTATCCACGAATACCATAGATACTGGTAGTACCACCCATTAAAAAGAACATTAGGGGAACATTAAACAAATCTCTTTTTTTAACCTTGTTGCAGAAAAACCACTGAAGTTTCCCTATCTGTAAAAAGGCGTTCCCAGTATCCACAGTTTCAGGTATCCGCAGTGGGGTTTGGAAAAGAACCCCAGCAGATACAAGAAGGGCACACCCATACTTAGTGTTAACAGACATCTCAACTAATATTCCTCAAATTCACATTTTCACTGAATGAGAAGAATCATCCTGAATCACACTTGGCTATGTATATTCCTCCTCAGACACACTAATGTAGTGCAGATGTGCATTTTTTTTCTTTCCACCACTAATCAAGATCTGGTGCTGGAGGGACTATCCTCCATTGCCCCAGGTGACCTGCCAGTAAGACCTGTTGTCATGGCTGCAGCTCCCACCCTGCCCCTCTTTTAGCTGTTGTTTTGCAGCTGAGGAGATCAAACAGTGCCCTTTGGGGGGAATGAATATGACCCAGTGGCCATTAGCTGATAACCTCATATGCTACACTACAGGGACACACGTGTGTACAAGGGCACTTGCATAAGCACCACTTCATACATGCATGCAAATTTCTCCTGCCCAAAAACGCAGTGCTGAATTTCCCAATAGGCACTCAAAATGTAGTAAACAGTGCCTTGAAGACACAAATGCAAGCTGTTTTACAGCTGGACATTTATACACCTGATGCAAGTTTCATTTGCACATGAGGTGTGGGAAGGTGGGTGAGTGGGTGAAAAACAGCATGGGGATTCCATCCCTTGTCTTGAATGTGAAAGTCTCCAGCTGTTATATTCGGGAAGGAGAGGCAACTGTGAGGACAGTGTTCAGGTTGGAACTGGTTGGTTTGGTTTATTTTATATGTTACGCCATTTCTGAGGTGAGGCTGCTTTGGGGTCATTGCTAGAAAAAGAAGATACCTGATGTTTTGACTGCTGGCCTTCTGTGTCCACATCTCATGTTAGACAGGAAGAAGATTGACTAGAGAGGCTCTTGAGATATGCCCTAATGGAGGCTGGGCAGTGGAAGAACAAAGTACACATCATAACATTCTGTGTGTGCGTGTGTGTGTGCGCGTGCGTGCGTACAGGTTTGACTGGGAAGCTACCTTTGAAAGCTGCGCTAGCTCTGATGATCCTGTTCACCTCACATCCCCCTGGCTGTTAGCAAGGGCCAAGACTCCTGCCAGCCAGTCTGTTGTTCCAATGTGTCTGGCAAGATGCCCACGCTGAACTGCGCAAGAACCACCCCAGTAGGGGGAGAGACAAAGAAGAGTCAACACATTCCCAAAGCACCTCCCTAACCCAGCACCTGCAAGCACCTGGCATGTGCAGCTGATGTGGGAAGGTAGAGGTGGAGCTTCACCATGAGAGATGGGCATTGTAGTCCTGAGGCAACAGGGGCATTATTACCTAAGCTGGAAGGTGATCAGGCCAATGAAATAACTCTCTGCCCTGTCTACCTCTAGGGATGCAATCAGCGAGAACCAGACAAAACTGAACAGGGAACCACATCTGGGCAGGTCAACATAAAGAGCCATTTTGAACTCCCCATATTGTTCCCTAGCACATACTGTATATATTTCTCCCATATAATTTAACCACCCGTGTTGCTGCCAACAAACATTATATTCTAGCAAAACAAGCACCTTGTACAGTGCATTTCAAAATGCAAGGAAAAAGCCCACCTCACACCAATAATGGGGTCATTGCCTTTTATTTTTTTTACCCATGGAGTAGAAGGACAAGATGCAGAAGGTTAGAATCCTGTTTCCCAAACATATGGGATAGGTGAGAAAATAAGTTATTGTCTTAGCCTTGCTAATGTTATGAACAACAGCCAGAAGAGGGAGGTAACCCTGCTGCTTACACTCAATTTCCTGGTCTAACACTTTCTATCCAGAGCTCACAACATAATTAATTCAGCAGACTTTCCCCAACTACTTCTGATTACTGCTTGTGCTTTTATCTCTCTTTTCCTGTTGGGTGCTGATGCTTTCTGATTGTGGGATATAATGTATTTTTAATTGTATTGCTATTATGTTGTGAGCTACCTTGAATCTCTGGAGGAAGCCAAAATATGCCTTTTAAAAAATTAAAAAAATAATTCCAGGTTCCCACTTTAGAACACAGTTGATTGATGTGACACAGATTCAATCTATTACAAGAAGGGTCAGTTCTTGTCCAAGTCTAGTCTGATTTATAGTTCTTTAGGAAGTGCTAAACCAGATTAGAGAGAGTAGTAAAATTTAGGTATTTTAGAGCGCAATCCTAACCTGAAGCTAGGCTGGTACAATTAGACAGGAAGTTTGGCTGGCACAAGGGCCACCATAAAGCATGTTTGGACCACTCTCAGAGTCAGGGAGGATGGGGTATGTCTGTGTGCTGGCCTCTCTAACTCCCAGAGTGGTCCAAACATACTTTACAGTGTCTTGTGCCAGCCAAACCTTGCTGGCCTACCTGTGCCGCCCTATCTCCAGGTTAGGATTGTGTTCTTAGTGCAGGATATGGAATAGCAACCAGGTTTTCTGCTATGTGACAAAAATGAAATTTACATAATATCACCGATACTCATACAGTGTAGAATGTGGTAAAACTGAAGGTGAGAGCATTGCTATCATTTTGTTATTGGAGATCTTTAACTGCAAATAATCTAGGAGATGTTGTGCTTCCTTGTACATTTACAAGCATATATTCCATGCTTCCTTGTACTATGCAAGCATATATTCCATGGTTAGAGGCATAGGGCCTAATGTTCAGAAATCAATGTGATTTGATACAACCAACATGCTTCTAAGCTGACTTCCCACCTCTTCTCTATTCTACCCCGCTTCATTTTGTTTGTTTCCATTTTTTGCGCGTGTGTGTGGAAGAATGGAACCGAAGGAGTCCTGATTTCTAGCATAACCTGCTCTAGCTACTAGTTTATGCAGTCTGTCTACAAAGCAGTTTCCCATAGGTGCCAATTATTCTGAGGTGTGGTCCATAATTGCCCAAGTTGGAGCACTTTAATGAGGCTGTCTGGCTGCTCCCTGCCCAGGATAATATTCAATAGTAATTCCACATGCTGCAGAGTGTAGTAATCGTGGGATCTCAGCCTGCCCCAGAACACGGCAGGGCATGAGAGGAATAGCGAGGGTGGAATATTCACAGGGTGCACGTGTTCAGGAATTCTAGGGAAAGCAAAACAGCTCTGTACATCTTCAGGGGCTGCGTGCTTCTCCAACTAGACCATCTCCTATGTCACAAAAAGCAAGGACTGCTGTAGCATAGGCACATGCTAGAGTTTGTTCTAGTCTGAGTCAGAGAGGAAGAAAAATAAAAAAGATCAGAAAAGAACTGCAAGGCTCAACTTGTTCTGAATGGGGCCTGTTGACAAGAATGAGCAGAGAAAAGAGGGATGAACGGTAAATTGAGGTCCCCAGCCTTGAGGTGCAAGCCCTCTTGAAACTCTGTTGCTTAGCATTAGTCTGTTGCTTACCTCTGAAACCCAAACAAACCAATTTCTCCAAAGCCAGAAATATAACCCTCCCCCGCCACATCCAGAAAAAAACCCTGAGTTGATACTAGCAGATGCCTACAAAGTTTGTGCAGGTTTAGGTGTGAATAAATGGACAATAGACACACACGTGTCATTCCTGTAGAGTTTATCCCAGTATAAGAGTGTTATTACCCTCCTATTCTTTGGATGTTCCAGTAGCTAACTCTGTTTGCAGAACTAAGAACTACTTAGAATATCACAGAGCTAAGCAACTACTGTTCTTTCTAATTCATATTCAATATGACAAAGGGAAATTTAGTGAAATCAGAAAGAATTTCACCCCAGTTAAGCATATTTTGTCAGCTGGGGGAGCAGGAAGAAACTGAGGCCAGCAGTCCCAAAATCTCGTCCAACCAAGGTTGCACAAACAGTCCCAAGATGCTGTCCCCTCCCTTCTTCCCGTGAGAACACAGGAACTTCAGCAGGTGCCGGATACAAACAGCCTTCTGCTCAAGAACGGAACAGGCCATCCGGCTTGGTATCCTGTCTCCAGGGGTACCCGATGCACAGGAAATCCACCTGACTGCATTTGGTGAGCTAGGCCTTCCTTGCTCTGCAACCCTGTATTCTGGGCCTAGACATTTTCCCTCCCTGTCTTTCAGCCTGTATGTGGGGGCAGACAGAAGAGTTCAGATTCCTGGCAGAGAGTCACACAGTGTGAGTGGGAGCTATGCTGCCTTTGTTCTGCTGGAGATGTGCTTGGGGCGTTATCAAAGACCCTTCTGTCTATTCACAGGGGGAGTATCTTGCCCAGTCAATGGCGTGACAGAGCCACTGGGCCTAGGTGCAATGCAGACTAGTCTGGGCTCTTTGCAGGTTTCCTACAAAGCAACAGGGCAGAAATATTGAGGAGGCAAGAAAGCTGGAATTCACACACCCTTAAGAAAAAACTAGTAAAATGTTGAATATCAATTTGTTTTTTAAAAGTCATTTTTAACCCTCCAGGTACTTGATGGGAAACGGGGCTGGTGCCATGTTTTAGCTATATTACACAGCAAACAGTGACAATTGTTACAGGACAGAGACCTGTAGCACAGACTGTATTCCTCTGTCATTTTGCCGAGGCAGATCACTGCCCATTTAGACTACAAGCATCAGTTCTGTTTGGCAGTAACTTTCAAGATTCCAAGGTATGAGGCAGAAGTCTTTTCACACAGTGCCAAGATCTGCATATGAAAAAGTTGTGATTACTGCTGAGCTGCAGACCCTTGCTTGCATAATGCTGCTGGTATCATCCTGTTATTCTTAGTGGGCTCTTGGGCAGCAAAAGAAAAGTGTTTTCAATTATGCATTTTAAAATCTCACCCTTGCCAAAAGCATAAGTTTATTATAAATTACGTAGGTTTCAAAGAACCCACTGCCACCCACCCACTCACCAAAAGGGATTTCCAAATCACACAAGGCAAGGGTGGAAGACTAGCAGGCATAGCATAATCTATAATCAGACTGAAAGTGCTTCTTAAAGTCTGCACTAAAAGGCCCACATATACCACCATGCAAATACCACTTGTCCTGTACAGTATACACTCTTTCCCTATCCTTACAGTATTTGAAACTTCAAGGAATGCTGGCTGCAAATGGTAGTTCTAATTTAAAATTCTCCGTAACAATTGATGCTGGAAATGCTACTGCAATAATTGCTTGGGAAGTTTATCCTTGGACAGAGTGATTAATAAATCAGATGCACCAATAGGCAAAAGACATTCCTAAATCCATTTACTTTTGAGTTCTAAATTCATATTATTTGGCTCATATTGGCCAAAATTGACTTGGGTTTTTTAGTTCCACAGCACTGTCAAGTACTAATTTACATTACGCAGTGATCCAGGTTATCAAGTAGTGATGGATTTTTAAAAACCGCTCAGGCAGATCATGACCATCTCAAAATATTTATCATTTCAACAAAGAACAATAATATCCTGACCAAGAGACTACAGAACTTTTAAATGCTGCAAGACAAAAATCTTCTCAGGATTTTTTTCAGACTTAAAAACAACATTGCATTTTGTAGACAATTCAAAATTAGATATATAATCCAAGATCTCTCTCTTCCACGTACTCTGGAGACACAGAACTGGTGTTTCTTCCCACTCTCCCATTTTGGTAGTTCAGGGAAAGATACATGACAAAGACCGACTTTAAATCCTGCCCTAACTTGCCCAAAACCTAGATTCCACCCTATCCTTGCTCTATAAAAATCACAGCAAGAGTGTGTACAAGAATTTAGAATCTTCCACAACATCTCTTTAAAAGCAACATGAGCAATAAACATCCCAGGACAGTGGGAGCATCTGAGTCTAGCCAAACTTTAAGTAACACACACCATAGGAGATTGCCTCATATCAAGTTAGTCTATTTAGTTTGTTGTCAAAAGCAGTTCTCCAGGGTTTCAAACTGAGGTCTCTCCCAGACCAGAACAGAGATGCCAGGGACTGAAATTAGAATTTCTAAAAGCAAAGGATGTGTTTCAAGCCTTCGCTCTTCCAAATCTTTCTACACTCTTTCCAGCACTCCCAATAATCAGGTCCTCAAATTGGGTAAGTATCTTGCACTTCTGTTGTATGGTCATCATAGAAAAGTAGGTCATGGTCCTACACCAAACCACTCTTGCATTTGTGAATAGTGGCAGAGCAGCCAAGCTGTAGCCGAGACTGACTTTCCAGCTGACTCATTGGCAAGGGTGGAGTGGATGTGTGTGGGAAGGTCCAGGGTTGGGCTGAACTCGAGGCCTAATTCTCACCACGCTGATACATTCTTCTGTGCTGTACTGCTGCAGACTGCTAGTGGGACACATGACTGAATGCACCTCCATTCATCTTATTTTCACATGAAGAAACTGGAATGTGTGAGGGAGATGGCCAAGCTAGAACCCTTCTCCAGGACAAATTGTCTGCAAACAGAAAACCAATCTTCCAATTGAAGTGTTTATATTAGTCATGGGAGTCTCCACCTGCAGTAGTACAGCCTCGACACAGGTTTACCCACAGTGAGAAACGGAAGTCTCCAGTGAGTGGCAATCTTAAATTTTACAGTAAACAGAAACAAAAACGTAAGGTTAACTGGTGTCAGTCATTCCTGCTCTGGAAACCACAAGCAATTTACACCAGCTGAGAAACTGATGTACACAAAGGACTGGAGCAGGAGCTAACCAGATTGTTGTAGAGGAAAATTACCAGGTTATGGCCTCTGTCTGGCAGCAGCTCAAATTACAAGGAGCGAGTTCCTCAGCCCTGAATCACAGCAGTTCCTTTAGCCCCCAAGGCCCAGTCACCATTGATGTCACCCCGCCTGCTTGCTCAGCTGTCTCACTCAGCATCCACTGAAACCAGAGGTGTTCCATGGGAAGTACTTAAAAAATGAATCCTGGGTGCATTGCCCCAAGCCTTTTTAAAGGGCAGAAAAGTGAAATGTGAGATTTTGCTCCAGAGTCCTTAGGCTAGGGAATTCTTACAAAAGGCTTACTTATGGTCATTAGACTACCAACCTTAAAAACTGGACGCCCTCTTTCTCCAATTTACTATATCCTGAAAGGCAACCCTCCTGCATTTGAAGTTAGGAGTTGTAGTTTTCAGAGGAGTTGCAGCAGATACAACAGTTTTACATCATACAGCAAAACATGGTGCCTACTATAACCACTTGTCACTTGATAAATAGGAAGCAAACAGGGCTGCCCACATCTTACTCTGTTGGCCACTAAACACAGCCTTCCTTCACGCAGCTAAAAAGTGTATGCGTATTTTAGTGAAGAGTTTCTTTCGCTGGGGAGGATACAATTGGAGATTTGCAACTACACCAAACACCCTGGGGGTCCAGTCCGATCTGTATTGTGCCAACAAATCCTGATGACAAGGTTTCCATTACATGATCCAGGGACTGCAGACAAGCACAAGACGCTCCCGTAGGGATTACCTTTGAGACACTGCAGCTGTTAATGTTTTGCAAAGTGCACATACATCCCAGCTTCTGGCTGCTTGATTCTGTCCAGCTGGCTCCTGGCCCATGTTTATGAAAAGGCTATTTTTGTTAATCATAAACAAGTTTACAAGCTCTGTTACTGGAGTTCTAAATATAAGCTTCCCATGCTCTCACACCCGCCACACCGTTAAGCAACTCAGTACTTTGCCTCGAGCAACTTGGCAGGGAAAGATCTGAAAGGCAATCCCTAAAAGTGGAAGCACCAAACTGGAATGAACAACCACCCAATCCAGGCAGGGCTCAGCTCAGCTTGTTGACCCTTCCCCCACCCCTTGGGACAACCACAACACTCAATTTTAACCTAGGTCTCGAGTGTGCTATGGCTCAAATTTACTATAGGCAAGTCACACAGTCCTCTGGACTAGTTTTTGGAGAACAGTATAAATTTCAACTTATAACACTGTACGGTTGCCTCAGAACAGCCAGTGGACGTCACCATTGGTCCTTAAAAGTCTGGTCCTTAAAAATGCTGATCAAAGGAGTTAAAACATGTTATCTCCTGGTCACCAGTTTGCTATTCCAACTTTAACCCCCCCCCCATTTCTCCACTTCCTTATCTTTTGCATATTGACATGAAGTTCTTAAACATAGTAGGGTAGTGGCCTTCTCCTCACTCCCAGATCCCTCAACTGGAGAACCCCTCTTGTTTCATTCTGCCAAAGAACCAAACACAACATGAGTTAAAAAAAAGTCAGATGGTCTTTATTTCAGTGACCAAAAATTATTAACACCATGAAGGTAAAAACAGGAATCAAAAGCAGCCTGTCTTTCCTTCTTCAAGGCAAGAAAAGATAAATGCAAAATTACACAGTTAACATTACAAAGTACCTCAACAGTGGCCGGTCTATTGCCAGTTTTGAAAGCCACCCTTTCATGAACACATTCTCATAGATCTGTTCCCAACTCTTAATTATCACGCACACGCACACACTTGGTTTCTATTGACATTACACACAAGATAACAAAACGGGACAATAGCAACTGTTTCAACATATTTAAGATCAGGTGGAAGAAACACTTCATGAAGAAAGGCAAGGTGGTCATCTTGGAATCCCACAGAACAACATACTAGCTTGACATGAGACATAGCAGAACACATGCTAAATCACTAGAATACAGGTTTTATTGCCCACATTCTCTTCACTTGGGTGAGAAATAATCCAAGCTGGATGTGAGTGGAAAAAAAATTTTTTTCTGGATGTAAACACAGCATTGCTCATCCCTATTCAAGGTCTCTCTTAAATGGCTCCAGTCATCTAGGAAAATCATCAGCAAGCCTCCAAGATGACATCTTCAGAAAAAAAAACCAAACCCACACATCTTCCTCCCCCACCAAGTCATTCAAGGTTCCACCCACACCTTAAAAAAAAAAAAACCCCAGCAGCCACACACACTCACACACAATGCTAAGGCATCAGGAGCAGGAAATCCCCTGCACTCTTGGACCCAGTGTAATGCAAATGCTAGTCATATGAGAGATGTGTCATAACTAGTATGACTGGTTGGGTTTTTTTTTCTTCCTCTTCCCTCTACTTCTGCTTCCTACTCTCCCCATACACACACTGGCAAGACTAATCTGGTTGAGATCTTCTCTGGCACAAAGAAACAGGCCACTTCATCAGCCTTAATTACTAGGTAAGAAAGAGGGATGGCCCTGAGAAGAATGCTGGGTAGATCTCTAACACCACCACCCCTCGGAGGAGTGGGACTGACAAAAGCTGCTTTTCTTCAACAGCTCTCAGCAGGGCTTTTAACCCTTCAGGGGAGTTGCTTCAGCTGCCTAACAATCCTGAAGTCCCCTCCCCCTCTATTTCCATGTAATAAGAAAGGAGGGAGGGGGAGGGGGAAAGAACACCAACACAATCAACCCAGAACTGGCAACAACTTTAGTTGAAGGAAAGGCAGGACAGACACGTCATTGACTAGCACCAAAAGAATGCACCCAGTGCAGATGGAGGTTGCCTTCCGCACGAGTCAACCGCTTGAATTCGGATTTAAAGACCTGACTGGTCGCAAGTCTCTCTCCAGTTCCTGGAGGTTGTTTATTTTCCCCAAAGTTTGATCTTTTTTGTTTCTTCGCATCCGTTTACACCGACGCACTCTCGCCGACGCGGCCAGTTCTTTTCCCGCACAAGAGCTGCGTCCGGGCTCGCAGGCCGAGTTGGGGCGTCCTTCTTGGGCAACCGTCGCTCCGTCTCCCGCCGCCTTTTGTCTCGCCTTCTTCCCAGCCACCAGAGTGTCTCTCGCCTAAGCCCGCGGGGAGGAAAAGGGGGAGGAGGGACCCACTCGCGCTCCCCGCCCCACCCCCAGTCCATCACCAGCCTCCCGCTGTGCGTCTTCCTAGCCGCCAAGGCCCCGCCACCAAGGAGAGCGGCCGCTGGGCCCGGCGGGGGGCGGCGGCGTCCAGCTCCTCTGCCCAGAGAGGCTGCAGCAGGCTCCGCTTCTCCGCAGTGAGAAGTTTCCAGCCACGAGTCCCTGGCGAGGGCGCTTTAGAAGGCCACGACCGCTCTCACCATGATGCTCAGCACGCCGTCGCCTTGCCTGCAGCCCGCCTTGGGCTCGTCAGCGCCTTTGACCGGCGGCGGCTGGAGGATCAAGCCTGAGAACCGGTTCTGCAGGACTCGGGCCAGGCTCGGGAAAGGCCCCTCTTGGCGCTGCGGCTGCCGCTCGCCTTCCTCTTCCGCCAGCTTCGCCTTCTTGCTGGGCACCAGGCCGGCTTCGGCGGCGCCGATCTTGCCTAGGCTGCTGCTGCGGCGCTTTCGGCTCGGCTTGGCGGCGCCCGGGGGTGACCCGGAGGCGTCCCGGCTCCACGGAATCGGAGGCGTGGGCGAGTCGCTGCGCTCCTCCTGCGTCTCCATGGGCTCCGGATCGGCGCAGGACAGGGGGGACGGCTGCGGGGTGGGGGGCAGCGCCTCCAGCTGCAGAGCAAGGGGGGTTGCCGGCGGGCCCTCCAGCTGCGCAGGGCTGGGCGCCTCCCCCTGTATGTCCAGCTGCCCGGCAAAGTCCTCTGCAGCCCCTCCGGCCATCTCGTCCTCCTCCTCCAGCTTGGCGGAGAGGTAGAGGTCGCGAGCGTTCCGCATGACGAGGGACAGCTGCAGGCTGCGGTGAAGCCGGAGCCCCCCGCGCTGCATGCGCGAATGGTACATCTTCCACACGGACATGGTCATGATGCGCTGGGCTTCCTTCTGCACTTCCATGATGGCGGGCTCGACTTTGGCCTTCGGCTTCTTCAGGGGCGACACAGTTCCGGGAGGGAAACCTTGGCACGTCCCCACCTCCAAAAGCGAAAGTAGCACCCCCTCCCCTAGCCTGCTCCGGTCTGCTTGCTCGAAGCGTAGCTTTTCCGAAGAGCCCTTCCTTGAGTCGTGCGCCCCGACTGAGCGGAGCCGCGCCCAGCGCGCGTGGTTTTATACTGCCGGTGATCTCAGCGCTTGGGCCTCCTCCGCCCACTCCGAGAGCCGCATCCGGCCCTTTGCAGCGCGCCACTGGCCGCCCTACTCGAGAGGGGGAGGGGAAGACGGAACTATCGGGGCATGGGGGAGGGGAAGAGGAAAGAGCAAAGGGCCAGGCCGCCAAGGAGGACGCGACGGCGAGGCGGCGGCGGAAGCAGCGCTCATAACAAAAGAGCCTCCAACTTTGACTGTCTATGAGTGCTGCGAACAGTTGTCCGCAGAAAGTGCAGATCCTCGGAATATTTTAAGATAATTAAAAACAGAGTGCAAGCTGCGAATTCCTCAGTACTTTTATTTCAGAGTTGAGCTGTTTGATTCGATGGAATTAAAAGTACATTTGCTGCATTTGGGTTTAGCTGAACTCAGTGGGACTGACTTGCAAGCATATCTTAAGGCTGCAATCCCACACACTCACCTTGCAGTACGTCCCCTTAAACTTACTTCTGATTAGACATGCATAGGCTTGCACAATATTCATAACTCAGTTACTGAACTCCATTGGAAAGTGTTGCATCTGAAGTGAGGCCATATAATATTTCTGTCGAGGTTGGCCCACTCATGCCTATATGCAAATCATTGGTAAGTGGCGCTGCTCTCAACTGTGTGAGTTGAGAGAGTGCCCTTAAACGGCTGTGTGGGCTGGTGTATGTCTGAACATATGCCATAAAAAATAACCACAAGTGCAAAATCTGCATAAAATATGGTTACTAGATATTACCTGATCCCTGCAAAGCAGTTTCTGTTCCTGCAACAAAATCTCTTTTCTAAAAGATGGAGGAGCAGAGGTTAGAAATACAGTACCAGCTGGCAGCTCCATTCTGACCATGTCTACCCCAAAACTTCAGTAGGTTTGGAGAAAGAATATAGCTCCACTCTGCATAGCAGTCATGGAGTGATGAACATGCATGTATGAATCAGTTCTACAAAATATGCTTTCCCCCTTTAAGTGTTTCTGTCATTGACATGTGCAGCCCAATCTTATCAATATTTGGAAAGAAGTGTGCATAGACTTGCCACCTGCCTGAATTTGTATTTTGCATTCTTCATTTTTATTTTTAAACCATACACTGGCCAGAATGTAGCTGTTTTTAATGTTCCTCTTCTACTTTCTAAATTGCATTAATACATAGAGTTAGCCCTAGAGGTGACATGAGGCCAAAAGTTTCAACTTCTTTTTTCCCCCCTGAAGTGTGCACCCCTTAGTCTCACTTCCTCCTTCACCACCCTGGCTGTGTTATCAAAACAGGCGGGCTTGGGAAGATGCTGGGAGCTTCCACTTCCAGCAGCCTCCTGAGTCCTGCCCAAGCTGGTTTAGAGAAGTAGCTGGGTGGTGGCGGAGAAAGCAGAAGGTGGCAGCAGTAGTACTGAGGAAGGCTGCAATCATGTTTCAATCATTCCAGAACAGCAATCTCTTCTCAAGGTGTTTGGGGGGGGGGCAGTACATGGTGCAGTTGCCTTGATTTGCCCTATCCAAAGGGTGGCTCAGTTCACAGGTAATGAATTCCAGACTGTTATTTGGGCCCCAGTCCTAAGCATTTTTATGTCTAAATAAGTTACATTGATTTCGGTGGAAGATTTTTTTTTCTAAAGTGAGTTCATAATGAAAATACCTTCATTATAATAGCTGATGGATCCAGGGGATAAATGCAACAACTCCCTTGTTTTTGTTTTCTTGGGGTTCCCCTCTATTGGGAATCTCAGAGTATAGTATTCTTCTCTGTATGGGCCATCTGAGGCAAGAGTGATCTGACAATATTTTTATTTGCCCATCACAATTATGAGGCACTTTCTTAATTGCCTTTGGAACTCACTATTTTGTATACAATTATGGACTTGTATTATAGAATAAATCCTGCTTTATCTTCATGTGGAGCAATAGCAAAAACAAATGCAAATAGCATTCTTCATGTGCATATGAATGGATACAACTTCATCAGTTTTAATTTCATTTAAGGTATTTAAAATCTCCTTACTAGCTAGATCAATCACAAAGATCTTTGACTGCACTGTAGTTGCAAGTTAGTGCTTGCAATCCCTGTCTTTCATCTAAAGCAGATTGCCCTCCTGGCTATGGCAAATGCAAAAACAAAAATTGAATTAGAAAATATGTTGAGACATATATATTCAAAATAAAGCTAGTTGTAAAATGGGTATCATTAGAAAAGGCCTCTGTGACTTCAAAACTAAAGCATCACAAACACTCACTAATGGGTGCCACAGACAAAAGTACATAATGAGCAAAGGACACTTTCTAAAATCCCAAGTTCTTGTACAGGTCAGTAATTTTGAGGATCTGAGTGCAGAAATCCATTTTTGGGCCAAGCATTGACTCCATGAAACTTTCAGCCTTGCCTTCAAAGACTTGATATTTGAATTTCAGAGTGCTCAATTCCAGATCAAGCACAACCATTCTTTCACAAAGTATGAGGAAACTGCAGTGTTACTCATTCAAGTCTGTCGGCAGTAAGTATGGCCCTGATATCAAGAAGACAAACCCTGCATGCAAAATTTCTTCTTCTGTGCAAACTGATCTGTGATCTGGTAAGCATGACAACAGATTGGTCAGCTGCAAGATGCTGTTGTTGATGTGGCTGTCAATGCTGCCAGAAATGAACCACGGGCCTCTGTACAAGACATGACCCTGTGCACTTTCATGCATCAGTATATGGGCATTGAGGGTTGCTCTGCACAGCAGAGCACTCACTTGGCAGCCCAGTAGCAGGTCCTGTGGCCAGCAAGAGCATGAGTAGGAGGATGAGCCAGAAGGGGTGGTTTTTCCTGATTTACTGCCATTACTCAACCAGGGGGAAAGGAGAGTACTAGTGAGGCTTTCCCTCCCCAGTAACAGTATCTGTTTGTGGGGGAGGGAGCTTCCTTCCCTTTTCCTTCTCAACGTGGTTATTTCCCTCTTCTGGCAGCGTCAGGGGGATGGGAAGAGCAAATGTCTTTAGGAGTTTGAAGAAAGCAGAGAAAAAAGGGGAGGCCCTATATATCTAGGGCTATTACTCCCTGTGGCACAGGACGAGGCATGAAGATGAAATGTCACCTCCCTCAGAAAAGGCTTCTCAACAAAACAAAAAATGTGGAGACTCTGGGAAGAAGATTGCAAATAGATAATCTGTCACTCTTTTGGCCTCTATAGATACACTTTTCTGTGGTTGCCGCTTGATGCAATAATCTAGGCATTTTTGAAACTCTTATCTCACTCAGATTTTGCCTCTCACTCAGACACTGCCTCTTCAAGCCAGGGAAACCCAGAATTCCATTTCAGTTTCTATTACCAAGTAGTTTCCCTCCCAAGCTAATTATAAGGTCATTCCCCACTATTAAATTATTTGTACAGATCTACTTCCTCTACAAAGGAAAGCAAACAGAACTGAAGTTAATCGTGACAACTCCTGTGAATACTAGCAGTTTCTACGAGAGCCAGACATGAATTTCAAGGCTTAATCGACGGAGGTGGAAAGGAGTGGGTCAAAGCCAAACACGGTTCCCCAAATAGTGGGTTCGGAATTAGGGTGCAGTACATTCACAGTTCCATGCGCACAAGGTAGCATCCATATTGTGTCGCACACTCTCCTTTGTCGTTACCTGTGCACACCCCTCTGGGACGCACTGCACGTATCACAGTTCACGTTTGAGGCGTGCACGTTCACGCACGTCTCGCATGTATCTGCAACACTAAAATGTTGCACGGCGTGCAGCGTAGTCTGCTTTCTCACTTACACGCTTAGATTAATACTCCCGGCTGCAAACAAGGAAGAGGAGGAAATACTGGCGCCCCGTTGGTTTTCTCTTCGGGGCTTCTTCGTTGAAAAAGCTCCTCCCTCAACGTAGGTCACCCCCGCCGCCTTGGTTACCGTTTCCTCGCATGTATTATTGGCCGATGACGACAGCAGAAGGAGGAGCCGAAGCTGCGCTTACCCACGGCCTAAAAATGCTTACGTTGGTAGGAGCCTTCGCTTCCTGTTTCCATACATGGGCAAAAGAACGGAGGCTGAATTGCGTTTCCGGGAGCCTGTCCAAGGATGGCTTTGGCTTGCCCGCCATCTGTTTACACAGCGCAACGCGAAGGCAACGCGACACTTTGCACAAGATCGCACACATCCCATGGAATCGCACACAGCCTCCATCACACACCTTTTGCGGGTGTATATATCTTTTGCACAAACTCCTTCAGGAATGTATTGCCTGCCCACGTTTTCTCTCCTACTCGTGATGATAACCTTCCTTCAAGTGTTTCCACGCAATTTTTCCCGTAATCTGATTTGATCAACGCCCCTTCCTTCTGGCTAATCTCCTGTAGCTGTCTAATGAATGGCTATCATTAAACTCTCACGTGATCTATCTATCTATCTATCTATCTATCTATCTATCTATCTATCTATCTATCTATCTATCGCCGCTTAAAGGCACGGATGTGGTGTTTCCATACCTGCTACGTTACTCCATCGTACTGTCCTGACATGCGCTAATCTTGAGTGCACACAGGCCTGGACAATTTGGACCCGAGCCAGCTAAAGCTACTCATGATTATAGGCTTCTACAGTCGCGTGCACGCTTACTAAAATCTCACTGAGACTTGATCCCACTGAGACTTGCAGATTACTTCTGAGTAAACATATATAGACTCGGCCTGAACAGCCCATTGAAATGAAAATAGCAGTAACTCACTTTAGCTGGATCGGACCACTGACATATATCAGTGAGTGTGACTAGGAAGTGTCTTAAATCCCTGCTCAGCCATGACGCTTAGTCCAGTCACTCTCCTTCCGCCTAACCCACCTCACAGGATTGTTGTGAGGCTAAAAGGAGGGTCATGAATTCAAGATTTCAAACATTATTAGCTTCTTTTTACAACGTGTAAATAAGGAGGAAAATGATCAAACCAACAGGAGTCCACGAGAGCACATCCACTGCTATTTTGGGTCATGTTTCTTGTAGGAGTGACACATTTTCCAACTTCAGGAAGTTTAAAACGGAGGAAAAGAAGTAATAGGCCAAAAAAACGAAGGCACGAAAAGTTCCAGGAATTCCTAATTTCTCCACCCACACAGGCCAGGGTTTTTCCTCCTGGCTCCTCCCTAGAAAAGGCCGGTTCCACTTTCGTAGGAAAAAAAAAATTTAGTCGAGAAGGAGCTGCCCGTAGTAAACTTGGCTGCTGGGCGGCTTCAGCGCAGGGAGGGATGGGACGTTTCTCTCATATACTTCTATGAGTTTCGCCCACAGACGCTTCACTCCGGCGAGTTCAATGGGTGCTGCTCTTTTCCTGTGAAGGCGACTCGATCGGTCAACAATGTCTCTGGAGGACCCGTTCTTCGTGGTGAAAGGGTGAGTGGCAGCCACTCCCACCGCGGCTCAATCTTGTTTGCCCCGATGGGGATTACAGCCACAGAAAGCACCTCGTGGGTTTGCGATCGTGCAAAGATTGGGTAATTCGGGGATCTGGAGTCACGATCCAGTCTATAACATTTATGCATTGGCTTCCTCTATTTCTGATGAGCAGCTGTGTGTTTACTTACAGGAACGTCTTTTTTTTGTTGATCCTAAAAGGGAATACCCTACTTTGGGGTTTCCCCACCTCCTCTGAGACTAATACGGCAATCTGCCATTTATGTGTCCTTAGACTGAAAAAAATCAAACTCTCAAAGCAGTCCTCACAGGATTATAAAACACCCCATTGAATTCCCAATTCCCCTTGCTCCTGTTTCGATTTTCTACATGATCGTATTTTTATGGATACGATTTTTATGGATACTATTCATAGTGGTGAAACTCTGGACGTCAGTCAGTTAAAAAAAATGGAACAAGTTTGTCCATACCTTCCATGAAGGCAGAATTATAAGTCTAAACTAGGGTTCTCTAGACTTTTCAGTATGAGGGCTGCATCATATATATTGTATAGATTTTCACTGCCCCCCCCCAAATCAGTTTTACAAATGAATGAATAAAATTTAAATGAATGAATAAATTTTACTTGGATCTTTTTTGTAATCAGCATGATAGGATTCAGAATAAAATAAAAATGTAACACAAATTAACAATGTTATGCTTAAACTGAGAAATGATATATGAGTAAAAATGTAAAATATTTTCAGTTGCTGCGGGCCAGATAAAATCTTATGGTGGGTTGGATTTGGCCCTCGGACTGTAGTTTGGAGACCCCTGCCTAAACCAATTTCAATCCTCACAGCCTTCAGTTCCCAAAACACATGTTTGTGAAAAGGCAGTCTGCAGCAGATGCTTATATTTAAAACACATACACAACAAATGAGCAAGGGCAAGTTGTTTTGTGGAAATATAATGCATAATTTTGTTTGTCATCCACTTTGAAAATTGAATCTGTGAGTAAGGTAATAAGGGGCAATGGTGACCATCAGAACTAGTGACTTGTTTTCCAACTCCATAGGTTATGGAGAGTTCTGATTTCTTCTGATTTCCTACCCACTTCATCCTGCTGATCAAGTGAATAATTCTCCGTAGTTTGCTAGGTTAAAAGGTGGTAGTCTGCCCCCACAGATGGGATCCAGAGCAGTGGTGAACTCAGCCAAGTCTCTACCCTGGGACCAGGTGCAATGATTGCTGCTCCCTGCGCCAGCTCCCCAACCCCTGCACCACCCCAACCACTTACCCAGTGTCTGCAAATCCTCTTGATCCAGGCACTGGGGCGGACGGGCGGGTGACACTCTGCTCGCTGCCGGCAGTGCCATGTGCCTCTGTGTCATCCCCTCCTTTCTACCAGTGCATTTTGTGGAAATATAATTTCTGGGGGCACTAGACACCCCCCCCCCAAACAAACAGGTAGGGTCACCACTAATCCAGGGTGATGTTTCTTGCTCTATCCTCAAACCCACTGCCATTGGACTGAATAGTGAAAAGGTCTGTGCCCCACTCACTTGGATCCCTTTTTAAAGAGTGACAGCCGTTTTAAGAGTGCAGAAGGTGTGTTACAGTCCTTTCATTCACTGCCATGATAATCTTCATTTTGTGGAAAGGGAATAAATAGTAGAGACTGAAAGTTGGTTCTGCAATTCAGATTTCTGCTACAGTGTATTCCTAAACTGAGAACAGAGAATAGTGTGCTCAAGAGTCTTTAAAGACTGCAGCCAATGTATCCATGTGTATTAGTAATCCCAGATTTAAAGGTGACAGGAAATACCTGCAGTTTACCTTGAGCCATAGCTAATTCCTATAACTGTTTCTGAATGAAAAGTACTTGGGGAATAGCAAATAATATTATTAATAACACATGTATTTACTTTAAAAGTTTTTTGGCCATGTTTCAACAAGGAATTCCAATGCAGTTTATATGTGTTTAGGTATTTAAAAGTGACTAAAAACCTATTCAGATTGAAACAAACATAATAAAAATAGCAACTCTAAGCAGCACAAACACCAGAACAAAAAATAATAACAGTAAAAGAGCAATAAAACCAGAACTCCCAGAATTAAAATTACCTGCAAAAAGTCAGGAGAGTAAAAAGGTCTTCACCTAAAAACAACCAAGTTGAGACCACTCAAATGTTCCCAGCGAGGACTTTCTTTGAGGACCTCACTTATTACTTCCCCCTTTGGGAAAACTGCCCATTTATTCCTACTCCCTGAAATAGAATTCAGGTTTGTAATTCTGTCTATAAGGCTTACAGTGTATGCAGAACAAGGGCTAAAACTTCCTTTTAAGTATCATTCTCTGTCTGGGCATGCATCACTCTGTGCCATCTCTTTTTTCTTAGCTCTGTGGCCTAACTGGGACGTTCATGCATGCATATCAAATGTGCATGCATTCTTACAACTGCCAAACCTGGTGCCTGGCTCCTACAGGAAGAAGGTTGCGGACTGTTGCCCTAAGGTTTCTACTGCTTGGGTTCTACTCAGTGGTGTCATTAAAATGATTTAGGAACAGGAACTCACTTTTGATTGGCACTTGTCAGGAACCCGGAACCAGCCACGGAGCCCATTAGGATCTGTTCTGGTCCGTTCCCCCTGAATGACATCACTGCCTTTAACCCTCTGAGTGCCAGCCAACCAAGAAGAAAAGCTCTTTGCAGAGGAATTGGGAGGGGGGAGGAGGAAGAGTGAAGTGGGCGGAGTCAGCTCAGAACTGAGTTCCCCCTGCATGACATCACTGGTTCTACCCCTTCTTTGACATGCACAGCTGGTAATTGCTATGGGACAGAGCAAAAGTCTCCCAACACTACCTTCTTCAATATGACAAGGAAGAACAGAATAACAGGATCATGATGCTTCCCATTCCCAACAGCAGGCTGAACAATCACTGGCACTTCCAAGTAGGATTGGGAAAGAGCAGGGTGTTGTTGAGGAGCTGCTGCCAACCAGTACAGTACTTATTTAGCCATGTAAACTGCTTTGTTGAGAAAGTGGTACAGTATATAGATATCTGTAATATAGTAACGTAAACCAGGGGACTTGTAATTCACAGGCTCATATGCCCTATAACCAGCCCAGGGCCCATATGAGTTGTGAACATTCAGCAGAGTGTGTTCTTTAGCACTTCCAGTGCAAGGCAACAAGGCCCACACCCTCTGCTACTAGACTGGGACCACAGCTAAGAGTAACAGCCTCTAACAGCCCAAGCAGCAAAACTGAATTTAGCTTGGTTCCAAGTAATCACAAATAAAGCTTATAGTTTAACTATAATATATTAAGAAACCAAGCAGTTACAAAACTAGGAGGCTTAAAAGGACTTAACAGACTTAACTAAGATACACATCAAAACGACTATATGCCTAACGCTAGACTAGACCCTAGTACATGCATGGTAGTTAGCCTTGCAGGTTCACCTTCTCAGTCCAATGCAGGCAGCAGGTCCATGCTAGGCATCTTGGACAGGTTTGGAGAAGGTGATCTGATAGTCTTCTTTGATGGTCTCTGAAGGTCTTGATGGTCTGAACCCCCAAAACAGGGTATCTTTATAACTCTCTAGCACAATCAATTATCCAATCAGGATAAAGGTTGGTCAACTCCTGATGAGGTGATGGAACGTTCGGAGATCACAGAATGGTCAGAAAAGTTATGTACGCATAACACTGAACCTAAGTGATGGGTCTCAGCTGCGTGGAATCTTCTTGATTGCAGCACTAGCTGGATGGAACTTTCCTGATTAGGTTTGTTCTTCCTGACCCTAGCTATGACCTCACACCTTTCTGCAGAAAGCAAGGTAAATAGGAAATTATACTCCTGATTACATCAGGAAGTGAACTGATTAACCCCCCTTCTAACTGGATAAAAGGCACTTTTTCAAGTGGTGTCCTCTTATATTTAGCAGGGGGAGAGCAATTGTTCCTCTTTACTCCAGCACAGTGTCTTTCTCATGGCTGTTGCTGGTGGTGTTCTCCATTCTTTTAGATTGTGAGCCCTTTTGGGACAGGGAGCCATTTAACTTTAATGTTATTATTTGCCTGTAAACCACTTTGTGTTGAAAAGTGGTATAGAAATACTAGTGATTGATTGATTACCACCAGCTGGTATTTTAGCAGCTTCAGCAATCTCCCCCAAAATGGAGTCATGTTAACAAAATGGAGTCAAACCATGGCCTAGCCTTCTTTTCTTCTTGACAGGTCTCCAAACTGGAGACTGCTGCGCACTGGAATGCTGTCCCTGGCTTGGATGGAGATTACCTGGCTTGGTTGGAGATTACTGTTCCACCAGGGAGCCATCCGTCTCTGCTGCCATGTGCCCTAAAACAGCGCTGTGGCCGGGCCCTTCCATATTGACGCGCCCCAGCATGCTGTGCACCCAGAGTTCTGGGCAGATATGGCAGGCCACAGCATGGTTTTGGGGTGTGCTGCAGCAACAACAACAACAGGCTCCCCCACGAAATGGAGCTTTCTGCTCAAATGGGGAAGGTGTCATTGGTGCACTGGATCTGGCCCGCAGCCATGGTTTGGCAACCACTGATGTAGACAATACTGAGCTAGAAAGGCCTTCCTCCGTTTAAGGCAGCACCATGTGTTCCTATGCCTTCCTGGGACTACAGAAGCAGAGAGGCAGTTGAGCTGCTGTCAGGCCACAATCCGAGGTTGGTGGCTTGACTCACAGCACATGCATGCTTCCTGTCCCAGCTCCCCTGCCTCATGCCCCCCATCTGTGCCCTACAGGGAAGTTCAGAAAGCAGTCAACACAGCACTTGGGCTCTATCAGCGCTGGTGCCAGCTGCTTCAGGAGACGCCTGTTGCCAGCAAAGAGGAATTTGACTGGACTACCAATGAACTCCGTAACAGCTTGCGCAGCATCGACTGGGACTTGGAGGACCTGGAGGAAACCATTTATATCCTTTTTAGGGCTAACGTTGAAAGGGGCAGTGAAGTGTGTGTTACCTCTTCAGGTAATGCATTTTCTGCATACTCCCTTCTGTTGGAAATGGAGTAGCAAGGAATTGCCCTGTTCTTTCCAAGGCCTTTAACAGGAAGGGGAATAAACAGGAAGCTGCTGCTATAGGTAGAGCATCTGGTAAGTAAAATGTCAGTCTAGGACCACAGTATTTGTAGTCAACCCCTCTGGACTCTCAAACCTCAATGGCTCAAAGCACTTTGCACTTAACCCATTCTCACGCATTGTGGAGTCCAACCCACGCAAGTTCAAAATTGAACCCAGTGAGGTTGCAGCACGGCGTTCTTTTGTCACAGAGATGCGGGCATCAATCAAGGTAAGTCCTCCCCAAATATACCCCTTTCCATTCCTATGGCATTGTGACATGTGCAGAATAAAGGACACTGTGGTCATTCTATTGTAAAATGAAACGCCTGAGAAGTTTTGGAGGTCTTGGGAGAGAGAGAGAGGGAATAGTAGTAGTAGTTAGGAATTTTGTAGTTCAGTTAAATACTAAACATGCTAAGAACATCTAAGTTGCAAGGATTGTGGAGCCAGGACTTCTTGATTCTGAACCAGCTCTCTCTGGGGTTGCATAAAAAATAAATGGAAAATGTGAATTTTTCCAGTTTTGATAACGAAATGAGGTTAACTAGTTGAAACTGTAGCTGGGATGGGATTTTATATCAAATCCTAGGGCATTTGTTTCTGCTCTTGTAAATGATCTGTAATGAGGCCTCTCTCTTCAGGTTCATTTGGTTCCTTCAATATTCATTTACCTTAGGACTTCAGGTGGTTACACACCATAAGGTTATGCAGGCGATCCTAATTATGCAAAGTTGTGTGTCCAAAGAACCGTGGGAAAAATGCACCCTGATTATTTATAATAATTATTTTTATGAAGGCACCTTTCTTGATTCCCATTCTTGTCTTTAGGAAATGCGGGATCACATATCCAGCCCAGAGGCACAGGCTTTTATAGAGAAGAAAAACAGAGAGGTAATCCCATTCTGCAGCTCCTCTTTCACATGCCTCTGTGATGAACTGGGCATTTATTATCTGAGACGAGAGCAATCATTTATGAAGTGTTGCATTTGGACATGGCAGTGTGTTGATGTATCCCTGGTTGCCCAGAGCTTCCTTGCCACATAGGAACTGGAACTGATTCAATAGTCAGGGATAAGGACAATTTTCTCCATCCATGTCTTATGTTGCTCAGTTACATGGTTTGATTTTTCCCTTAGTGAAATGTTTGTAGGCTTACTCTCAGTTGTGGTAAATTGTAAGTAAGTAAGTTGTAAGTAAGTTGTCCTTACTTATTCTTGTGGCATCAGTTATGGCTTAGAGTCCTTAAAGGAAAGAACAGCATCATACTTGCTGATTTCTCCTAAAATAGTGGTCCTCAATGTTCTGGGAGGAGAGGACCTCATAAGTGCTTGTGGGGGTTGGGCTTCAGTAGTGATGCAATCCCCAGTATCGCGCCACTGTTTTGGCGGTGTGAGGGTGGGAGAGGGTCCTAGGCATACCTTAAGATTGTGCCAGTCCATGAGGGGGTGCGGGGTACCCAGGGGAAGCCTCCATGGGACTCCCCAAGCCTCTCTGCTTTGAAAAATTGTGATAGCAAATCACTTCCAGTTTTTGATTGCGAAACCGGAAGTGGTTTGCGATCACAATTTTTCAAGGCAAAGAGACTTGGGGAGCTCCATGGAGGCTTCCCCAGGGCTATCCACATCTCCTGCTGGCCAGCATGATCTTAAGGTATGCTTAGGAACCACCACCCCTTCTGCCAAAACAGTGGCGCAATCCTGGGGATCGTGTCGCTGCTTTCTCCCTCTCCCTTCCTCTTAAAGGGGAACGGAGCAATACTCCTCAGGCTGGTGGGTCATGACCTAAAACAAAGAAATTCACCTAAGATCCAATGCCTCCTGCATATTGCAGACTCCAATCTTATTCCTATGTTTAAATGAGTAATTTAATTACTTTGCACTAGTGATTGCAGTTATATCATTCCCTCTAGGAAGGACCAGTTCTCATGAAAGGAAGTCAGAAAACTACTCCCCCCCCCCAATTCACCATGATTCTCTAGGCCTTCCCCTGGCTCTTCTGGGAATGCTTTGAATCCTGGCTTGCTCCGAGATTTATTTTCCCCCTTCATTCCCTGCAGTTGCTGGTGGGAAGCAGGGAACATTATGGGCTCTTGGATGCAGAGGACCTGTCAACAGCCAACTCACGCACTTTGGAGGAGCAGCAGTTGCATCAGAAGGTGAGATTAGAAGATGGAGACCACCCTCTCCATATCAGTGGCAGTCGGTCAATAAAGACCATTATTTCCTCCACTACCTCCACTATTTCCTCCACTACCACAGAGACAAAAGGGTATCTTCTATCTTGATACCTCTCCTGAGAGAAGGATTCTAACTTCTATTGAAAACAAGGCTCATTGGCTTAATGATACAAATTGGGACAGAGTGCCTATACCTTTAACCATTGTATAGAAGAGGGAATTTGGCCAGGTGCTGCTTTTTAAACCCTTCCATGTTGAGCTGCACTTGCCCCAATTCCCTCTTCTATAGAGTGGTTAAAGGTATAGGCACTCTGTCCCAGTTTGGATCTGAGAGCCCTACTCATTGGCCCATAGCATCCACCATCACCACCACCACCCAACCCATTCTCTGAATCTTCCCCCGTCAAGTACTAGGATATTTGTGTCCTGGACGATTGTGTCCTGATTAAATGCATCTCAGTCATTGGCAACCCTGGACATTCACATCTGGGTGGTGTTTTGTTTTTTATTTTTGCATCCCAGTTTATTTGCACCCCACTATAACTGGGTAGCAAACTGTAACTGGGCAACAAACCCCACATTTTATATCCTAAGTCTCATCCTGAACTCTCATCCTACCTTTGTGTTTTTTTTTTTAAGTACATCTAATATAAATATGGGACGTGGTGGCGCAGATGGGACGTGGTGGCGCAGATGGGACGTGGTGGCGCATGGGACGTGGTGGCGCAGCGAGTTAATCCGCTGTCGCTGGGCTTTCAACCGCAAGGTTGGGAGTTCGAGACTGCGTGACGGAGTGAGCTCCCGTTGCTTGTCCCAGCTCCTGCCAACCTAGCAGTTTGAAAGCACCTAAAAATGCAAGTAGATAAATAGGAACCACTTTGGTGGGAAGGTAACGGCGTTCCGTGCGCTACGGCGTAGAATCATGCTGGCCACCATGATCGGACAAAAACGCTGGCTCACAGGCTTTGAAACGGAGATGAGCACCGCCCCCTACAGTCGGTCACGACTAGACCATTCGGTCGTGGGGAAACCTTTACCTTTTTTAAATATAAATATACTTTTATTGGGATACAAATGCCTAGGAAACAAAAAGAAGGGATGCAAATGTCCACTGTCGGGATGCATTTGACTGGAACACAATGGTTGTCACTCTCTTCACCCCCACCCCCCTGCTCTGCTTCACTTTGAGCTCTGAACCGAAGGGAGGAGAGCTTTGGGTTCAGTCCAGCAGGAAGGAATTGCTTTCCTCTTCCTCTCCTTTCAGATAGATGGCTGGCCTTCATAGGCGGAAGTGGGCAGAAAGGTTTCGAGCCTCCCTTTCTCTTAGGAAATCTGGATTCAAAGCTGAGCTTATACAATAGGGCAGATCCCTCCGCATCAGTTCTTTGGACATAATAATGGCTTTCCTGAAAGGACTGTTGTGAAGACTGATAAGACAAAGAAGTCTATTTGCACACTTGGGGATAATTTAGACCAAAACCTAAATCAGAACTTGTGTGCCATATCTAAATCATAGCTCTTTGGTCACTGTTGATTCTTATGCCACAGCCTACCAGCGCGGTATTTTTAACATATTGAATACATGAGCAGAGGCCTTTCACTTGTGCATGAATGGGAAAAAACCCTCAGTCACAGTTGCTGCTGCTGTTGAAGTGGTGAATCCTTCCCAGAGCTGTGTGATGGCCAGCATTTCAGCACATTGACTTGGGTGAAGGAATGTTATCTATAAATGTGGATTCATTGCAGGCTTGCCTGTGATATCATGGGTGTAAGACAGTGCACATGAAACAGAGGCATTCATCCGTTGGGACCCTCAGCAGCATTAATAGTTGCTGCACAGTTCCCAGAATTGCTACGGCT
Organism: Lerista edwardsae; assembly: GCA_029204185.1. Lineage (NCBI taxonomy): Eukaryota > Metazoa > Chordata > Lepidosauria > Squamata > Scincidae > Lerista > Lerista edwardsae. Next base: position 38,265,972 of record JAJKFI010000005.1, read on the forward strand.
GAGTTGCCCCCTTGTCATGGAAAAGAGAAATCCAGGTCTGTCTCCATTTTGTGAGCTGTAGCTTCGTAGCTGCAAGGGCCTCTGCTCAGCTGGTGGGAACAGAGATAACTAGGAAGATTGAAGAATGTGCTATCTGCTTCCCAGTGGCCAAGGGAACCAGGTGCCAATCAAAGAGCGGAAACGCTTTCTGGGCTCAAGGTTGTTTCATTAGGGAAGATTCTTTGCAGCTGTGAACTTCTGGTTGGGAGGGGGTTGGAGCAGTGACTGAAAGTAGCCCACTTGCTGCAGCCATTCTGGAAGTTTCAAACCATCCTGGGTTCTGGTTGGCTGGAGCAGGTGCCATTGCCATAGTTACCACAAGGGGATAAAAAGAGCCCCCAGAGAGGGGAGTTGTTGCTTTATTCGCTTGGGGAGTATCCACGCTGCTCAGATTCTGTTATGGGCACCTGGCCTCATAGGTAGCTTGGAGAGCTGGCATCTTTCTCTACTGGGTAAAGCCACCAGGTGAGAGATAGGATTGCATAGTCAGGGTTAGCTTTGTTATTTTTAGACTGTTGTCACTTGAATGTATTCTTATGTGCCTATTCTTATTTTCTTGTGCCTTAAAGTCTGTCTGTGTAACCTTTATGCTTAATAAATCAAACTATCTTTTACAGACCTGTGTTGGTCTTGAGTATTGGGACTGGGAATCAGCCATCCAGCCTAGCTGCTGGGTTTAGCTACCGAAGTTAAGTTCAGAGCCTTGAGGTCTAGCCCAGGACTTGCAAAGGCTGGTATAAGCCCATACGGTTAGTGGGTTGTCTGAGCTGAGACACTGGCCTAAATCAGGGTGGTGGCAGTCCTACCAGATACTGAATCTGTTTAAGATTTAATTGGCCAAGAACTATGCCTTGAAGTCCTGAGGTACATTTTGCCCTCCTTACAAGGAACAGAGAAACCTCTTTCAAGAACTATGGGTGAAGCACTTAAGCTGAGAGTTGGATCCCTTAAATGCCTGGCCGGCAAAAAAACATTTTTTTTGTGTGTGGCTCCTGGACCACTGGGCATTGGCAGTGGGGCCAGGAGTGGAAGTACCAACACCAGGGTGAGTCAGGGCTGGGTGCCTGGGCAAGGGCTCAATCCTTGCTCCTCTGCAACACTCCTGAAGGCCAGGTCCAGTTCGATCTCAGACTGGGCACATCGCTGTGTTGCACCTTGGACTCTCTTGGTTCCTGTTTGAGTCTGATCACTTTGAGTGCTTCCTACAGACATCTCTGGTGTCTCTCTCTCTCTCTCTCCCCCTCCCTGACAGCTGATCCTTGATGAGCAAGATGAGCAGCTGGAGCTGGTCTCCGGGAGCATTCGGGTGCTGAAGCACATGTCAGGGCGCTGAAGCACATGTCAGGGCGTGTCGGAGAAGAGCTGGATGAACAGGCTGTGTGAGTGCAGGCAGTGTGTGTGTGGGGGAACCATACAAAGGAGTCGGGAGCGGGCTGGGCAGGGGAGATGGACCCAATGTATAGCGATGGCAACCGGAGAGCACACGGAGTGCAACTGGCAAGCCTGGTTCTATCCACAGCTGTTATATTCTCCTAATTCCTATGGGCTGGATCAGAGAACAGGAGCCAGGAGTTATTTGTCTATCTAGAATTGCACTTGGCAACTCAAATTTTTTTTTAGTGTTTGCAAATGGGGTTGGCGGGGGGGGGGGAGGCTCTACTTGTTGACTCCCACGCATGTAAAGTGAGACACAATCCAAAGAGAAGTTTAGCCGCCGCCTTCTCTTCTCAGCAGGAACAGCAACAGAGGCTTCTTCAGAGCCCTCCCCTCATGTTGATGCACTTCAGCTGCTCACTCTCATTGGCATAGGTGTGGTTTGGGCATGATGGTGACCAGCTGAGCTGCACAAGGAGAGACTCCTGCCAGTACCTCTTGTTGCTGTGGCAGTGGTGAAGCCAATGCTTTGTGCACAGAAGGTCCCAGGTCTAGTCCCCAGCACCCCTAGGTGAACGGAGTGCCGGTAGCAGGGCCAGAGATGGTGGAGATCCTATTGCCCATCGGAAAAGTCAATACTGTGCTGGACAAGAATTGTCCAATTGAACCAACTGACTTGGTAGAAAAGGCAGCTACATCTGTTCACCCTGGGAAAAGAGGGTTTAATGAGTCCTTTCTCCTGCTGGGGATAATTGGTTATTCATGTCTCCCTTTATTAAGGTGGGTTTCTCAGGATGAAGAACAATGTTGGGGGCTAAATGGGAAATCATGGGGGAAGGTCAGATTGCCAAGCCCTGATTTAGAATTGAGTACGGTACTGACTTGAATGAATGGCGTTCAAACTCTACCAGCACCCCCAGCAATATGATGCATCATGCCACCATGCCTGGCTGACATTCCCATGCTTTGTGAAGCTACAGACGGAGCCTTTGATGGAGAGTTCAGGGGCCACAAGACAAGGCTTGTAGATTCTGAATGGGAGAGGGATGCCTGAGGACAGCTACCGCTTGATTTGATGGTGCCTTTACTTACTTTTTCAGAATGCTGGAAGACTTTGCCCATGAGATGGACAGCACTCACAGCCGCATGGATGGGGTGCTCAAGAAGATGGCAAGAGTCTCCCACATGACTAGTGGTAAGGGGAACATCTCCCTGGTTCATCCCTGCAAGCAGGCAAGCCAAAAGACAAGCTCTGCTTTCCACCCCCTACTTCACTAGCCCCCCCCCTCCATTTCAGAAATCAACCAGCAGCACAAGAGAGTTTTGATCACTCCCTCCCTCAGCTTTTGAATTTCTTCCCTTTACATCTAGCCTCATCTTTTATTGGCCTGGAGCAGGGTGTGTAGTCCAGTGATTCAGGGAAACATTCTAGGCTCCAAGGTGCTTGTATTCTATCCTAAACACAGAGTAAGCCTGAATCCCGAAACTCCATGACAAAAACCGTGATCTGGCTATTCTGACTTTCCCAAAAGCACAGCTACATGGTGAATAAGCAGCTTCACCTGCTTCTTCCCTACCACTTTCTTCCAGCTTAGGCTCTGCTTCTCCTCTCCACTCCTGCACCCAGATTGGCTTATGGGAATATGGACCACTCCTGGGAGGGACACCTTCCTGGCTCAACCATTGCTTTCCATTCCATGTACTCAGAAAACTTATCTATTCTACCAGGGTGGTGGTGGTGGTGGTTTTTACAGGAAGAGTTATTTGTGCTGGACTGCTGCTGCAAGGTGGCTGTTGTTCATTTTGGTTCTTATTTTTCCTGTTGCACTGCTGCAAGATCATAGATTTTTATTGTTATTTTATAGTAATTTTTTTTTGTAAGTTGCATCTAAGGGGCCCTGGGACCCAAAATGCCAAGTGGTTAATATCACAGCTACACAAAAACAAATGCACTGAGAGGAGGAGAAGCGATAATGAGGAGCTGGGCTGAGCAGTTTTTAGATGGTTTGGGGTTTTTTGCTGTCTTACTTCCTTCTTCAAAGCAGCAGGTGCAAGAAGACAGCACTGCTATTCAGACACATCCTTTTCACTGCCTGCCTTCCACTTCTGTCAGTCACCATCATCATTGCCACAGGTGCTAGAATGGGGAAACCAAAGAGGGGGCAGTTGAACTATACTAGGAAATAACCCTGAACATTTTGGCTAGGTCTCTGTGGCTTCCCTGTTTCCATAGTTGACACCCTCTTTCATTTTCACAATGATTTCTAATCCTTTGTGGTAACCAACCTTTCCGGCAAACATACCACAAGCCAAGAATGGAGTATTCAGTAGCGCCATCTGGTGTATGCAATACTCAAAAAATGAATGAAAATTAAATGAAATCCTGGAGCAAAATGGAAGTGATTCATCACACTTCCCAGGATGAGGTCTTATTTCAGAGCTCATGAGATTAACTGCAGCCGCCTTGTCTTGGTAAGAAAAGCTTTTATTAAATGCTTTTTAAAATGCTTTATTAAACAGCATGTGTTTGTTTAACAAACAGCCCTTCTCTTCTGCTGAGTCAAATTGGCAGATGGGAAAACCACGGATGAGAAGGTCTCCACCTGTAGTGCTTTAAGTTCAGATAGGACCAGCATGCTTGACCCTGTGACATTGCCAGGCCCATGTCCTGTTCAAAAGAACGAAGTGCACCTAGTACATATACTATCTGGGCTGGTCAATTAGGCTAAGTAGTGCTCAACAGGCCCTGTGGGACCCTGGCTCAACAGTTTTATCCAGGCATGCCTCTATCCTATCCAAGGCCCTCTAATAGGCTCTTTTAGATTGTCACATTGCTAAGGATTTCCCTCAGTAGCTATTTTCTCATACGGCAGGAGACCAGGGGTTACATGCTCAGCTGTGGAGCAATAGTAAAAAAAATCCTCAATAGGAGGGCCAGTCTAAAGTTTGAAAGAGGAGCACATCAAGAATGTATCTTTGTGTTTGTGTGCTGGCCAGAGGAATATGGCATAAGAAGTTTGGGCGTCCTCAAAATCTGATCCAGTTTGGGTCTCCTCGTGTCCTTTACATCCTGTTCCATTTCTATGCTTATTTCCCATTAATTCCTAACCCACCCTGGGATGGTAGAAGTGGTGAGTTTCTGACCAGGGTTGGCCCCCTGTACTTACCACATCTCCCTCTGTGCTTTGCCCCATCAGACCGGCGTCAGTGGTGCATCATCGGCATATTGGTGGTCATCCTGGTGGTGGTGGTGGTTCTCCTCTTTGCCCTCTAATCCAAGAGTGGAATGGACAAAGGGAGAAGTGGCAGGTCCCAGTTCCGCCTGTTGAGTGGAGTGCCTAAAGCCAATGGACAATTCTGTATCCTGAGCAAGAGTGGAGATGCCTTGCAGTGTGGTAAAAAAAACAAGTAATTTCATTGGGAGGAGCAGTCAACTTCCAGCTGTGCTGGTCTCTCTTTGCTCTCTGAACACTTTGCTTCTGTGTTTGGGGCTGCAGAACCGGTTAAAAAAGGACTGGACTGGACTCTGGACATTAGTCACTTTATACAGGGAACCTGCAGAATCTCCTTTGGATTTGTACACAGTTACACATAAGTCTGTGATTGCCCATATGGAGGCCATGTTGCAATATCGGCAACACAAGCCACACGTGCCAAATAGCAGCACCAGCACAAGTTTCCTTTTTGTGCACAGCTTTTTCCTCCCATCTTCAGCCATTTAAGAGATAGGACACTGCCCAAGCTTACTAGCCTGATTGCAGGTAAATATCTCTTTTCTTCATGCCATCTCTTTGGAGGAACAAGCTGACTCCACATTAGATGTGTTTGCAGACTAAACGCCAAAGCTGCTAGCTGGGCTTCATTTCAGCTGGTGCCAGCTGGGAAATGTGGCTGGATTAGGCAGAATGAAGATCTCACTTTGTCTTTTTAGGGTGCAGTCACTAGAGTAGTGAGAGTAGTCCAAAGCACTAAAGTGCTGCGGGATTAATCTTGCCTTTTGAAACTGGGACTAGAACCCAGAAGTCTCAGTGCAATCCTACGCATGTTTACTCAGCAGTAAATCCCATTGATTTAAGTGGCACTTACTTCCTGGGAAGTATTTGCAGGCTTGCCTCGTAAGACTCCTTAGCCAGATGCCAGCCTTCTACAGAAACTGCATGTAGAACCAGAATTCCATCATCCAAACCAATAATGGGTTTCAGGATACAAAGAGTATTGATGGATTTATAGGTCTTTGCCAAGTTCTTCAAGAAAACCAATTTGCAAACAGGAATTAGTTCAGTCCACTCTTTCCCATTCAGCGCTAGTTATAGATATGTCCTCCCCTGAAGTCTAAATCTTTGCCAAGCAAACTCAGCTGGGACCGACATGAAGAGCCAAGTTGCAGTGACCCATAGCCTTATCCAGAGGACAGGAGAGGTTTTTGTGCCAGCTCAGTGCTCATGTATCTCATGCACTCAAAAGCCATTCTTTGATTTTACTGATATAATATAAATAATAATAATGCTAGTATTTATATACTGCCTTTCTTTGCTCATTAGATTGCTCCTCTGACTTTAATTCAAGGCAGTTTACATAGGCAGGCTTTATTTCTCTAAACCCCCAAGGGGTTTTTACAAACTACAAAGAAGTTCTGTCTTTCAAGAACTACAACAACATACAGATGGAACTTTCGTGGTCAAGTCCTTCTTTCTGGCCGCACAATTGCCTTCCTGCTGGCTGATAGACGGTTTCTCTGCTCCCACCAAAGAAACAGCTGGCCCAGTACAACTCCTCTCTCACAGGCAGCTGGAGACAGCTCAGCTCTTATCAGTCGCAATTCTCAAGGTCTGCAGCTCACAGAAACTTCCGGTGATCTCGAACTGGTGACCTTTGGATCTTATCTTCAGGCAAACGGAGGCTTTAACCCGCTCGACTAAACCTCCTGCAAGATTACAAGATGCTAAAGCAATTTAAAGTGAAAATAAATGTTTTATACCTGTATTTAATACATACTTTAGTTCCAGGATGTTTTTCTTTACTTTTTTGAAAAGATGGGGCTGACAAGGCTTATGTCCAAAAACATAACAATTGAATGGATCCTGGTCTGATCCAAGTAGTGGTCTCTCTCCAACAGTTGCCATTCACTGATGGCACTGTAAGCTGACAAGAAGGGCACCAACATGGTAGGAGCTATCACCCAGCTGGATTCCAGGTTACCCAATGCTGAGAAAACTACCAATGCTGAGAAAACAACTGTCAGGGCGGATAGCTATGGTAAGAACATAAGAAGAGCCCTACTGGACCAGGCCAAAGGCCTATCTAGTCCAGCTTCCTGTATCTCACAGTGGCCCACCAGATGCCTCAGGGAGCACACAAGACAAGAAGCCTGCATCCTGTTTTCACTCCCTTGCATTTGGCATTCTGAGGTAACCTACTAAAGTAAGGAGGTTGCACCACCAGTCATGGTCTAAGCCCACAATAGATTTTTCCTCCAGAAATCTGTCCAATCCCCTTTTAACAGCACCTAGGCAAGGTGCTATCACCACCTCCTGCAGGAAGGAGTTCCACAGATTAATTACCCGTTGGGTAAAAAAGTATTTCTTTTTATCCATTCTAACTCTCCCAACACTCAATTTTAGTGGATGTCCCCTGGATCTGGTATTGTGTGAGAGGGAAAAGATCATCCCTCTATCCATCCCATGCATAATTTTGTCTCAATCATATCCCCCCTTAGGTGTCTTTTTTCTAGACTGAAGAGCCCCAAGTGCTGCAGTCTTTCTTCATAAGGAGATGCCCCAGCCTGGTAATCATTTTGGTTGCTCTCTTCTGCACCTTTTCCAGCTCCACTATGTCCTTTTTGGGATGTGGCGACCAGAACTGTACACAGTACTCCAGATGTGGCCTTACCCTCGATTTGTACAATAGCATAACATTGGCCATTTTATTCTCAACCCTTTTAATTGCTCCAAATCATGGAATTGGCTTCCTTCACTGCTGCTGCACACTGGGTCAACACCTTCATCAAGTTGTTTACCAGCACCCCAAGATCTCTTTCCTGAGCTGTCAGACATCTCAGAACCCATTAGCCTATATGTGAATTTTTTTTTTGCCTCAATGTGCATCACTTTACACTTGTCTACATTGAAATGCACCTGCCATTTTGCTGCCCATTCCTCCAGTTTGTAGAAATCCTTCTGGAGCTCTTCACAATCCCTTCTGGTTTTCACCCCTTGGAAAATTTTCGTGTCATCTGCAAACTTGGCTACTTTGCTGCTTATCCCTGTCTCATGTCATTTACGAACAAATTGAAAAGCACTGGCCCAAGACAGATCCTTGGTCAAACATATTGTGAATTTGTCTAGTTTTCTTAAAGCCAATTCATTCTACATGTCACTGCTTCTCTTCTTCCCCACCCCACCTCGCTCCCAGCCCCAACCTCAACCTACTGGTAATTACTTCATTGGAACCATGCTGGGCCTTAGGATTTTGACTGGTACTCTCTTGTCTATTATACATGAGAAACCCTTCTCCTGTCTCCTCCTCCTGCTTCTGCAAATGATCCAATCCAACACTCTTTCTATGCGTTTTACACCCCATCCTGTGTGTACTCAAGGAAGTGTGTAGCCCCCATCTTCAGCAGAGCTGGAATTCATCCAGTCTATTCTGCTAAACTCTAGAAACAAATGAAATAAAGTCAGTTTCTTAGCAAACATTTTCACTCTAGTCTAAGTAATGCTCTGCATGCATCTACAAGAACCTAGATTTTTTTGGTAATAGATGTTCCTCAACACAATTGATACCCTGAAATGTTCCTGTTCAACACCTTCATATCCAGGTGACAATCTGAAACTCTCTCTGTCAGCCAGGATGGCTCCCTCAAGGAGACTGAAATGAAATGGTCAGGAACGCAACTGTTACAAACTTTTTTTTTTTATTAACATTTCTGAATTCCTTTTTTTTAATCTTTACAGTAGTTAATGTGCAATTCTTGATACTCTCAGGTCACAGGGATGAGGGAGTCACAAAATTTTTCTTGGCACTTATAACACAGAACAAATACTGGCATTATCTGGGGGTGAGGGGGCGGGTTTCAAGGTCAAAGCAGGAAGTGCTGAGGGAGCAGGGGGGGACAGGGGGGGAAAGGCGAGGTTGCTTCTGTTATGTTATTTTAAAGGATTTGTTTTTCTCTCTGGAAGGATTTTACAAGGGGCAGGGAAGGGAGGGAGGCTGATATTGGAGCAGCTGCTTGCGTCAACCCAAAGCGCCTGGAAAGGATAAGAGAAAGTCCATGCTGCATCTGCACAGAAGTTACATAGTCAGGCTTCATTAGTGCTTTTCAGTGTACATTTTTTTTTAAAAAAATTGTTTACTCTAGAAAACAACAAAACCAAATGAAAACGATGACAAAAATGTGGATACAACAAAAGACATAAGAAGGCCTCACTCCACTCCTTCATCCCGGAATTATTCCCATCCCCAAAAGAAAGCATTTCCGAGATACAAATTAGCCATTTGGGAGAATTCCTCAGCTGACTGGAAGAGTTGAAGAAATAAAGCAGGCTCAGACCATCTGGAGGAAGCAGGTGGTCCTCACAGAGATGCTCCAACCTAGGTCTTGAATGTGGGCATCAAGTGTGTCAACAGCACACCTAGTGGATATACATTTGCTATGTTTTGTTCCAGGGTGTTGAATATCCCCATCCTATAGCCCCACCTAACTTCTATAAGACTGGACAATTTACTGAGCTGCTTCACCATGAGCCTTCTAGGGTCTGTTAAAAAGGGAACATTGCTTATCCTAGAATAGCAGTCAAATGACAAATGCCTTATTTCAGACATTCCTCCTCCAGTGTCCCTTTGTTTTTGAAGTTTTGATCTGGCATTCTTGCCTTGGAAAAGATCCCAGCTGACAGCCCTACCTTGGAAGAGATCTCAGTTCTCTGACATGTACCAAAACGATTAGGAACCATCAAGGAAAGATTTCTCTGCTCACCAACTTCGATTTCAAGGCTAGTAGATGCTCCAACCAACTTCCAAAGCAGCCAAGTCACTGAGTGAAACAAATTAATCCTAGCCTAGCCTTGTGGTCTGTGTAATTTCAAAGGTCATTAAACCTGCTGCAAAAAATCTCACCACACACAATGTAGAAGGCTATTCCAATCTATGTTCCAGTGTAAACAGAATTGCTCATTTAAATTCAGCCACATTACAGTCACTGCACTCCAGGCCCCATACAAACTGCCTTCTAGAACAGATAAATATGAAAAGGATATTATACCTTCTTTCCTCGCTACTTTACTTAGAGCGCAATCCTACCTTATGCTGGCCTAGTAAGGCCGACATAGCAGGGCCATACCCCAAGGCTCATTCGGAGGCAGCAGCAGCAATGTGCAGGACAAGGGGAGGTTTTCCCCTTGCACCTGTGTAAGCCCCAGTCACCCCTATAGGCCTGCTTGGATCTGCACCGGCAAAATAGCAGGCACAGAGGAATGTGCACAGGAGCGGCCTGAATCGGGGCCACCATGGCTGGGAACCGGCCTTAAGATATGGCACTACAGCCGTCTTGCTCACAACTGTGTCGTTTCAACCCACTGCGCTGCCCAGTTACGCCCCCGGAACACCTCTGAAACGCCCTCGCGGAGGCCCTGCGCTGACCGAGCAACGCTGGCACATGACTGGTGCATGGCCGGCGCTGCTGCCAGTTGCGCCAGCACCCGAGCGCTGCCGCTGCCGCTTGCACCGGCCAAGTGCCATTGTGCCGTACTTTATGGCATGTTTGCGACAGCGTTCGGCCGGCAGAAGAGCGCAGTGCTGGCGTTAAGGGGGCTATAGGATTGCGCTGCCTGAAACAGAACCTCATTTTTTATTTCCCTTTGTACAATGCCAACAGCAAAATCTTATACATAGTTCCTCAGAAGTAAGTCCCACTGAGTTCAATGGGACTTGCGCAGGTAGGCGTGTGAAGACTGCGGTCTAAATTACATACACACATTATCCGAATCTCAGTAGAATGGCTGATCTTTTCCCACAGCTGCCACTATTTTTGCACAATCCCGCCTTTCTGCTTTGTACAACCCAGCCCACCTGCCAAGAGGAGTTAGTGTTCACCATGAGTCTACCTAATGTTCTAACTCAAAGTTAAGATGCAGTGATACGTCACTAATCATTTGTACACTTCTGTTCTGTCCCCAAGTTCAAGGCAGGTTTTCAGAGATGCTCTAGAAGCAAATCAGTGCAATAATCAGTGCAAAGCTGGTTGGGTCAAGGGCGTGGGATAGGAGGGGCTGAAATGCATTTCAATCACTGAGGGACTGACCAGAGATGGGCAGCCCAATCCTGAGCTGTCCGTTGGAGTCAGCAGCTACTACTGCATCACATGGCAGCCAGGCAGCCATGGGACGTTCCGCAGGAGAAGAGGATGTCCGTCTCCTTTCTCTGCAGGAAGGGCAAGGGCAGGCGAGTGGTTTAACCAGCGCTGAGGTGAGGGCCTCAGTGTCGGGTCACACAGCCGAACATGGATGTTGGGATCTGGTGGTAAAGGGTGCTGCTGGTCCCACCCCTCCCCTCCCCAGAAAGTGCTCCCGTCCCATCTGAAAGGCCGCGGTGCTGGTGACTGGTGCACGCACCGCTTGCTGGCCTGCATTGCCAGCTTCAGGCAGTGCGCTGTTCGTCCAGCATTTGCCCAGCGCCGGTTGTGAGGGCCTACTGCCAGCACTGGAGGTGCCTTATGGCACTTGTTGCTACACTAGTCCGGGAGTACACTTGCATCACCCATGCTATGGCCCACAGGACTGGGCCTTAATTTTCTAATCCAAGTCCTTAGGTATCAATAAACTGCATCAGCTGAATTGTTTCTTTCCCTTTCACAGATCAACACATGCTGGGGCCATAATGTTTAAGGTGGGACAAAGATCTATAGCTGTGATATGCTTGCATACACCCTTCTGAATCATAACAGACTAAAGTTAGGTAAAAGAACTGGGAGCCAGTTTTTTGGGTTATGTACTTAGACCGGTAACACAATGAATCTTAGGTTTTGTCCAATGCTTGCTGCAGATGTTTCCAAATTCTACTGATAATTTAGATTGCAATCCTAGAACACTTACCAGGGAATAAGCCCCACTGAATACAGTGAGACTTACTCCTGAGCAAATATGCAAATGCTTGTGCTGCAAATCGTGTCCTTTGTGAAGTTTAACTTCATGAATACTTTCTAAGAAATCAATCTATTAGCTCCATTGAGGAATTAAACCCCTTGGCCAAATGCAGGGCTAATTTGGGTGTTTGAATTATACCCTGCCTCCCAAACTCTACTGTCTGGCTTCTTGCATTTGCAACACCCAGATTATATAAAAATACTACCAAAACCTAATTGCAACCACCATGAGGAAGTTAAAAGGCTATCTTAAAACAGCTTTCAAGCAAAAAACAATGTGTAGCAATCTAGACTGCAACACCTCTCTCTAACAGAATGGCTTAGAGTAACCCTGATGCTACTCCCAGTTTTGTAGAAGTGAAGAGGGAGGAAAAAGGAAAGATCTTATTAAAGAGGAAATCTGCGTAAAGCAAGCGGAAACTGTCAAAGCTAATAACCTTCTTGTAGTACAGTGGCCAAACATGGTTTCCACTAAATATACTTGTGGAAGGATGGCATGGTCAATCCTCACTCACTGGTACATGTGCCCTTATCATACACATGGTGAAGAACATGTACTTGCCACTGACACTCATTACATTTTAAAGGGGTATACCTAAACATGTAACGTGGCCCATAGCAGCTAGCATTCCAGAAGTGCAGCTAGAAGGTAGAAAGAAAGGGTTGGCAGCCACGATTTGACTTGAGCTCCTCCTTTGGGAAGTTGGTTAGGAAGAGGTATGAAAGGTGATGGGATGGAGGAACCTTTGCACCTGTTCAAGTTTTGTGACCTCGATGGAAGAGGTTCTGGGCTGGAGTAGGAAGGGAAGAAAAAGAGTATGCGCACATGTGGAACAGTGAGGGAATTGAGGAGAGTTGCTAACAATGGACTCATACTCAGAAGTAAGTTGTACTGTGTTTATTGGGATGCTCAGTCAAAACTATACAGGACAGCAGCCTGAGATCTTGACATTGCATTAGGGCAGGAAGGAGACTTGGGCCCAGTACAACTGCAGTAGGTGTGTGCAACTAGTTGCTCACAACAAACGATGGCTTTGGATGCAATCTCCATTTGCATTAACACTCATCAGCCAGTTCAATAGGGCTCAGGTCAGCATTGCAGTATGGATGTGTGTCCAATACATGTATAAAGTATGTGCAAGGCATGGATTGGAGTGACAAGTCAGTGTTAGTGATAAGTTGGGGTTGAAGGCTCCTATTCTTTATGACGACCAAAGCTAGCCATCAAAAGCTCATTAGAATTCTCTTTTAGAACTTATTAAGACATTAGATGAGAAAAATTAGAGTGAGATAAGTTGTGTAGTTATATGTAGCCTATTTCCTTTTTAAAGCCATGCATTGCTCATCCTATTCTTAACTGAAGCATGACTAAAGTGTATTCCGTACAAGTAAATAATGAAACACACACACACACACACCCCTATTTGGTTTCTAATAAAGGTCTACAATTTTTGTTAAAAAGTCCTTTTTCTGTAATTTCAACTTCTTTTGGGAAAAATACAATAAAAATTAAATTGAATGGATTAAACTATCTAAAGCACCATACATGCATTATAAAGGCTAGAGCACACTAGTGGCTGATGACAAAGTCCTGCAAAAAACATCGTGAAAGAGAAAAATTGACCTAGAAGGAAGTGAAGATGGAAGTCTGAAAATGCGTTAATGACAACATGCTTCAATTTCCAAATCCTGACAAAATGCAATCCATTTCTCCAAGTGTAATGTCAAAATGCTACCAAATAAAGCTTAGCTGTGGCTATACTGCAAAATTCACTGAGCCTATTTATTATGGATTTCTACTACGGAAACCATTGGAACTGTAACTCTGGGAAGTGCTGAGTTAAAATTCTCTGCACCCTCACAAAACAATAGTTCCCAGCATTCTTTGGGTAAATCATGACCATGAAACCAATACAAACCACTACACTGGTTTTTGTAATGCATATTTTACTAGAAAGAGCTCAATCCCCCTATAGCAGAAATATTTCATGGCAAGTACATTCTGCTGGACCAGCACATAACAAGAAGGGGTATTCTGCATCCCACCTAAGAATGTAGCATCCTATGGTGTGAGGGCAATCACAGAGGCCTCAAGACTGCATCGGTACTAGAAAGTTGGATAGAATTGGGCACCTAGTTTGTTTGACCTCATAAACTCCTGTCAGCTAAGCTTTCTCTGCAAAATGCGTATTTATACTTTTTTTGAAAACACAGTATATGAGGACCTATTTTCGTCTCTGTCTCCCTCCAGTGGCCCTAGAAGGAAAAGAAAGTGGTATACTTTTAGTACCAAATGACTTTTAAAACAGCAACAAAAGAGAATTGCCAACTATCTTGACAAAAGAAAACCAACAAGAACTCCTGATGGCAAAACCAACCATTTTAGGATGAAGTAATGCACTGCCATGTCCTGTGCACATTCAAAATATCCTGTGTTACATGGCTTAGTGAGATTTCAAGTTTCACACTGGGCTCCCTTAAGCCAGATGTTACACATGACATCCCAAGCTAATACTGAGGAAAGTCAGTCTGTCTGAAACCCTAGAGAGCTGATGCAAGTCAGATCGGATAATCCTGAGACTGTCGCCATAAAAGGCAGCTTCCTATGCCACAACTCAGGTGGATGGTGGTGGCCGTTTTGTCACCTGAAGAGCGTTCTGACAACCCAATCCTAACTAACTTCCCAGTGTTGATGTAGCCACAATGCAGCATTGAAGAAAGGGGACAATGTTCCCTTACGTTAAGGAGGCATCTGTGACTGCCCCCGCCCCATTGAGGGTTGCCATATGCACCCCTTTGGAATGGCTGCATCACTGCTAGCAAGTTGGTTAGGATTGGGCTGTGAGTACCTAAATACATTGTTTATAAGATAACCTTTATTGTCATTTTACAGTGGACACCCAGGCCAAGGCGCAGAAGTATACACTCAAATGAAATTATGTTGCTTATTTACACCCAGGAGTTAAACCTTATAAGAGATATTTCCCCCGAGCTCCGGAATATAAACTGAGTCAGTCCAGAAGTAAACCTTGATTTGCACTAATATGTGAAATGACCACTACAAGATACGTTCTTGTAAAAACAAACACCATGCTGTTCTCTGGGCTTCTCTGTAACAAGTAAAAATGTATGTTCTTGACATACAGAAACAAGCCAACAATGCCCAAGAAGATGCCTTCACATATTTACTAGGAAAACCCCTTTTGTACGCTGGGCTGACTTTGAGCCTGTAACAAGAACACATCTTCCGTTTCAGACATTGGTCAACTTCCACTCGTGCCCCTTAACAAAAATGGCTGAATCTAAATGTTGCAATCTGAACTGAAACATACCCAGCCAGCGCAGTGGGTCCTATGCACTAGAACAGTGCATGGGAAACAATGGTTTCACAAGAGGTAACTAGGACTACTTGTCTAAGAGAGCAGGTTCCCCTTTACGAACAATGACAGTGATCTGGATAGTGCCTGCTTATACTTCATTAGAGAAAAAGAGTCTTTTTCAGATTAGATTCGTTTCACAAAAATAGCCAACATGAGGCACTCTGACAGGGATTAGCAGTTTGACGTGAAATAATAAATGAGTGAGGCTGCAATCCTATCCACACTTACCTGGGAATAAGCCCCATTGATTTTAATGGGAATTAATTCTGAGCAGACATGAATAGGATTGGGCTCTGAATCTCTAAAAGGTACTGCAGCATTTGTTGCCTTTTTGTTGCTAGAGATTTAATACAGTTACTAATCTGGACTTCATTTTCACGAAAATTCAAGGACAAGGCTTTCTATCATTAAACAGATTTTAATTTCCTTTAAAGAATGCTGCCCACAGCCTCCTTTCACAATTTGGGAAAACAGTTTGATTTGCTCAAAGGAAGGGTAAGTTAGTGTTGGATGCCACAACGAATGTGAGTGGGAGAAGATGCTTTTTGGCATTTTTGCGTTTGCTGGGAGAAATACAGAATTTGAATTCCAATAAAGAATACCCAGTTCATTTGTCAAAGGATTTCCAAACAAGAGGTTCCCCCATACTACTAAGAGTCCCTAAAGAAGGGAAAGGAGGTTGACTACAGTCATGTCATCCAAGCCAGACTAAAACCCAAATATTCCAACTTCCCGGTTTGCTTTGTTTATTTTACATCACCAGAACCTAAGAACTCAAGTGTGGGAGTTCTTCACTGTGCATAAACAGCATTTGGAAGCACATCAATGCAAAACTGAGATGAGGTGGGGATGGGAGAAGTAAAGTTTCACATTGTGATTAGTGTTACCTGTTGCTGGAGAGGGGAGCTTGGCCTAAGTTTCAACTACTGACAGAGACAATGGCCTTAGTGTCAAACAGGCAAACCCTTCCTTGGTTTGCAGATTGAGAGGTTGCACTGCAACACCCTCATGTATAGTGTAGCTTGTGGCACTGTTAGGAACAAGGAAGAGATGCTTTCCCATGGCTCTGCCATGTCTTTCCTTCAGAAGTCTTTCCTTCAGAACCTGACTCTCAAACCTCATGACATTTGTTTGTGGCAACCAGGCTGAAGTAGGAGGAAGGGCAGGGATTAAAATCAGTGGTGCTGCATTGTGTTCCACTGTCATCCAAAAACCTGAACTGGACCAAAATCGTAGCCACCAGCACTATATGAGCAAGTTCTAGGAACAGTTCCACAACATTACAAGCTTGCTTTTCAAGGCTTGCCCCACAAAAATGGCAGCACTTCAGGATGCCACAAGATACTACAGCTGCAGATGGGCAGGGCTGGAAAAACTCAAATGGTTTGAAAATTGCATCCCCTGTTAAAAACTACACCACCTCAGGGAAGAGGTTAGACAAAAAGAAACTAGCAATATTATGGCTGCATTAGAAGATGCCAGTTACTGTATGCTGAATCAATTAGTCCTCAGTGCAGGTACAGTGAGGCTTAGTAATGAACGGCACCATATCATGTTTGGGGAAGTTCTCCTCCTTGTTCCTTTCTCTGCCACTCAAAATATCTGAAGTCGTTTCTGCTACACAGATTTGTCCTACAGACCACCTACAGACCAGGGTAAACGAAGCCGACAGGCCAACAAAAGGGCTGCCACCGAGAGGGGAAGGTGCATAGGTTCAGAGGGCATGAAAACCCTCTGTTCTCATGGGGAGAGTACTGAGGATTGCAAGGGAGGAATTGCTTGCTGTGCAAGACCTGACCTTAGCTCCCCTAAGTAAAGGGGAGGAAAGACAGGCAGGGAGCTGACAAAGGTGAGAATGACAGGACAACAGCACTGTGACTCAGTCCTTCCCTGAACGAGTCCATTATGGCCTTAGGATTTTCCTGCTCTCTGGTATGGAACTGAGCAAATGGTGATCAGCCCAACTTAAAGATCAGTCTATGCTACAGCCCTGTCTGGGGAGAACCAGATCTTAGGAGGGAAAGGGTAGTGTTCTGGGTCAATGCTTCCCTGGATCATGGCCTCCAATTGCAAAAACAATTTGGTTTGTTTTTTTAAAAAGATTTTCTACTAAAATATATATATCTAAAAAACGATTAATAGCACAGTGAGGACAGAGAGGAGGGGGACAAAATGCCAGCCACATCTGCCAAGATAGCAGCAGGACCTCCCCTCTGAGCTTGTACTACTTGTGCTGCCTGAGGGAACAAGGCCCACGCTTACGATTTTCGTTTTTGTTTTAAAGGAGACGGCACAATGCTTTCTTTCCCCTCTGCCAAAACAAAAAACAAACCAACGACTCAAAAAAAAAAAAGGAAATGAAAAAGGTGGAAAACGGTCCTACAAAAATCAAATTAGGAAATAAAAACCATTGGCTGGAAAAAGAGAGGTGGGCCTGTTTACTGGAGGCCCTCGGTGGAGGTGCCTGCGTCGCCATCGTGACTGCCGGTCTCAAAGCTGTGCTCCACCCCCATGATGTCTGGCTCCATCTTGCCAGTGTCGTTGATGAAGGTCGTGTAGGTGTCGCCTTCAGCCATCAGTAGTTTCAGTTTGGGGATCCAGCTCTTGCGGACAACTCGCCGGGCGTTGGTGCACATGTCAGCAGCAATAGCATTCATCTCACTCTCCTTGAAGTTGGGGGCAAAGTTCTGACAATAAACTGAGGAAAGGAAAGAAGGTGAGCCTCAATCGAGGGGTATGTTCCCCACACCTCTTCGCTTCTCTAGGTTCCTGACATCACCACCTGCCTGGAATTGCAAAGACCTCGAGAGGTATCAGTGATACAGCAGGCTTAAGTGATGCATGGCCAAGACTAAAGCCTCAGCATCAAATGGAAGAAAACAAGCCACTTCGAAGTTTTTACACAGAGAATTGATCTCTTCTGCTGTGAACATTACAGAACTGGGGACACGGATGGGACTGAAAGTACAATCCTAACCTGGAGTTCGGCCGGCACAAGTTCGGCCAGCAAAGTTTGGTCAGCACAAGGGTCACCATAAAGTATGTTTGGACCACTCTCTGAGTCAGAGAGGCCAACACACAGACGTGCACCATCCTCCCTGACACCGAGAGTGGTCCAAACACACTTTACGGTGGCCCTTGTGCCGGCCAAACTTTGCTGGCCTAATTGCGCCGGCCTAACTCCAGGTTAGGACTGCGCTATGAGTGTGATGTACAGGCCGTTGTCCTGAGGATACTCAGCAAAGTTTCCCACCGCCTCCATCAAAGGGTGCTTCTAAGGTCCCCTTCTACACTTTCCCCAGAAACAGAAAAACCTCTTCAGCAACACTCACACTTCACAGCATGGAGCACCCTGCTGTCAAGGGGTTTCCGACTAGGGTCATTGGTGGAGGAGCGGATTCCAGTGCCACAACTGTTGGCAAGAGTGTTCCTAGGCAGGGGTTAAAGAGAAAGTCATTTAGTAATGTACTGAATTGCATCTTACTGTACCTTTCCTCCGACTCCATCCCACCTTGGCTCATTTCCCAGCTACTGTCCTGCCCCCTCCTCAGACCAGACTCCTAAAGCCCAGAAGTTCTGCCTCTAAAGACTGAAGCAAAAATTATACTACTACTATTATTTATACTGCATACCACTTTTCAACAAAAAATAGTTCGAAGTAGTTTACCTAACCAAACATACATCAATAAATACAAATCTTTAAAATAAATAAATGACAACAACAACATTTTCTGTTCCCACAGGCTCACAGATTGGGGACAAGAAGGGATGTAGACAAAGGGGAAGAACTACCCTACACACTACTGGAAAACACACTCACCGGTCAAAGAAGGATGCTAATAACCGTCTGAGAAGCACTTTGTGCCGTGTCCCAGCACTGACGTGACAATTCATCAACTGGGCACGGGTGATGTACACGTTGGTACCTGGGAAAGAGAGAGAGACGAAACCTCTTTCAGAATACTTTTCAATTGGTTGAAGATCAATACAACTATCTGACTAAATATACATAGCACCCATCATCAAACATCAAACAGTATTTATATACTGCTTTTCAACACAAAGTGGTTTACAGGCAAATAATAAAGTTAAATGGCTCTCTGTCCCAAAAGGGCTCACAATCTAAAAAAAAAAATGCAGAACACCACCAGCAACAGCCACTAGAAAAGAACACTGTGCTGGGGTGAAGAGGCAATTACTCTCCCCCTGCTAAATATAAGAGAAGCACCACTTGAAAAATGCTTTTGTGAAGTGACAGAAAACACTGGAGACATGAAGGGATCTGTCCATCCCCACGCATCCTTTGTCCATTCCTAAATTTGGCATGAATGTGTTTCAACATTCAAGCCAAATCTGAGGCTGGCTAACAGAGGTTAATAGGTTTAAGAACATAAGAAGAGCAGGCCCATCTAGTCCAGCTTCTTGTATCTCACCTTATCTCATCAGATGCCTCAAGGACCACACAAGACAACAAGATGCCTGCACTCTCTTTCCACTCCCTTGCACCTGGCACTCTGTGGGTAGCCTACTTCAAAAACCACGAGGTTGCACGTGCCCATCATAGCCTGTAGCCTGCAATCTACTTTTCCTCCATAAATCTGTCCAATCCCCTTTTAAAGGCACTTAGGCTAGACATCAGAGTTCCACTTCTTTAGGGCACCTCTTTAGTAGACTTGATCTAAATTTTATTGTTAACAGCAGCTGCAGAAGTAGCCTTCACAACACTGCAAATAATATGACCTTTGGGTCATATGACACTGCAAATAATTTTCAGACCTTTGGGGAACTCTGTTTGTGGCTGCCAATTTTGGCAGCTCAGGGATGCTGGGAACACATTCAAACAGGTCATTCGGACCTGGCCATGGCGATCCACATCATGGTGACATGGAGATTGAACTACTGAGGAAACTTCACAGTCAGGGAATAAGAGGGCAGGTCCTCTTATGGATTCAGAATTGGTTGAGGGCCAGGAAACAGAGAGTGGGGGTCAATGGGCAATTTTCATAATGGAGAGAGGTGAAAAGTGGAGTGCCCTAGGGATCTATCTTGGGGCCGGTGCTTTTCAACTTGTTCATAAATGACCTGGAGACAGGGATAAGCAGCGAGGTGGCCAGGTTTGTGGATGACACAAAACTTTTCCGGGTGGTGAAGACCAGAAGGGGCTGTGAAGGATCTCTCCAAATTGGGGGAATGGGCAGCTCAATGGCAGTTGCGTTTCAATGTAGACAAGTGTAAAGAAATGCACACTGGGGCAAAAAATCAAAACTTCACATATAGGCTAATGGGGTCTGAGCTGTCTGTGACAACTCAGGAGAGAGATCTTGGGGTGCTGGTGGACAACTCAATGAGGGTATCGACCCAGTGTGCAGCAGCAATTAAGAAGGCCAATTCCATGCTTGGGGTAATTAAAAAACAGCCAATATTATTATGCCATTGTACAAATCGATGGTAAGGCCACATCTAGAGTATTGCGTACACAGTTCTGGTCACCACATCTCAAAAAGGACATAGTGGAGATTGAACAGGTGCAGAAGAGAGCGACAAAAATGATTACAGGGCTGGGGCACCTCCCTTATAAAGAAAGACTGCAGCATTTGGGGCCCTTCAGTTTGGAAAAAAGGCGCCTAAGGGGGGACATGATTGAGACATACAAAAGTATGTATGGGGGGGATAGTCTCGACAGAGGGATGTTCTTTTCCCTCTCTCAAAACACCAGAACCGGGGACATCCACTAAAATTGAGTGTTGGGAGAGTTAGAACAGATAAAAGGAAATACTTTCTACTCAATGGGTAATTAAGCTATGGAACTCCTTGCCACAGGAGGTGGTGATGGCATCTGGCTTAGGTGCCTTTAAAAGGGGATTGGACAGATTTCTGGAGGAAAAGTCCATCGTGGGCTACAGGCCATGATGGGTTGTGTAACCTCCTTACGTTAATAGTAGGCTACTCCAGAATGCCAATTGCAAAGGAGTGGCAACAGGAGGCAACTATCTTGTTGCCTCCTGGGCTCCCTGAGGCACCTGGTAGGTCACTGTGAGATACAGGAAGCTGGGCTAGATGGGCCCTTGGCCTGATCCAGCAGGGCTCTTCTTTTGTTCCTACTGTAATGCACATTAAGAGGGGCTGCCCTTGAAGATTCGGAAACTGCAATGAGTGCAGAATGAGGTGGCTCATGCAGTCACTGGAGGCCAGCAGTTCAACTCTGTTGGCCCACTGTTCTGGTGGCTGCACAGGCTGCTGGGTCATTTCTGGGGCAAATCCAAGGTGGAAAAGGACCTTCTTGGTAGTGGCACCCACTTGATGCAGAGATTCTCAAACTGCAACCCCCCAGTCAGAGAACCTCTGGACCAATCTCTTTAAGGGGCGGGCAGGAGAAAAGGCAGCATTGTGATCCCCAGGATAGAAAACTGGAAGTGGGTCATGATAGTTTCTGAGGTTTTGGGAGCCTGGCGGAGCGCCCCGCACCCCCAGGAGGACAACGCTTAGACTGGTAAGATGATCAAAGCCCCTTTCACCCCAAGGCAGCAGCACGATCTCTTCTCCTTCTCTCCTCCCCTGCACACACTTACAGCAGGCCAAACTCTCCTGGAGAGTTTGAAAACTGCTGACTTAATGGAATTCTACTTTACAAACTGTAGCCTCTTTAGAAGCATTCCAGCAGGGCTTAAAAACATTACTTTTTATATTGGCCTCCTCATTTTATTACAATATTGTAATATTGTAATGTTCCCTCTGTTTTATGGGTATGTTTCATTGCTGTTTTATATGCTTCACTCTTCTACTATGGAGGATTGCTGCTGGTTGCTTTTAATCACGTTTTATTTGTTATGGATTGTTTGCATATATTTTACATGCCCTTGGGCGTAATCCTAACCTGAATCCTAACCTATGGTGGCACAAGGAGTCAAGCACGTTTGGGAGTCAGAGAGGATGGCGCATGTCAGCGGGGTGGTCCAACCATACTTTATGGTGTCCCTTGTGCCAGCCAAACTTTGCCGGCCTAACTGTGCCAGCCTAAGTCCAGGTTAGGACTGTGCTCTATATAAGGCACTTAGAAAGGCAGGATAAAAATTTAATTAATCAAATACGTTGAAGAAACATTTTGGAAGCCAGTTGGAAGAAAATAGGAGCCAATAGGAAATCCTATGGATCTTCAATGACTTGGAACCTAAGCAACTCCTCTGGGAAGGTGTTTTGTCAAGGAAGCCAACAACAGCAGCAACTGAATTGCCCCAAATATTCAGCAACAACCAAGCTATCAAGACCATATTCTCTTTCCTGCTCCTACGATTTCAGTGCCTGAAATTTCCAGCAGTGCAGCAGAAAAGGTGGATTATTAGTTAGTTCTTCTCTGCTAATTCAAAGCATTTATTTTCAAGGACTGCATGCTTGCAGTTTACTCCATCTAAAGCAGAGGTTCTCAACCTTTTTTCCACCGGGACCCCCTTTTTATTATGACAGCCTGTTGGGACCCCCAACCATAAAATTATTTTCATAGCTACTTCATAACTGTAATTTTGCTACTGTTATGAATCGTAATGTAAATATCTGATATGCAGGGGGCATCCGCTAAAACTGAGGGTTGGGAGAGTTAAAACAGAGAAAAGGAAGTACTTTTTTTACCCAGCGGGTAGTTAATCTGTGGAACTCATTGCCGCAGGAGGTGGTGATGGCATCTGGTCTGGATGCCTTTCAGAGGGGATTGGAAGGATTTCTGGAGGAAAGGTCCATCGTGGGCTATAGGCAATGATGAATTGTGGAACCTCCTTACATTGGTGGTGGGCTATTTCAGGGTACCGGGTGCAAGGGAGTGGCAACAGGATGCAAGCATCTTGTTGTCTCGTGCCTCTCTGGGGCACCTGGTGGGCCGCTGTGAGATACAGGAAGCTGGACTAGATGGGCCTTTGGCCTGATCCAGCAGAGCTCTTCTTATGTTCCCTTCCTCCTGCTGTTAGCCCTTCTTGAATGATTGCAGCCCAGACCCAGAAATTGAGGCCAGCTGGCTGCAATCCTATACACACTTTCCTGGGAGTAAGCCCCATTGGATACAATGGGACTTAC
>JAJKFI010000005.1:38289180-38392325 GCA_029204185.1 Lerista edwardsae
TGTGTGTGTGTGTGTGTGTGTGTGTGTGTGTGTGTGTGTGTGTGTGTGTGTGAGAGAGAGAGAGAGAGAGAGAGAGAGAGCGCTTCCGCTCCTTACAGCACTAGATACAAATTCATATCTTCTTATTTCAGAGGGAGGAAGCAAAGATCGCAATTGAGACAATGACTGAAACACAGGGGGGGGGGACAGTTTTCCAACTCTGGGAGAGGAGGCAAGAAACCAAACTAGCAGAGGAGAAGACAGAACTGAAAAGGATATTGCAGAACAGGGAAAGGGAAAGAGCCAGCTGGCAGCCCCTTTAAGAAAAGCTCTCCGCAGCCCCCTCCAGAACTGCTTCCCTCTCCAGCGTTCCTTCTTTTGGCTGAAGTGCTGCTGCCGGCTAATGTAAATGAGAGATTGGGGGGACCTTGCATTGATTGCAGGAGCCAATGGAGAAGTAAGAAGGACAAGTAAAGGAAGAGAACAGCTGCTGGCTGCCGGCTGCACACGCACGCGGGGGCACGCGCGATTCCCCGCCGGCTGGGAAGAATCGCGCACTCCCCCGTCCCAAACTCCCACAGTCAAACGGAAGCTACTTAAGAGCAGCCGACCTGCAGCTGCGGTTGCCCCAGTTTGTCTTCTCAGCCCCTGGCTGGCTGGGCTTTGAGCCTGGCCGCTCTGTTCCTCCTGTCCACCCACCGCAGCCCTGCAGCCCCAAAGCTCTCCGCCACAAGAGAAGCCACGACGGATCACTTGGGCGGGGGAAGCAAAGGAATAAGTGGTTTCTCAATCCACTCCGCCCCTTTCCGATTCGCCCCGCTAGGAATCCAGAGTCGCTCCTTTTAACCCTCAGAGTGCTGGTCAGCTGAGAGGAGAGCCTCTTCTCGACCCTTCCACTCCCGGGAGGGTCTCCTCCTCCAGGCACCGCCTCCTCCTCCCCGATTCAACCTCCGATGCGGCGACCCCTGTGATACGGTTGATCGACCCCCAAAGGGGTCGCGACCCACAGGTTGAGAACCGCTGATCTAAAGCAAGAAGTACTACAAGATCCCATTCAGAAGACTTTTGATGACACAGAATAAGGGGACTTATTCCGAATTCCAGCATTTTGCATCAGGACTGCCCTATTCCTGGATGAGCAGCTGAGGTAGGACTAACCATGACTATAGTACTTTCATCAAATAAGATCAGAATTGACCAGATCAGCATGGTTGTCTGTAACGCTCTAAAATATTTTTTTTAACAGGCTGTAACAAAGAAGGGACGTGGTGGCGCAGCAGGTAAAACCGCTGCTGCTGGGCTTTCCAACCGGGAGGTTGGGAGTTCAAGGCTGCATGACGGAGTGAGCTCCCGTTGTTTGTCCCAGCTCCTGCCCACCTAGCAATTCAAAAGCACCTAAATGCAAGTAGATAAATAGGGACCACTTCGGTGGGAAGGGAACAGCGTTCTGTGCACTACGGTGTAGAGTCATGCCGGCCACATGACCACGGAAGCTTGTCCTCAGACAAAACGCCGGCTCTACAGGCTTAGAAACGGAGATGAGCACCGCCCCCTACAGTCGGTCACGACTAGACCATTCGGTCGTGGGGAAACCTTTACCTTTTAACAAGCATGAAACCTATGCCTCTCTCCCGGCATTTGACCTTAATGGCTGAGGCACTCATCCTACCTGTCACAAGTTCCAACTTCTCAGCTGGATCACCCTCATCATACAGCTTGGGATGGCACCGGTTCCCGATCTGGTTGATGAGCTCAGCAGGCAGGGAAGCCAGGTCTTGCCGCACCCGTATCCGGTTGCGAGACTCTGATGCCACCTGGTCTGGCAGAGCTTCCACTTTCTCTGCTGGGCGGAAGAGGGGAGAGAAAGAAGAAGAAGAGAGCGAGTGAAAAACAATGGAAGAACGGAGGTGGAAGCAGTGGAATCTAGGCAGAAAGACATAATTTCCCTGCTAGAAAGCTGCTGAATCTGTGACTAATTTCTCCACCATCACCAACCTGCTAGTACTGAATGCTGATGTGAACATGCAGATTCAAACCCTTCTTCATTTTTGGACCTCAGAATGAGTTATTACCTCCCATTTAAGAAGGGAGCACAACCACCATTCCATCGTCTCAGAAAACTCATTTATGAGCCCAGGGTTCAGGATCTGATCCAAGGTGATTCCCACATCCTCCCCCCCCCCCCACACACACACATGGTTGGATGCGGATGCAGCGCTAGTCAGTGACAAAAGCTCCACACACCCAATGGGGGACTGGATGTTTATGAACTGAGCTGCACGGCTTATTTCAAGCAACAGCCTGCTCGTCTTCCATCATCAAATGGCACATTTATCCTACATGTTTCTAAGTGCTCTAAGAGGTTTCACACACATTATTTCAGGCATCCTTAAAACAACCTTGCAGGATAAAACAGCAGCCATTGCAATAACATTTTATTCCTACGTTAGAGGATGGAATGAGGGTAGCTGAGGCTGACCACAGCAGTTTTCGAAAGGCTACAAAAGGTTGATCATTGCTGAGTTGAGATTTAAGCCATGGATGCCATGCCTCATGGTTATGTAAAAAAAGTTATATTTCACTTTTCCGCAAGATGCAAAGTGGCACAAAAAATATACATAACAAATTGAAACCACATAACCAATTTGAAGCACACAAATATGGCAAATCCGGAAGTAACTCCAATACTAAAGGCAGATAGAAAAGTAAAAGGTAGTCTGAAGGTGATTCCATAAGGATGGCAGGGAGGCGCCAAACACACCTCCTGTGGAAGAGCATGCCCAAATATTGGACGGTAATTGAGAATGGGGCTGAACAGCCCAAGGGGCATAAAGTCACCTTTACCCTACTCAGGCTTGGATGCTCATATGGTAGGACCCCAGGAAAATCATCAGTGGAATTAATCCAAAGTCAACCTAGAACCCCCCCCCCCTTCCTCATTTGCTCTCAGAGGAAGTTTTCAATGTCCTGGCCATTCTTTTGTCCACAAGCCACACTTTCATTGTGCAGAACTTATTTATGCCATTTTATGGGATTGCTTGGGGCATAATCCTAATCTGGAGTTCGACCGGCATAGCTAGGCCAGCAAAGTTTGGCTGGCACAAGGGACACTTTAAAGTATGTTTGGACCACTCTCACAGAGGCCAGCATACAGACATGCACCATCTTCTCTGACTCCAAGAGTGGTCCAAATGTGCTTTTTGGTGTCTCTTGTGCCGGCCAAACTTTGCTGGCCTAACTGTGCCTTCCTGACTCCGGGTTAGGATTGCGCTCTCAGACTGGACATTTCTCTCTCCAATCATCCCTAGATTAATGTGGGTCCAGACAAAGCGCCTTATTTAAACAATTACTCAGTTTGATTCTGAAGCTGCATAATTGGAATAAAAGCCAAGAGTCAGAATTAAGTGGCACACTGCCAGAAGCAACCCTTACTAGAAATTTCTAACAAGGACGCAGCTAACTTCTCAGGGCTGCTCCACGTATTACAGAAGAAGATCATGCCAACTCAAATTTAGCATGTATCCACTTCTACTCTATAATATGCAAGACTGCTATATGCGAAGTCCTGAACAAATGTCCTGATTCTATTTTAGAGGTCTATATAGAAGTTGGAATGGATAGACTTTGAAACAACTGGAACGGTACTATCGCACCTTTGTGAAAGCACCACAAAGGATGACCTGTGCCTATGTGAAAGCTCAACACTGCCATCCATAACTCAGACCTCCATGACTCAGGGAGGCACAGTGTGCCCCCTTATTTTAGTTTCACACAGTGCACACACCCTGTGGAAATGCATAGCAGCGAATCAGGACTAACTGGAGATCCCTACTGCATATTTCCACTGTGTAGATCTGTGGAAAACAAGACATGCAGCTGACTTGTGCATTACAGGGCAGAATACACACATAGGACGCATTTACCATGTGCTTCCTTCTGTTCTCACACATGACAAGGCCATATTCCAATCGGCTACGCAAACTGAACTCCAAGCATTTCACTCTCACCCTTGTTTCCCAGTCTCCACATCTCCCTTTTCTGCACTCGCTCAGACTTTTTTCATCAAAACATAGGCAGACAACTTGAATGTCCTGCTTCTTTATCAAAGAGTGAATAGGAGTCCTCCTGCCCATCAACAGTCTGTACTTGACACTCACCCGTCTGTCCTACATTCATCATGCTGTACATGGTATACATGTTGCAGATCTGCCGGTATTGCTCATCAGAGCCTTCCTCGGGAGCATCCTCCTCCTCATCTTCCTCGTTGTGGTAAGAACTGGGGCTGTCGCTAGTGTAGGCACTGGAAGTGCCCGGGCTTGTCTGGTCTGATGTACTGGGGCCACTGACGACGCCGGCCCCACCAGCTCCTGTGAGTGCACCCTGCTGCTGGGCTTGCTGCTGCTGCTGCTGTTGGACTTGCTGCTGGGTCTGTCGGCTACCGCCACTCAGCTCCTGCTGGGAGGAGATCTTGGCCATTTTGCGGCTACCATTACTGCCACCGCCGCCTCCTCCCCCTTCCTTCTGGCTGCTTTCCCAGAGCCGCTTAACCACAAAGGTGCACTGGACAGAGTCCGATTCCTGCTGCTCCGTCTTTACGCGGGAGACCAGGGGCAGGGGCGTGTTGCCTGAAGGCCAGGTGGAGGTCTGTGCCACAGGGCTCTGTGGCTCAGATGAAGGCGCCTCCTCAGTGTGCAAGCCTTGGGAGTCACAGCTGGGTGAGCTGACCTTCAGGAAGAACTCAGTCCCCTTCTCCATAATCTCCTGGATCTGCAGGAACCCAGCTGTGTACATCAGCAGGAACTGGTCACCCACGTTCATGCTGAGGCGGCCAGTGTAGCAGAAGCTGAGGATCTGCTGGAAGGACTGAGGCTGCACAGCAGCGGGAAGCTCCACCACCGTACTCTTGCTGTTGTTGAAAAGGTCCCGGAAGTAGCAGCTGCTGGCAGCCAGCACAGCCCGGTGTGCCTTGAAAGCATGGCCTTTCACGACCACTGAGACATCACAGTACAGACCCTGCAACCGCTGCTCATTCAGGCACTCCAGGATGCTGTTACCAAAGTTGGGAATCTCCATCTGGAGAATCTGGGCCATCCTCTCCTTCCCCTCACTTGTATGGATATGCTGAAAAGAGAATAAGGAATCAGAGAGGTTGTATGTGGGATGAGCAGATTGAGGCTGAAGGACAAAAGAGAGCCAGGAGAGACAAAGAGTGAAAAAGATGAAGTCAAGAAGGGAACAAGGAAAAGAAAGAGAAGGTTCATTGTTAAGACCCACTTTTTACTATCCTGTAGGTTTGTTTCCCTTCATGCCTTAAGGTGTAGAAAGCTAACAAAAGAGGCAGCAGGAAGTCTATTCGATTAGCTATTCTACATGCTTTTTAAAAATGGTAGTATCACTTTATATTATTGTTCTTTTCCAGGCTTCAGTATTCAAAAGTTTGGTGACACCCCAACTATGAAGTTGTAATAAAGCTGAGCTTAGCCTTATGGCTCAACTAAATATATTATAAGATCCAGACAAGCAGTGACGTTATCCCTGCTTTGGGAACAGGACTATCCTGGCCTCATTTCCCACTGAGCTCAGATCCTGAATGATCTGCACACGCTTGTACAATGATACTTGCTGTGTGTACATTCTCAGGGGTGTGTGTGTGTGTGTGTGTGTGTGTGTGTGTGTGTGTGTGTGTGGTTATTAACTACAAAACTATAAATATATCACATGTAAAACATAGTGAGGAGTCAATGTGATGGCAGGAGTATATTCACAAATACAAGGGTGAGGGTTTGAAATTCAAACAGAGTTGAAGGAACAAAAACAGGAGCAAGAATATTTCTTGGACACTCTGGGTTGATAGAACAGTGTGAATAGCAGTTATATTGTGTAAATTAAAAGTTTGGTTTGTTTAAAAATGTATTTAAAATAAAGAAGAACCCTGCTAACTCTCCCAAACAGTTGCTGATCTGGTTTTAAAAAATTCCCCAAACATCCCAAAGGCTGCAATCCTATCCATACTTACCCGGGAGTAAGCCCCATTGAAAGCATATACATAGCAGCCTGTTAAAAGTACAGATCTGTAACATTTCCCCAAATGCAGTAAAGTATCATGCTAGCATCAAGTCTAATATAGTAAAAATACACATTGAAATGAATGGGAGCCTCCTTGTACTTGGCTCACGACCCACCTAATGGGTCCCCACCCACAGTTTGAGAAACACTTATACTAAGGCAGGACTTCTCTATATTCAACATCAACAACAGATTAGTCATCATGGAGGACAGTTAAGACCCACTTAACTAAGGATCACAGCACAGAAACAACCAAAACAGACCTGTTTCAAATATGATTTTATGGTTATCCTTCCTAGAAGCGCTCTCTCTCTCTCTCTCTCTCTCTCTCTCTCTCTCTCTCTCTCTCTCACTCACTCACTCACACACACACACAAACCACTTAAAAATAATCCTAGGACTCTAGAGGACAAATAATCAGAGCTTTGTTTTTAACTCTAAGAGCTGGAATGTCTCAGTCCCAGGAGACAGCATACAGACAGAACTGTTAGTCTTCAAAGAATCATTGCGTTTAGCTTCTAACAGCAAGCCAGGACCCTCAAAACCCAAATTCCCTTCTGAGATCTGCAATGTTATGCACCATATGTAGATGGTGGAGTCAACTAAGGTGAACCACACCAGAGTTGCCTATAGGTAAGGAATACATTCAACCAAGATAATTCAGGTGATCTATTATTAGTAATTTAAAGAATTTATATCCCAACTTTCCCATGTTAAAGCAAGTGCCCAAGTTGGCTTCAGTGATTGGCACATCCTTTAGCAGTCCAGTACATAAGAACATAATAGGGACGTGGTGGCGCAGCAGGTTAATCCGCTGTTGCTGGGCTTTCAGACCGGAAGGTTGGGAGTTCAAGACTGTGCAACGGAGTGAACTCCTGTTGCTTGTCCCAGCTCCTGCCAACCTAGCAGTTCAAAAGCATCTAAATGCAAGTAGATAAATAGGGACCACTTCAGTGGGAAGGGCCGTGTGCTACAGCATATAGTCACGCCAGCCACATGACCACAGAAGCTTGTCCTCGGACAAAACGCCGGCTCTACAGGCTTTGAAACAGAGATGAGCACCACCCCCTACAGTCAGTCATGATCAACCATTCGGTCGTGGGGAAACCTTTACCTTTACATAAGAACATAAGCATAAGAAGAGCCCCGCTGGGCTGTCCCTCTTTTTTCTGTACATAAAATTGCACATAGTAGCAATTTTATCAGTAGCACATTTTTATCAATTTACCGCTGTCATATGAGGATATGCACATAAGCCTTTTACAGCTCTGTAGCTATTACCGGTGAGGAAGAACATTACTTCTCGGGACTTCTGATTGTGCGATTCAACTTTTCCCACTAAACCGATGCTGACAAACTTCAACAGTTAGTACAACATGAGAAACTTCAGAGCAGATTTCTTTGCTGGTTAGCTTGAGAGCCAGCATGCAGAAGTGGCCAGGAGACAGAGCCAACTCAGGACTTTCCGGGTTTTAATCTTGCCTCTGTCACGAACGTACGTAGTGGCTCCTTCACACAGGTCCTGCGCAGCAACGATGTGCAAAATAATACTGCTTGCTGGCCTTACAGAGTTGTTTTATGGACTATAGCAAATAATGCATGCACTTTTCATGCTCACAAAGTAAAATACAGGTATGCCCTGGTACCGCTGGGGTTCCGTTCTGGACCCCATCATGGATACCTGAAACGGTGGATACTGGGGATGCCTTTTTAAAGATAGGGGAACATCAGTGGTTTTGCTACAACAAGGTCAAAAAAAGAGATTTGTTTAATGTTCCCCTATTTTTTTAATAGGCATCCCAGAATCCATAGTATCTGTGGATAACGGAAACTGTGGATACCGAATCAGTGGATACCAGGGCACACCTCCGTACAATATTGTTATACTAACAAGCATGGCAAAGGCTGTAGAAAAGTGGTGAGATCCAAAAATAATCCTCAATTAGTCCAGAAAAGTTAGTGTGTTTTTCTGTTATAAGAGATAAGTATATACAGCATAATCAAAAGTGTGTTTTTGCTATTTCAAAGGGGAAGTGACCTGTGGCAAACAGGCAACAACAGAGCAGCGTCGGCCTGCAAGTCCAGTGAGCGCAAGTTCTGTGAGCGTATGGATCATCCCTCCCTGAGCACATGGGCTCTGAATCATGGGTACTGCCTGATTAAGGCAAGCAGCATGTGTGTTCAAGATAAGAAGCACTATGGATCTAAATGGAAGCTTTTGCTAAAAACAGGCCAAATAAGCAGGTGTTTTTTATTCCTTCGCACTTGCCAGCTGTGGGGCCAAGTTAAAATGTGGGGCTGAATGTTAAAATTCTAAAAATGAATGCAATTTTTTGCCTAAGGAAAGGAGGCATTGTGCCTTGCCAGGGATCATATTTTCCTAACAGTTTGCTCTAAAATGTGCAACTGTGTCAAGAAAACATTGAAAGGTATGACTGTGGAAGAGGGGCTGCTCTGACAGAAACTGGCTATGGAGGCAGGGGGCACATGACAGGCTCTGGAGAGGCAGCACCCTAACTGGTGCTTGTTAAAACTCCCCACATACACCAAGTGCTGGGTGCGAAACACTGGCTGAAATGTTATTTGGGAAATGGTGAGAGCGGAATCACATCGTAAGATGTCCACATTTTAAGCCCTGCAAAACAGAATTATGCTGTTGCTCAAAGTGTGGCTGCTGGGTTGAACCAGGACCTCTACACCATGTTTTTGCTTATTATTAGGTAAAGTTTTAGTTTTCCAAGCATTAGCAATTTTTAGAGAATGGAAAATCTTCTTGCAGATTAGTACACAGTGGCGCTGGAAAATCCTTAAGTAAATGTTAATGACAATTTTTTTTTTTTTGAAAAGCAGTAGTACAGGTGGTCTGCAGTATCCACAGATCTGGCACCCACAGTTTCAATTATTTGTGGATCCATGGGGTGTCCTTTAAAAAGGTAAGGAAAAGGAAGAAAAAAAGACAATTTTTTTACTGGCTGCATTTTACCGACTGAAAATTGCTGCATTTTCAGGGCTGCAGGCAGCCTTCTGATCTGTCTGCAGCTTCTTCCTGGTTGCCCTGCTCTCTTCCTGGAACTTCAGGAGGCTGCCTGCAGCCTTGAAAATGCAGCAATTTTGCTATGCACCGGTAAGAAAAATAATTTCTGCTTTTTCTTCACTTCCCCTGCCTTTTTAAAGGAATTCTCTGGTATCCGCGGGGAGTGTGGAGTGTATGGGGAGCCATATCTCATCTAGGAGAGGGAAATAAGAACTACCTGTAGATTCTCTGTACATATCTTTCACTGTGTACATATGAACCAATTGCATTACCCTTTAAAATGCCGTAAGACACTCTGTTGCAGCAAAAGATGAATTCTCTGGAAATTGCCTCTCCAGATTCATGCTTTTGCATCCGACCTGTTTCTATTCAGAGACCATATATAAACTGCCAATCTGTGTCTCCCAAGGGCATATGGAAAATGTCTAAAACCTTTGAAAGAATCATTTGAAAGAATTGGGGGACCAATTTCCACAAATAATTTATTGTAAGTACAAAATCTTCTGAGTTTTGTGGCTGACTGCAGTTGAGGCCACCAGGATGTGAAGTTGGTGAAAATATATTGCAAAGCAAAGCTCTAAAATGTGTGCAGCCTGCCACCCATGAGAAGTATCAGGGACACAATCAACTTGCAGACACAGAGCTATAGATGGAGGATCCCAACAGAGTTTGTTACAGCTCTGATTTCTCCCCTACATGAGCACCCCAGGCAATATGAAGGGGCATCAGGAGAAATGGAAGGCACGTGCATGTGTTCTATATTTCCATGCAAGACAGAGGAGGAGGATGGAATGAAGATATGGGAAGCATGCACAAACCACCCATTCCTCCAATGTCCTGTTATATTGCTTGCAGAAATGCCACGTTACATGTGTGGGTGGGGGAAGGGATCTATAGAGGCCTATAGTGGTGCAAATGGATTATACCTTAAGAATGTTATGGTATCAGATTTTTCTCCCTGCTAGCTGTAGACAAGTGTAGGCTTCCTAGTCTGCCTGGAAAGTGGTCAGAATATCACGTTTCACTAAAATAAAGTGATTTAAATATGGCATGGCTGGCCTTAGATGGAAAACAATACATTGCTTCAACAACATTTAAAAACACCTACTCATGCTACTTAAATGTCTAAATCATGTAGGCCCTAATCCAAAGCACCATGGAGTATGCAGTCTACTTCCAAGCAAGACATTTTGGATTGGGCAGCTTCCCCCCGCCCCATCTGTAGGGAACTAAAATGATGCAGTTGCTATTTTAAATAGTGTAGTTTTATTTATCTGAGTAAATATTAATGGTTAAAATACTGGTTTATGAAATGACGAACTTAAGCAGCCCTGGTATTTTATGGATTTAGTTTTATTCTACTTTAAAATACATTAACTGTATATCTGTATCATATGTGATATAAAAACTTAAAGTGACACTAAGAGTGTGCATGGGGCCAGCCAACTTGTGATTTTTGTTTAGTAAAACTACAATTCAGCAGTATATTTCGACAGTAGAGCAGTCAGGCGACAGCTCATATTACAGAACATATACATTTAGTTTTAGATAAATGATTATCAGTTTACAAAAGGGGCAGAATTTACACTGCTTTGCATATAAAACACGTGAAAGGGTTTTTTTTCTATACCCTATGATTGCTGAAAAGTTTTATACTACTTTTACTAAGTAGCAATACTACTTGGTGAACAAATTTGCTTTATGCAACAAAACACTGTATTATTGTAGATGATCATCCTTTACAAGCTAGGTCTGTCATGGCAACAAGGATGCATGAACGCTGGATGCAAGTACACTATATTACTTTTACAGAATAGGGTTGTTTTGATCTCAGATTTTGTCGGATGCGTTTTAATGAAGTTTCTTTTTTAAAAAGGAACTAGCACTTCTTCAATTCTGTTTGGTTTATACCAGCGATCTCCAAACTGGAGACCGCTATAGCACCAAAAAGTTTCCTTGGCGCAACCAGCTCCTACTGTTCCTCTGGGGACACTTGCAAAGACCCTTACAGTCCCCAGAGGTCTTTGTGATGAGCCACTTCCAGATGGGCAGATGGGGAGTCTGCTCCCCCAGCATGCAGAGTTCAGCACAGAGGTGGTTGGTCATGAAGTCCCCTGGGGGATGCAGCTGGGGTCTTTGCAAGTGTCCCCCCTTGGAGTGGTAGGAACTGTTTACACGGGGTATGGAGCAGGTGGATTCTGGATCTGGCCCACAGACCAGAGTCTGGTGACCTGTTTTACATTGACAGATACAGTGATTTTTTTCTAGATGCCATGAACCAAACACATTCTCACTTTGATTACAGTATCAGAAATTATCAAGTTTCTGAGAAGTGGGCGAAGACAGAAAATATCACTAGGCATCTTGACAGAGACTGTGAGTTTAGGGCAGTGGTTCCCAAACTTACCATGATTATGGCATCCTTCTTTTGTGGTGACCTATTCTTCCAAGTCTCCCAGATGCTACCATCTTGGATCTCATGAGATTCAAGATGGCAGTTGCCAAGAGACCCAGGAAGAGGCCACAAAGGACATTAGTGGTGCCCCTATGAGTTCATCAGGGCACACATTTTGAGGTTTAGGGGAACGGAAACTTTAAAAACCTATGGAGTATGCAGTCTACTCCTGCAGAAGGCATTCCCAAACTAGGTAACCCACCTGTAGCTTGCAATTCCTGAACCGGATGTAAAAACACTAGGTCCCTTCTGCTGCATTATTCCCACCACCAGCTGCTCACGAGTTGGTGATCTTAGCAGAGATCTGAGATGGTGCCATTTTCACACCAATCTTACAAGTTCCACAACAGCAAAATGTGTCTGAATGAGCCTGGAAGGATAGACACAGAAGTAACCAAATGGGTCACTATGTCACTTCCGGCATCAGTACTATAACCACATGTTTCTTGACAGCCAAAGGAGTTGCTGATGGGAGAAACAACAGGGACAGCTGCAAAAAGTTCTTCTTTATTCAGCTACTTTCCATGGCAATTTATACATTCTTGAAGTCTACAGCTTTATACTTAAACTTCCACATGGGACATTCAGCCATTTTGCCTGTCACAATTTTCTGGCTAAGATGGTTGCTGTTGTTTTATACCGGAGGGATGTGAGGAATACAGCGAAGGAGGGGTGGGGCTAAAGTTTGCCCAAACCAGCAAAGAACCCAGAAGTCTGTGTTCACAATGCGTACGAGACAGGGATCCGTTATTTCCAGAAGATATGAGGAATGAGCACAGGCTTCTCAACAAGAGCACTGCGACAGTAACAGCATCTGCTGTGTCTAGCAGGAACCCATTAGAAACAGGAGCTCTCCTCCTTCGGGAACTGCCCCAGATCATGGAGTTCCCTACTGAAGGCCTGCTTAGGCTTTCCTTCCCTCATCTCTTTCATTTATCTTTAAAAAAACCGGAGGCAGAGCTTACTTCAGAAGGTGAGTGAACGATATTAACGAAGACAGCACCACTCCTGGCTGAACATTCGGCATTTTAGTGGAGTTAAGCGGCATCAAACAGCCATATCATTATCTCTGGCTGTTAATTCCACTGCGTAGATTAAAACTGTTCCTTACTCCCACCCTAACACATACTCAGTTCTCTAGCTTGTCCATAAAACTTCCTTTTTTAATGGCAGGAGAGGCAGGGCTGGATGTAGATTTAAAATATCTTTAAAAAAAAAAAAGCTGTGTATTCCACATAATTTTACGGTTTCTTCCTTTGGCTCTGGCACAGGGTCCTGCTGATTATTCCCCTTCCTGAACTCAGGGCGGTTTCCCCATACCTGGGGTTCCGAATAACCTCCAGTCAGAGTACTTTTCAGACCCAGACCCTAATTTAGCCTGGACGATGGTGGAGTATCAGAGGCTGCCACATCATTCATGGGTCTGGCCCCGAATCTCAGGCCTTTTGCTTAAACTTGGGTCTCTTTGCAGATACTATGACAAACTGTGTCACAGAGTACCGAGAGGATAGTATGCGGGAGCGAGCTGCATCTCCAAGAGATGGTGGTCAGAGGTCATCAGCTTGCTAACTGCCAGGGCTCATCCAACAGCTGTCAAACAGACGCAACACACATCCTAGAATAGACTCCTCCAATATAAGGAAAATCCCTCCCTCCCTCCCTCTCTCTCATTGTTTTACTGTCACTCAGGAAGCCTCTATTCTTTTGTACCTCCCCAGCCGGCCACCTGGCTCAGACACATGATACCACCCTGTTCTTCAGAAGGGAAGGTGTAATGGAGCAAGTGGACCAGGGAGGATTTATGCACTCAGGCAAGACGAAACCAAGGAACAAAAGAATGGGCTGCCAGGGAAAATCCCTATGGATCACTGCCTGTGTTTGTTCTCTCCCAATGCGATCAGGGGCCCGTCCTGTCTGATGCTGCTCAGATATCAAATGAGTCTGTAGGAATGCCATCTTAAATCTT
The DNA here is from genome assembly GCA_029204185.1 of Lerista edwardsae. NCBI lineage: Eukaryota > Metazoa > Chordata > Lepidosauria > Squamata > Scincidae > Lerista > Lerista edwardsae. The sequence continues at coordinate 38,302,681 of JAJKFI010000005.1, forward strand.
AGCTGGATGCTAGTCTCAGGAATGAGGCAGCTCTGTCTGGCTAGGGAGCAACCTGCTTTATTAAACCCTGATGGGAGATCTGACAAGATACAGATAAAAAGGTTGAGGGCTCAAGAACAGGGAGCAGCTTAGACACCAAGAAACACTCTGGCTTTCCAGTTCTACTCCATATTTTGCCTATCAAAGGCATCTGTCTTGGGGGATGGGATAGGACAGGACGGGACACTTCACTTTAAAAGACCAGGACTTCATCTTTCAGAATTTGCATTGAGCAACTGTTTTCTTCCTTCTTAATTTCATCTTGATCACATCCTTCTTCTGAGTCTGAATATATGGTCCCCATCTTAATCATAACTATCTTGTAAGGTAGATTAGGATGATGATGACTGTCTCAAAGTCATCCAGTGATGACCAAGCAAGGGTCTGAACTCAGATCTTCCAGATCTAAGCCAAACACACTAGCAAATTCATTGGCTCTCACCTTGCTTAGCATCAGTGATGTCATTCAGGGGGAACGGACCAGAGCGGGCGTTCCGGATCCTAATGGGATCTGTGGCTGCTTCCGGGGTTTTTTTTTTGTTTTGTTTTTTCAACGTTTGAATTTGAACTCAAAAGTGAGTTCCTGTTCCTAAATCATTTGAATGACACCACTGCTTAGCATCTATCCTACAGTTCATATTTGACAAGGACAGACCTCTGAAGTTTCCACCAATCACTGAAACAGACATGTGGGGGCAAAAATCAGTTATGGCAATCCAAACAAAAGTGGTTTTAGGAAAGACTGAAGGTATTTCTTGTTGTCTGCGGTAGGGCAACAAAGCATTTATCCACCAAGGTGGGCAAGAAACCATGGTAAGATCATGACTCAGTCTGAGTAGAAATCCACTTTAGCAAGCATATTCATGAAGGTCCCACTGCCCAAAGAAAATGTTACTAAATTCAGGGGTTCAAGAATTAGTCCAATCCATGAGTTAATCCTGGACAGACAAGATCTATATATATCTATATATAGCTAAATACCTCTGTGTGTGTGTGTGTGTGTGTGTGTGTGTGTGTGTGTGTGTGTGTGTGCGCACGAATACACACACACCACCACTCCATTTCATAACAGGCAAGTAGATTTTAAAACATTGTATTTGCTGATTACACGGAAGATGTTTCCCATCAGTTTCAACTCTGGCTCTCACAAAATTAAGATCACTCCTGCCAAATTTAAGTGTGGGTTCTCAGACTTTGCCTTCTAAGCAGAGAAGAGATTTGCTTTCATTCCAAAATGGCCTAGTAAGCAAGGCAAATTAAATATATTTAAATTGACAGCACCTATTCTAGTCCTGGGCCTGGAAGCCAGCACATTAAAATGAAAAATCAGAATGCTGATCCATATAAGCCAACCATGTACTTTAAGAACTCCATGGGAAGGAACCGGGAGGTACACAAGAAACAAACATGTTTTACTCTTAAATTCCCTTCACATCACCTATGAACACATCAAGTGACCACAAGTACCTTTGCCTACTTCAGAGAGGATTGAAGGTGGGGCAAGGATTGCAAGGGTCATGGGACCCCTCATTTAACAACTGCCCACCATTCCTAAGGCCTTTCACACTCTGGAACCAATGACTGCAGGATTCATCAATCCCGATTTTTGGGATTTTGGTTTTAATAAGCAGGACAATTTCTAGTGATCCAAGACAGCTTTCATAACATACAACTCTGGAGGAGTGAGGTATCCCAGGGTCAGGCATCCATCACTGGACTTGCAACTAGAAGCTCAGCCTTGCAAATAGAGACCAACTGTTCACATTCCACAAGGTTCCACGAGCTCGGCTGCCTTCATGGGTTACCAGGGGCAAGTTATTTCCCAAAAGGACTTGCCTTGAATGGAGCTACTCTAGGCTGTAACAACTGAGTAAGTAATGCCTTACGTAGCAACAGTATCCTTCTAGTTACCTGATGATGTGCACTGATGGATGGCTATCTCCAGCACATCAGGCTTGTGAACTTTCCCGAGACACCTTGCCAGCCTCTGTTGAAGAATGAATGCTGGACTAGATGGCTTTGTGGTCCGGTCCAGCAAGTTGGGTCTGGAGCCAGACTGCAATCCTATGTACTTGGCAGTAACTCCCATTGAGTTCAGATGGGATTACTGGCAGATATGTTTACCATGTAGGGACGTGGTGGGGCTGTGGGTTAAACCGCTGTTGCTGAGCTTGCTGACCAGAAGGTTGGCAGTTCAAGACCACGCGATGGAGTGAGCTCCCATTGCTTGTCCCAGCTCTTGAAAAACTAGCAGTTAGAAAGCACGTAAAAATGCAAATAGATAAATAGGTACCACTTCAGTGGGAAGGTAACAGCGTTCCTTATGCCTTGGCATATAGTCATGCTGGCCACATGACCACAGAAACTGTCCTCGGACAAACGCTGGCTCTTTGGATTAAAAACAGAGATGACTACCACTCCCTACAGTCGGTCGCGACTAGACCATTCAGTCATGGGGAAACCTTTACCTTTTTAACCATGAATAAATCAGGACCGCATAGATGGAACAAATATTGTATTTGATTCTGGTTAGAGAAACACTTAGTGCTGCTCTAGTTTGTATCGGGTTCAAGGTCCTTTCTACATGCTGTTCAACTGAGAATCAGTCAGTGGTAGCTCCAGCTTTTGGGAGGCTCTGGGATAAAAGTTCTGTTGGGCCCACTCAGTGATGGGCTCCCTCCTGTTTTGAAAAGCAAACGTACATGCCCGCTGCATGGTGACTGGGGACCAGATAGCAGGCTGATGTAACCTCCTTCAGGCCACCACGCACAGCTACTATGGTGGTAGTAGAGGACTCCTGCCTGCCCTCTGCCCAGTTAGCTTTCCTGGGAGGCCTTTCCAATGGGGAGCCTTACCGAGAGGCAGTGGGAAGCAGATGGTAGCAGCAGGTTGTCTTCTTCACCCAGTCCTATTTAACCATTCCTGGATGCCCCGATTCCTAGTGCAGCATCTCTGGATATCTGGGAACTGCTTTCTTCTGCCGCCCTTGCCTATTGCATGGCAGTGGGGAGTGATAGCAGCAAACCTCACTGCCTCAGGGATTGGCCGAGTACCGACAGGGGTCCCTGTGTGGGCCACTGGCATGTGCTCCATAAAGCCCCACCCACACTGGCCTCTGTCCTCATACACGCCATCAACCGCACACTGCAAACAAGCAAACTGTGTTTTACTTTGATACTATGGTGACAGTGACTTTAGCAGTGTCCAGCAAGACAACAAGCTGTGCCCCCACCCTCTCACCACCACCCCACAGAGTATCGAGTTTAGTATTTTTTTTAAGTAATTTTCTTGTTGCTGATACATCATACAGAGTGCAAACTGTTTTACTCCCCCCCCCCAGCCAACACTGATCCCACCTCAGGGGAGACACCAGTAATGAACCTCTTTTGGCCTTTAGTTGGATTTCTTTCTGGGTGCAAAGCCCAAGTCCGTCCCAGCAATAAAATAAAATCTCACAGGTACACAGCACAAACCCTACGAGTATGCCAAGAACAACCGGCTTGTCTCCCCACTGCACCATCAATCTTTACTTTTCTACCATCCTTTCTTCCCAGCAAGTCAACAGGAATGATAGCAGTAGTTGGGACTTGGATGGAAACAGGAACCAAACCAGTATGACAAGCACTGGGTCAAGGAACAATAGCCAGCAGACCCTGACCCTTTTTGGACTGTTCACAGAGCAGAGGAAGCATCTGCCACAAGCTCTTTCTGAGACACCAGAGGTGGCAGCCACTCGGAGACTCTGGACTAGCAGTGTTCTTAGCTCAAGACCCCAAAGACAGCTTCCTCCTTCTCATATTCTCAGGATCATCTTCTTCCAGAGAAATTCACATACTGAGTGCACACTGCTAGAATTAGAGCTAAGTAAAGCTAGCCTCATAAACTTGCACATATGGATAACGACAGGGTATGCTGGATGTGTGAATTTCACTGCATAAGATGTCACCTAAAATCTCAATCATTTCCTAAAGGAAAGAGCCAGATATTTTTCCTTGCCTTTAAAACAAAACAAACAAAAACCAGCAGAATAAAACCCACCTGCATGCCTTCTGCTCTCCGGTGCACACTTTTCCTGTACTTTAAACAAAATTGTATGGTAATTGCATACCCATATTATCAACAGGACACACCAGAAGTCTTGCAAGGGTCTAGGCCAGACCACAAGTACAATTGACTATCTGGCAGTGTCCTAATCAGCTACTGCAGGGGGCACAACTGCTCAAGTTACTTTGGGCCCAATTCAGAAGGCCCGGTTGCTGGCAGTATGCGTGTACCACCAGCGAAAATGTTGCAAACGTGCCCTAAAGCACACTTGCAACAATGTACCGCCCGGGCTGAGCTGGTGCTCAGCACTAGATCCCAACATGGGCAGATGGGATGGACAGGGCTCCAGCTGCTGGCAAGCCCATTTGGGGTGAGGGAAGAAGGGTGGGTCACTGCCTGCAAAACAGCCAGCGGTGAGATGAGCCCCACTGAAGGTGGCGGGGCTTTCCCCAGGGGAAGACTGGCTCCCACAGGATGCAGCGGTTGCCATTTTGGTACCGCTGCTCCTACAAGTGCCGGGCAGTTCTGGATTGGGCTGCCCGTAGGATCAGCAGAAAGACACACACCCCAACTACCTATGTTGCCATCTGTTATAATTCATAAACTGTTCTGATCCTCTGTTGTACTCATTTGGGCAACTACTTCCAGTGGCAGGCAATACCACAGGTCAACTATTCTGCATGATTTTGTAGTTCAAACTTGCTGTATGTTGATTGAGTCAGGGAACCACCAGTATAATATATGAAATGTTGAACATTTCCTATTGAAATATTAAATTTTTCCTATTTATCCATTGTTTTGCATACATGAGTCACAAAGTCACCAGAGTGTTGCCTATCAGTTTCAAAGCGTCTTAATCATCTTCTCACATGAACAGCATGTCATATTCCATGCCCATCTCTGCAGCTATTTAGGTTGCACAATTTTAAGATGGATTGGCAAGAAGTGACCATACTACTTGAGGCACCTGCAATTTATTTTTGTTACATCTGTAAGTTACATAATCGTGTTCACATCAAGTTCTTTATGCTGCCATTTGGACCTACAGCCAATGACAAGGAAAAAAAAACTTGAGATTCAGACAGGGTTACCACCAGCTATCCTTGACAACTGAACACCACATCCTTAACAATTACAAGGCCACTAATTCAAAGCACTGCAATTCTGTCGAATTGGGGAATTCAACTGATCATTAGACTAACACTTTGTTGTGATCATTTGAAAGTCTCTTACAATGAACCTGAACTAAACACATACTTCCTCCAGAGTCAAGTCAGCAGTTCAGGCTATAAGGTTTTAACTTCAAAAAAAAGCGATGGAGCAGTAGAGACAGTTGCCACAACTAAAGTAACCAGACATACAAAAAACCAGGCACAGACAAAACCAGGTGAAAGGACTTTTTCTACACATCTGATTTGTTCTCTGCCCTCACAAGGTTTTGAAAAACAAGGGGCAGGACTGAGGTGTGCTGTTTTAAGGTTGAAATCCAGCATAGAACAAATGTGATAATAGCAGATACCTTGGTGGAGGCTGGGTTTCTGAACGTTGCAGAATGCTTCCCCCACAGCTGAGCAATGCACAGTCTCTCTAGCAGTTAAAATGGTCACCCCCCCTTTTTTTAAAAACCTCTTGACTGAAGGGTTTGCATATATGTAGCAGGCAGACAGGATGCTTCCAAGGTGGTTAGGTTTGCTGGAACCAAGACAGCAGACAAGGCCAGCAATCCAGTATCTTGGTTCTAAAGTAGGTCTTCCTACTGGTCAAGGAAGAGGGAACTGGAAGCATAGTAGCACGGAAATGAGGAAGAGAGCTTTGTTTTTTAACCCCTCTCCAACCCCCCTCCCCCACAATATTTTATGTTTCAGGGACAACATATGGTTAAGAACATAAGAAAAGCCTTGATGGATCAGGCCAAGGGCCCTTCTAGTCCAGCTTCCTGTATCTCATAGTGGCCCACCAGATGCCTCAGGGAGCACGAAGACAACCAGATATTTGTACCTCGCTGCTACTCCCCTGCATGGTTTTTGGCGGCATAGCATTATGAACTAATACTTGTTGTAAGATCCTGCATGTTCTCAATAAGCGTGGTACTCTTAACTCTTTCTGGAGAAAACTTACAGCACAAGCCTATGCAAACCTACTCAGAAGTAAGCCCCAATGAGTTTATGGGCCCAATACTATCCAACTTTCCAGCACTGCTGCTGTGCCAACAGAGTGTATGCTGCATCCTGCAGTGGAGGGGCATGAAGGCCTCCTCAAGGGAAGGGAAGGTTTGTTCCCTTACCTTGGGGCTTCATTGGCACTGAAAAGTTAGATAGGATTAGGCCGTAGAGCAGTGGTTCTCAAACTGTGGGTCTGTGGCTTATCAGTGAGTCACTACTCTTTTTGGTGGTCACAAAAACAGCCCAATTTGCCTTGTCAATATGCATCAAGGGATCAACAACCTGCTACTTGGGTGGGGGAGCCCTGCTGCCCAATCACCATTATAGCCACAGAGGCTTGTGCAGCTGGTAAAGTGAAGCTTCTTTTTTTAAGGTGGGCCCCCGGTGTTAAAAAGGTTTGAGAGCAAGGTTTCTCAAACTATAGGTCATGACCCACTTGGTGGGTTGCCACCTAATTGTTGGTGGGTTGTGAAGCTAAAACCGACAAGTAGTAAGCTGACAAAGAAAAGGCCTTATGGAAAGTGAAACTGAGCCACGCTGCATTTACTCATGAGTAGGCAAATATGACTTGGTCCATTGCATAGGGCAGGCCAAGAAGAATGCAATGCCACCAGAATGGTTCCGATCCAATGAACACAGGCTCCCAAAAACACTCGAGAAAGAAGTCCCTCCCTCCAAGCTGACAAATGTATGGAAAGCAAAACTGAGCTACATGGTTGTATTTACTCATGAGTAAGCAAACGTGCCTTGGCTCCTACTGAAGGTAAGGCAAAGGGAAACTCAAGGCCACCAGAATGATCCCAATCCGATGACTATGGAGTTCAACAAATGCTCCTAGAAGGCACCCCCTAGTACAATAAAAAGGATAAGATCAGAGGCTTGAGCTGGTAAAGTGAAACTTTGTTTTTAGTCTTTTCCTCTCCTCATCACTGAGGTTTTAATGCTGTTTACAGGGATGGCGCTCAAATTTCACACCAGCCCAGATTTTGGAGTGACCTCTCTTTCCTTTCTACTGAGAGAGAAAAGTGCAGTATTTTTCCAAAATGTTTTTCTTTCCCAAAAAAAAAGAGGAGGAATGGGTTCAACTTTTTATAGGAAAGTAAGAATGCAGGAGCGATACCCTAAAGGTCAAGATAAGTATATGTGCATAAATTGTTTGAGCATTTCAAAGCAGTCTACAAATGGATTTGTAAGGCTGATCCCCAAGAAGACTTTGGTAAGGGCTGAAGACAGGGCGGGATGCATAGATTTTGTGGGCTGGTGCTCCAATGTTGAAACAATTTGCATCTCAATCCAGTTCAGACAAAAAACATGTTGAAAACTTATTTCATCCCAAATCACACTGAACTGGTTTAAATATAAGAAACTGAACTGGAAATTGGGCAAGGCTGAAAATCTTATTGATTGGAGCTGGGTTGCAGGCAGGCTAGAGAGAGAATTCACATGGTAGAACAGAGCTGGCTTCCCCATCACATATCCCTTTATTATTTGTTTTAATTATTTATAATTTATTTATTTAATTTATATCCTGTTATGTAGCCTATTAAAATTATATATTCATATCGAGGGAAAATGGCACAATGTCAGTGCTTGCTGGAAAGCAGTTGCTGCTTGATGATGTCACTTCCAGCCATGACACCACTTCTAATGGGTCCTGGACAGATTGTCATTCTAAAAAGTTGGTCCCAGTACTGAGAAGTTTAAGAATCATTTGTTTAAATTTATTCTCAGTTAAGCATATAGCCCTATTCTAGCAAATTGATTCAGATACCCTGGATTTTATTTCTGAAATAACTGAGGGGGGGGATCTTGTTGCTTACTACCTTAAGAGACCAGCATTATGAAAGTATTAATAATTACATGAACGAGACCAAAGATGCAGTTTTGGCCCTACTTACTTCAAGTCCCATGGAATTTAGTAGAACTTACTTCTGAACAGAAGCACAGGTACCGGGGGGGGGCAAGGATTTTGCAATCTGTCTACACAGATAAGAAAACTGGGGTTGGGCTGGCAATATAGCTTTGCTGTGCAGAACACTACCATTGGTAATGCACAGCTGTAACGACCAATCATGAACTACTGGCCAAAAGAGAGCCTTATCTGCCTGTGCACTGCCTCTCTCCCAGAAGCAAGACTTCATTTTTGACTGGACTTCTTCAGTATAACCTTTATACAACCCTGCAAAATGTAAGGTATGGTACAGCAGAAGCTATGGGAAATTGAAGCGACAACTGCCACAATTCCACATATACCTATCTCCCCACTTCATCTTTCCACCTTCAGAGCCAATTTTGTTGTAAAAATCACCAATATATTTCTTTGAAGAGATTATAAAACCTGCTGAATTAGGTGAAACGGCCATCCAGTCCAGCATTCTGACTCACACAGTAGCCCACCAGCTGCTCTTGGGCAGCCTGCAACCCAAAAAGCATATTTCTCTGGGCATTTAAGAGGCATATAGTTGCTGAACTCAGAGGTAGAGCATAGTCATAATCACTGGTAGCCATCAATAGACCAATGAATTTCATGAATTTGTCTCATCCCCTTATAAAACCATCCAAGCATCATGGGCAATTATTTCCACAGACTAATTACGTGCTGTGTGAAGAAGTACCTCTTTTTGTCTCTCCTAGATCTCCTGCCCATTTGTTTTATTGGATGACTCCTCCTCCTCCTAGTATTTAAGAAACAGAGAAAACTTCTCTCTGCATAGTTGATTAAGTGTGAATCAGCTCTCCCAAGTTAAAAAGTCTACAGTATTTGGGAATTTTTAACTTGGGGGGGGGGATGGACACTTAATCAGCTATGCATGGTAGGGAGAGAGAAAAGTTTTCTCCCTCTCTTGCACCTTTTCCAGCTCTACACTATCCTTCTTGAGGTGTGGCTCCAAGAACTGTATACAACATTCCAAATATGATCACATCATTGATTTGTATAAGAGCATTATGACATTAGTTGACATAGGCTGAAATTCTTCACACACTTTCCTGGGAGTAAGACTTATAAAACAATGCAATTTGCTTCCTAGTAGATTGAACTACTTCAAATCCTGTGTAGGCCTGCATTGTTAGTCTCCTTTCCTAATGAACCCCAGCATGGAATTTGCCTTCTTCACAGCTTCTTTACATTGAACACAATAGATCAATGTCCTAATTGAGTTATCCATGGTGACCCCAAGTTCTTTTTCCTGGTTCATCACCGATAGCTCAGACCCTATCAGCATATGGTGAAGTTGAGATTTTTTTTCCCCCAGCATGCATCATTTATTGATATTTGCTGGCTTGTTCACCCAGTTTAGAGACTTCTTTTGCAACACATCACAATTTGGGTTTTATCACCCTGAATAGTTTGGTGTTGTCTGTAAACTTAGCTTACTGCTTATCCCCAACTCCAGATCACTTACAAAAGTTTAAAAGCACCAGATCCTTGGGGGATCTACTTCTCACTTTCTTCTGCTATGGAAATTATCTATTTGGTTACAGAACAGAAATCAGACAGGAATAAATAGATCCATAGTTACAATCCATAAAAGGACCTGTCTTCTTATTCCACAATTGCTAAGCTTACTCAAATAAACCTTTGGTGAGGGACTTAGACAGAAGTTACTTGCAAGTCCAAGAATACAGTGTAAACAGTGTAAAGTACACTTTACAGTGTAAAGTGTCTCTATCCATGTGCCTTTTGACACTTTCATTCTAGAACAGTGGTTCCCAAACAAAGGTTTTTGGTGGGTCGTGAAACTGACAAGCTGATAGCTGACAAGAAAAACGTATTGAGCACTATGAAAACCAAAACAGAGAAGCACATAAATGTTAACTCATGAGCAGGCAAACATGTCTAAGTCAATTCAAAGGGCAGGCTGAGGTAACACCACCAGAATGGCCCTGAACGAATGAATGCAGACCCCCCCACAAAAAAAAGTCACTAGAGAAGGGTGTCCCCCTTCCCAAGCTGACAAGGAAAGTACAATTGAGTCTTATTATATGGAAAGCGAAACTGAACCACAAGTGTGTATTTATTCATAAGTTGGTTACCATGCCTTGGCTCTTACTGAAGGCCAAGTAAAGGGGAATGCAAGGCCACCAGAATGGTTCTGATCCAATGAACATGGCACTCAACAAACACTCCAGATAGTCATCCCCCAAACCATAGTAAAAAGGATAAAAACAGAAGCTTGAGCAGCTGGTAAGGTGAAACTTTTCTGTTAGTCTCATAAAGCTAGGTAGGTCCTGATGGAGGGTTATTTTAAGAAGCGGGTCCAGGTCCTAGAACATTTGGGAATCACTGCTCTGTTAGTGAGGGAAGACTTGCCTTTGCAGAAGCCATGCTGGTTCTCCTTCAGCAAGCCTCATTCTTCCATATACTTAATAAATGTAATCTTTAATTATGTTTTCCATCAGTTTACCAAGAACAGACATTAAGCTGACTAAACTCTAATTGCCTAGGTCTCACTGAGTTCCTTTTCAAAATACTGGTGTTACACTTACTATGTTCTCTTAAATCAGAGGCTTTCAAAGTATATATTTATTAGGTAGAAAATCAGTAATTTCCCAGTTGAGTTCCTTATTAACTCTCAGATGGATGACATTTGGCTCCAGTAATTTGTTAATTTTTAATTTGTCAATATGTTCAGAACCTCCTTCCTTGTTATCTCTATTTGACTGTTCTTCAAAGTCCCTACATGAGGCACAGGTATCGGCCCTATTTCTTCTATAGTCAAGGCAGTTGGAAATAATCCATTCTACTTCTCTAAACTCTCTTTAACTTTCCCTTTTATCCCCTTGATATCTAATGGACCATCCATCTCCTTGACAGGTTTCCTGCTTTTGATGTAGCTAAATAAGTTGTTATTGTTTGTCTTGATGTTTTTAGCCATGTGCTCCTTTTTTTCTCATTCCCCAGCCCCACAGACTGCTTCCATTTCTTTTGTCAGTGTTTGTATTCCTTTTTGTTCTCCTCAGTTGGGCAGGACTTCCATTTTCTGAAGGAAGCCATCCTGCTTTCTATAGCTTCCTTGACTTCACTCCTGAGCCATGTTGGCATCCTCCTGGCCCTGATAGTGCCTTTTCGACTTATTTGCATGAAAAAAATAATATATTTCTTCGCTGCTATGAAATAATAGATTAAAAGGCAATTATCTTCTGAGAGACTAAGCATGATAGTTGGGTAAAGAAAATAGGAAATCAGCTAGAAAAGTTAAAAAAATAAGGTGACTTATTCCGTAACCAATTATTATGTACAATATTCAGCTATCATTAACTCATTGCCTTACTTCCACAACACTTCTCCAGGACAATTTATTTCCAAATCAAATCCATTATATTAGCTTCCCCCGCCCCCATTTCATGCCTAGCATTAACCTAAACAAAAGAGTACTAATACTGACTACTGTACTTCCAAAACATCCACTAAAAGCTTTAACTCCATTTCATTGAGAAAGTTATAAACCAAGGCTGCAACTCTGTGCCCACTTACTTGGGAGTAGAGTATGTTCCCCTCCCCCCCAAACTCAGTGGGATTTATCTTCCAGCCGAACATGCACAGGATGGGCTGTGCACCAGACCCTTAACAGCCTCACCACCTTGATTCTTCTCAAATGAGTCTCTCTATTAACTTTTCCCTTCTTCCTACCGTGTAAAAAACCCACCAGTGAAACTCTGGGAAGTTTCACTTCCCTGTGTTCCAAGCTCCTTTTTCTGATCTGAACTGAACGCCGAAACGCCACACTCCAGAAAACGAAGACTGTCCCTGAGCTGGCAGTGGAGAAAGGGAGGCGCCCTCCTAGCCCATTTTCTTCCCAGCCAGCCAGCCAGCCAGCCCTCTCCCCCACTTGAGCCAAAGCATCTTCCCACCCATCGAATGCCGGGTTTCCAGGTCAACCACCCTGCGAGGCCTTCGCCTTGAACGGCCAAGAAGAGCTCCACTCAAACTTTTCCTGCCGGCTGCTCGCCGCTGGCTGGGCCCTTCCCGTTGGCGGCGGGGTGCGGGGAAAACGAGGCGAGGAGGAGGACAAAGCCCCTGTAGGGAGAGTCGGGGAATTTCGGACAGGCCTGCGAAGAGTTGCAGCCCGCCCGCACCCTCCCGGCCACCCAGCGCAGAGGCACAGAGCCGGGAGGGAAGCCGCATCACGTTATTTGCTCGCCGTGAGGATGGCAATGGGAGAGGAGGGAGCATTTTTCCCCCATCCTCTGTGGCGCTCGGGCGGGGGGGGGTTGCTGAGGATTGCAAGGAGGCCTAGCGAGAGGGAGCAGAGCCGTGGCTCGCACCCCGAGCGCACCGCACTCCTCCGCTGGGGCCCCGATTTTGGAAGGGGGGCATTGAAGGGAGAGCGAAAGGGGGGGAAGCACCTATGCTGGGGGAGGGGGTGGAGGGGGGCAGCTGCGGTGGCCTCTCCCGCCCCGGGAAGTAGATGCCGGCAACAGCTGCTCTTCCAAGGATGCGGCGCCCCCCTCCCCCCGAAGGACCAGGCAGGTTTCGGGGCTGCTTCATGGGGGAGGGGAAAGTTTGAACATCCAGGGTAATGGGGGAGGGGCGCATGCATTAGGGAGAGGGGGGTGGCTGGGTGCCGTGACTGCAGGAGGGGCCCCCGCCAAGCCACGAGACCTCTGGAGCGGGGACGGGATAGCTCTCACCTGTGTAAAGAGAAGGGGGGACGATCTCGGTCAGTGGAGGGGCTCTGCTCCCCCAGCCCTCCAAGCAGCACTAGCAGCAGACATTCATTGTCAGCCTAGGCAGGCTCAGCAGAGAGCCGAGCTGTTGGATGCGGCGGCGGCGGCGGCGGCAGCCTGCGAGCCAGTGCAATGCAACGCCAAGGCAAGCCAGGCCTTCATCTCTGTGCTCCCACAGGCCTGGCTAGCTGAGTTCCGAGCCAGCCTCTGCCTCCTTCTGCCCGCCCACTGTGTCCCTTGGAACTGGGAAATATTTGCTTCTGAACTTGCCTGCCAGCCTGACTTTGTTCTCTAAGCTGGAAACAACTTTGCGTCCCGCGGGGGGGCGGGGAGGAGATGAGAATAGATCAGACTAGAGCTCGGGGAAATAAATATCCCCCTCTGGGGACTCACAGTTAACAACTTTTCCTGACCTCCGGAATATATAGATGACAAGGTTCTCGCTAAAATGCATCAAAATCGACACATAAGTTGCAGAAGTTTCACAAAGTTTGGCTCCCTTCCCCGATTCCTCCACCAATTAAACAAAATGGACCCACACTTCGCCTATGGTTGGTTCAGCAGGTTGAGTCACATATGGCCATTTCCGATAAATCTCAGAACACGTTTATCGTAGCTGAAACAAAGTTAGGCTTTTTTGAATTCCACACAGCGAATAATGTAAGAAATAATAATGTAAGAAAATAATGTATTTTCTTTTGTAAGAAAATAATGCTGACAAAGCAACTTGTGGGAAGTGATACAGCTAGTCCTCTACAGTTTGGGAAAAAAGAGTAAAATAGGGCCCAATCCTATCTTTCCAGAGCCAATGCAGGCTCCCAGCTAAGGGAACAAATATTCCCTTACTATACCTTGAGGAGGCCTCCATGGCTGTCCCTTCACTGCAAAATTCAGTGCATGCCCTGCTGGCACAGCTGAATCCGCACTGGAAAGTTGGATAGAACTGGGCCCTTATCCAACTTTCCAGTACCTATGCAACCATGCCAACAGGGCAGGTACTGCATGGAAGCCACCTCAAGGTAAGGGAACATTTGTTCTGTTCCCTCTAGGCTGCATTGCAGCTACATCAACACTGAAAACTTGGGTAGGATTGGGCCCTAAGTCTCCTTAGCAACTGCATGGTGTAACACCGGGACATAAAACAAGATGGCAAAAAACTAATCATGAATTAATAATAAAAAATAATATAATATTCCCAGCTGACATATTTGAAAACAAGGAAAAAGTGCACTGAAATAGATTCTTCAATTTTCCCCATAATTTTTAATCATTCTAATTTTTCTAGCATACTATTGAGAGAGTGCATCAGATTGGCCTTTCCTCCTACTGTGAACTTTCAGCCACCCCCCCAGCTTTGGTGATATTAGCAGGTTAAAGTCCCAAGTCCCAGTCCTGAATCTACTTGGAAGTAAGCCTATTGATTACAGTTTGGTGCTTACTAAGAAAGTTTAGGACTGGGGCATTTGCTAGATGAGGGTTGCTAAAATAAGACAAGAAGCCGATAAAACAATTTTTATAAACATGCAATCCAACCAGGTTAAGTACTTTTTGTGCCCATTGATTTCAGTAGGAAAGTACATTTCTAATTTCCCAGCTAACTTCCATTGAGTTATATGAAGTGTTACAGTGGTTAATTTTGGTTGACTCATGCACATTGTTTCTATCATAAACACAGATGTTTGAAAGGATTTGAACTAGGAGGCAGATGGAAAATTCTACCAAGCTGTAAATGTAGCTGTATAACTCCACAACTCTATTTTAGTGTATATTTTCATAATATGAGCCACACTTTCACACAAGGCTGGCATGTGGTGGGGGAATGTGGCAGACAGTAGCTGTTGGCTAGAAGGCAGCTGTTGCCCCATAAAAAAAATGAAAGAACCCATATCTGTAGTCACAGTAACAGAATGGAACTCAACCAGTCAGCAATAGCCAGTTAGTGATTGGGCCATATCCCTTCCAAAGAACCATGGCAGGCATTGGTGGTGGGCCCTCAGTGACTACTCAACAGGGTCCCTTGAGATGAGCAGATAATGATTGTCTCTACAGATCATGGTGCTGTTAGGACCAGGCAGGGCCACTAAAAAGAAAAATAGCAACTGAAATACTGGTCTTGAGAATATGAGAAGCCCAGTTTCAAATCTCAAGCCAAAGGACTCGTTTATGACTTCTACGTACTCAAGAGTTGCCTACATCAAAGTCAATATTTCAGATTTCTTTGGCTATGATGGCATGTTACTAGGTATCTCTTCTTGACATTGTATGTTAAAATGCTTGTTTAATGCTTCAGGTATCATATGGGGAGTAGAAGTGGACAACTTGACTAAAGAAATGGGAGAATTCCAGACTTTTGAACTTAGCAGTGTTCTCATCACTTGGTCCGCTGGAGAAGGAAGTGGCAACCCACTCCAGTACTCTTGCCAAGAAAACCCTATGGATTACAGAACAAAAAGGCTAAACGATATGACACTGGAAGATGAGACCCTCAGGTCGGAAGGTGTCCATTATGCTACTGGGGAAGAGCAGAACACGAGTACTAGTAGCTCCAGAAAGAGTGAAGTAGCTGGGTCAAAACTGAAAGGAAGCTCAGCTGTGGATGTGTCTGGAAGTGAAAGGAAAGTGCGATGCTGCAAAGAACAATACTACATAGGAACCTGGAACGTCAGATCTATGAATCAAGGCAAGCTAGATGTGGTCAAACGTGAGATGTCAAGGCTGAACATCGACATCCTGGGAGTTAGTGAACTAAAGTGGACAGGAATGGGAGAATTTAATTCAGATGACCATTATATTTGCTACTGTGGGCAGGAATCCCTTAGAAGAAATGGAGTAGCCTTCATCGTGAACAAGAGAGTGAGAACAGCAGTACTGGGGTATAACCTCAAAAATGATAGAATGATTTCCATTCGGATCCAAGGCAAACCTTTCAACATCACAGTAATCCACGTCTACGCCCCAACCACTGGTGCTGATGAGGAAGAAGTTGACCGCTTCTATGAAGACCTAGAACAGCTTCTAGAATTAACACCCAAAAAAGATGTCCTTCTCATCATAGGGGATTGGAATGCTAAAGTAGGCAGTCAAGAGGTAAGAGGAATAACAGGCAAGTTTGGTCTTGGAGTACAAAATGAAGCAGGGCAAAGACTGATAGAGTTCTGTCAGGAGAACACATTAGTCATAGCAAACACCCTTTTCCAGCAACACAAACGGCGACTGTACACATGGACTTCACCAGATGGTCTACATCGAAATCAGATTGATTACATTCTTTGCAGCCAAAGATGGAAAAGTTCCATACAGGCAGTCAAAACAAGACCTGGAGCTGACTGTGGCTCAGATCATCAGCTTCTTCTTGCCAAATTCAGGCTTAAACTGAAAAAAGTAGGGAAAACCGCTAGGCCCTCCACGTATGACCTAAATCAGATCCCCTACGAATATACAGTGGAGGTGACAAATAGATTTAGGGGCTTAGATTTGGTAGACAGAGTGCCTGAAGAACTTTGGACGGAGGTCTGTAACATTGTACAGGAGGCAGCAACTAAAACCATCCCAAAGAGGAAGAAATGCAAGAAGGCAAAGTGGCTGTCTGACGAGGCTTTACAAATAGCTGAGGAAAGGAGAGAAGCCAAAAGCAAGGGAGAAAGGGAAAGATATACCCAACTGAATGCAGATTTCCAGAGAACAGCAAGGAGAGATAGGAAGGCCTTTCTAAATGAGCAATGCAAAGAAATAGAGGAAAACAACAGAATGGGGAGGACTAGAGATCTTTTCAAGAAAATTGGAGATGTCAAAGGACAATTTCATGCTAAGGTAGGCACAATACAGGACAAAAATGGCAAGGACCTAACAGAAGCAGATGAGATTCAGAAGAGGTGGCAAGAATACACAGAGGAACTCTATAAGGCCGATCTAAATGTTCCTGATAACCACAGTGGTACAGTCACTGAGCTCGAACCTGACATCCTGGAGAGTGAAGTCAAGTGGGCTTTAGAAAGCCTCACTAACAACAAAGCTAGTGGAGGTGACAGCATTCCAGCGGAATTACTCAAAATCTTAAAAGAGGATGCTGTCCAAGTGCTGCTCTCCATATGCCAGCAAATTTGGAAAACCCAACAGTGGCCACAAGACTGGAAAAGATCAGTTTACATTCCAATCCCAAAGAAGGGCAATGCCAAAGATTGCTCGAATTACCGCACCATTGCACTCATTTCACATGCTAGCAAGGTCATGCTCAAAATCCTACAAGCTCGGCTTCAGCAGTATGCGAATCGAGAACTACCAGATGTACAAGCTGGTTTCCGAAGAGGCAGAGGAACTAGAGATCAAATTGCCAACCTTCGCTGGATCATGGAGAAAGCAAGAGAGTTCCAGAAAAACATCTACCTCTGCTTCATTGATTATGCTAAAGCCTTTGATTGTGTGGATCACAACAAACTGTGGCAAGTTCTTGAAGAGATGGGAGTTCCAGACCACCTGATCTGCCTTCTGAGAAACCTTTATGCGGGTCAGGAAGCAACAGTTAGAACTGGACATGGAACAACCGACTGGTTTAAAATTGGGAAAGGAGTACGACAAGGCTGTATATTGTCACCCTGCTTATTTAACTTATATGCAGAGTACATCATGAGGAAGGCAGGGCTGGATGACTCACAAGCTGGAATCAAGATTGCTGGGAGAAACATCAACAACCTCAGATATGCAGACGATACCACTCTACTGGCAGAAAGTGAGGAAGACCTAAAGAACCTTTTGATGAGGGTGAAAGAGGAAAGTGCCAAAATTGGTTTGAAGCTCAACATTAAAAAGACTAAGATCATGGCAACCACTCCCATCACTTCCTGGCAAATAGGAGGGGAAGAAATGGAAGCAGTGACAGACTTTATTTTCCTGGGCTCCAAGATCACCGCAGATGGTGACTGCAGCCATGAAATTAAAAGACGTTTACTTCTTGGGAAGAAAGCTATGGTGAACCTAGATAGCTTAATCAAAAGCCGAGACATCACCCTGCCAACAAAGGTTCGCATAGTCAAAGCGATGGTTTTCCCAGTAGCCATGTATGGCTGTGAGAGCTGGACCATAAGAAAGGCAGAGCGTCGAAGAATCGATGCTTTTGAATTATGGTGTTGGAGAAGACTCTTGAGAGTCCCCTGGACTGCAAAGAGATCCAATCGGTCAATTCTCCAGGAAGTCAAGCCTGATTGCTCCCTGGAAGGACAAATGCTGAAGCTGAAGCTCCAATACTTCGGCCACCTGATGAGAAGAGAGGACTCTTTAGAAAAGACCCTCATGCTGGGAAAGATTGAAGGCAAAAGGAGAAGGGGGCGACAGAGGATGAGATGGTTAGATAGTGTCACCAAAGCAATGAATATGAAATTGGGCGAACTCAGGAAGCTAGTGGAGGACAGGGAGGCCTGGCGTGCTGTGGTCCATGGGGTCGCGAAGAGTCGGACACGACTTAGCGACTGAACAACAACATCACTTGGTGTAGGACTATACAAGCTTTGGGGTTATACTGAACTCTTTCAGCCTTTCTAGGCATATTTACTCAGAAGTAAATCCCACTGAATGCAACATAGTGTACTCTCAAGTATGTTTGGGATTGCAGCTATTTTTTCTCAAAATGGAAAAGGAATTCATTTTATTTTCCATAGTCGGGAATTATGTGTGCTATCTTCTAACATATAGTATCCCCAAGGGAAAAAGAACACTTAAAACGTGCATAACCTTAATTATAAGCAATAATTTTGCTCATCACATCATACTGCAGTTATTTCATGGGAACAAAACCATAAGCTATATACACCAACTGACGCTGCAATTCTATGCACATTTTGCAGGGACTGCACCATTGCGCTTAATAGGACTTACTTCTGAGAAAACATGCATAGGATTGTGCTGTCTCATTCACCACAATAGGATTTACTTCCGAGTAGCCATGCACAGAATGCATTGTGAGCATTACATACTTATCAAGGTCAGGCGTGAATCATGTTAAAACGGATGAGAGCTGATCTTTAGCAAGTTACTTTAGATAGACTTCAGATATTTTTCTTGCGTTTCGGAGACTTGTCCAACCGTTTGCTTTTTGACTCTGTAGGCTTTCCATCCACTGCGATTGTTTTATTGGCCGGAACAAAATCACCTGATCGTTCGGCAGCAACTTTCAACATGGCGTTGTCTTTAGCCTCTACTGAGAAGCGTGGAAGGCAGTGACGCTTTCTCGCGCGGCTTCTGGGTAGGAAGTTATTCGGGTCAAGAGACGATTTAAGGGGTGGATTATAGTCAAACTGAAGAAGAAGAAAAAATTGTAAACCTTGTGTCCTTTTTATTTTTGGGGATTAGGATTATTTCACAGTTCAGTTCCCGAATTTTCTGCCCTTGACGAATGAATGCTGTATAAATCCTTTTCTTCTTTCCATTTCATCCTTTTCCCGTCACACTGTCTTTCTGTGAGCTTTGTTTCTTACTCACAAAAACTTACTCACAAAAACAAAAAGAGTAAACTGAATTCTGGGTAAACTAAATTCTTTATAGTCTCTCCTCCACTTCTTGTCATAAAAAGTGCTCAGATCTGACCAGACACAAACCTACAAACAGGATTGCAAAGAGCAGAATTATATGGTTGGCTTCAGCCTGCAGGATATCACGGTTCTCAGTTAAAACATTTAGAGATTAATTGTATTGAGAAAGGGCTATCAAGATCCTTTCAGCACCATCCTATATGGGTCTGCTCAGGCATAAGCCCCATTGTGTCAAATTGGGTTATTCATAGGGAAGTGTGCATAAGATTGAAGCCTTTGGTGTCATGCTTACTCTCTCTGTATTAAAGACAATGACTGTCATCTTGTTTTGATAAGGTTAAGTCTCTTTAAGATGGCACTTTAATCCCAATCAGTCTTTGAGAACTGGGGTCCTGGGGACAACATTGAGACAGTTATCTTCTGACAACTACTAGTTCTAAGAGCAAGTACAAGTGTGCCCCAGTATCCACTGATTCAGTTATCCATGGATACTGGGACACCTATTAAAAAGAGGGAAACATTAAACAAATCTTTTTTTTTTACCTTGTTGCAGCAAAACCACTGACGTTTAAAAACCCTATCTTTAAAAAGGAAACCCAGAGTGAAATCCTAAACTGGAGTTAGGCCGGTATAAACTAAGCCAGCAAAGTTTGGCCAGCACAAGGGCCACCATAAAGCGTGTTTGGACTACTCTCAGACAGGATGGCTCCGGTCTGTGTGCTGGCCTCTCTGACTCCAAGAGTGGTCCAAACATACTTTATGGTGTCCTTTGTGCTGGCCAAACTTTGCTGGCTTAGTTTATGCTGGCCTAACTCAGTTTAGGATTGCGCCCCCAGTATCCATTGTTTCAGGTATCAACGGTGGAGTCCGGAACGGAATCCCAGTGGTTACAGGGGCATGCCTGTACCTGCAATTACGGTAGTTAAGTACTGAACTAGGAAATTATTTGTGGGGAATAGCTTTGAAGTTGTATTTCTACATTAATGTATGACTGAGATGTGATGTTTTGTAAAATATTAAAGGACCACTTTTTAGTGCTGATAAAAACAGTGGGGTGGGAGAAATTTACCATAATTTGCTTCTCCCCATTTTAAAATTACTGTATTTTCACTGTGTTGTATCTTCACAAATGGCTTGCATTCAGCAGGAAGGAACTAGGGAAAAAATACCTTCCTCTTGAATTCTGTCAGTCATTTATAGAATTATGGTGCCTGTGCATAAGTGCCTATGGGTTTCAGATGTATGCAATAGAAATAGATTTTCTTGTATTTTCAGGAAATAGTTGGGAAGGAAGCTGAGCTGATGAGAAGCAAGCCTGTTCTGTGGATTAGGTTTCTGGAACATACTATATCACTACACAGAGGTGAAACAAGTCATAAGAAGGTGTGGAATCTCTTGTCTTTTGTGGATCATCACGTCAGAAGTATTTCTTTTATTAAAAACATGGACAGTGACCAGACACAAGATGTGGAAATTAAGGACTCTGATTTGGAGCAAAGAGTGGATCAGTCATCTGTCGTGGATATCAGCAGCGGCACTGAGTCAGTAAAAAATGGTGAGACGCTGATCACAGAAGGGAAGGCAAAAATAATTTTCCCAAATGCCAATGAAGTGTTCTACAATCCCGTCCAGGAGTTCAACAGAGACCTGACGTAAGTGAGAACCAATGGAGACATTATGGTTTATTTTTCATTGAACTTTGTAGAAAACGGTCTGTTGGAATCTGCCCAGGTCCTATAGGTTGTTCCTCTAATTTTGGAAGATAGAATGTGGGAGTTGCAACCTAGAATTGCTGAATTAAAATTAGCCTTGGATTTCTTTATGATGAAGAAGAGGAAACTAGTGAAAATTTAAACAGGGATGTGTTCCAGTCACTGAGCCTGAGTCATGAGTTGAGTCATGAGTCAGCAACTCTCACGAGTCATAGTGCGCACCCATCACAACTCAACTCACAGAAATTCTGAGTCATTTTGACTTGAGTCCTGAGTCAAGTTCTTTAGCAAAAATAAACCTTAAGCCTCTCCGTCACCCCCAGCCCCACCTACTCTCCTCCCACTATGTCTGCTGCTACTGTCAGTCTGCCGGTCAGTTTCCTGATCACCCACGAGGTGTTTCACCTACCAGGTCATTTTAGTGATGACAGTGCGCTTAGTCTCCCTTTGCTGCCAAATATGTTGTGGTGAGAGGGAAAGCCAAGACATGTAGGTCCTTGTTGCTCAATGCCTCCTTGCCTTCAGATTATTTTGACAGTGAAAGTGCAGTCCCATTTCCTTCCAGTTGTATGAGTTCTATTATCCAGCAGTTCTGAGGAACATACAATATATAGTAACAATGCATGTTTGTATGATTTAAAATAAAGACTGATATAGAAATTGTTTTCCATGTAGAATGTTGATCCTGTCTTGCCACTCTCCGTTTGGATAACAGAGTCTATAATGCAGACAACTGTACAGTAGTATAGGTTGAAGACAATGGGGAAAGGGAAGCAAGTGTTGTAACTACATTTTTATTTTACTGGCTTATGTTGTGTCTGATCTACTTCATAGGAATCCTGGCAAGAGCAAGACATTGTGATAAGGCAGCTCTTCCAGAATTAGGCAATGAGGTTGCTGACTAGATATCTGAATAAATGGTGGCATAAACATATTCTTATGCAATTAGTTATGATATTACTTGTATGATAACTATTATGTGCTTGTGTAATTACCCAACTTGCCTGGTTTTAAGCCAATTCTAAATAATGTCCCTATGTTGGAAATCAATCTATTCCTGTATTCAGTCAGCTTGGTGCTCATTTCTAGGCTTAGGAGAAAGTAGAGACTGGAATAATTAATCATCTTGTGTTTCTTATAACAAATTGTGGAGCATATTAGTTCCTTGGAGGTCAAAGTCAAAATGCATGCATAACCGTCCTCTGAATAACTGGCAGATGGAACATTCATGGTGTGCACCCTAGGAAAAAATTCCCTGCCCTACCACTATTTATGCAGGAGTGGGCAGAAAATTGAACTGTACTCACTGGTGGACATTGGCTAATTTTTGGTGGACCATCTAGTACTTGCTGGTTGTTTGGATTCTTGCAAAGAACATTGAACTAGGTAGACCTTGGTCTGATCCAGCAAAGATTACTTAAAGTGTGCCTATTTTGCTTGACACAGATTAGTTATGGCTTGTGTGTAGAGATCCTGATATGCACACTTGCTTTGTAAACTAAAAACCCTCTGTTAGATCACAGTAATTCTAGTGTGCCCCCAAAGATGAATGCAATGCTGAAGTTGACCCACCCTTAACTTTTGACTAGCCATCTGTTTAGTTGTTTTCTGAAGTGACTGATAATTTAGGGTACCTTTCTAGTGAGCCTGTGTAGAGAACATAATTCCAAAAAAATACTGAATGCTTACACTTTGGAAAACAGACCCCTCTGAAGTTCCAAGGGTGCGTGTTCCTTTGTATGTGTGGCTGGGGGATAACAATAGTGTACTTATCTGAGTTGTAATGTATGCTAAGACTTTTCTCTCTCCACCCACAGGTGTGCAGTCATTACAGAATATGCTCGTTTACAACTTTCATCAAAAGGAATTCAGAGTGAGTGACAATATTGTCCCCTTTATTCCATGTCAGATAAATCTAGGAAAACTAATGATGTATAAGAGGCACATTCATTGATGTTGCTTGCATGTAGTTGAGTATTTAAGGGACACTATTGCTTTTTTCTCCTGTCACTATCTGACAGTCTAAATGTTGACATGACAATTGGAAGGCAAGGTCTTTTAGAAGAAAGGCGTGACCAGGGGCTAAACTAGAAGGCACCTTTTACTTCTTCCTTTAAAGCCAATCTTTCTCTTCTTTCTATAATGAATGGTTGTAGGAAAGGGTGTGCTGCTGCTCTGTTCTTCTCCTTGCTTTCAAGTAGTGTGATATGAGCACAGCATAGTATATTTCGGAACAGCTCTGCCTTTGTACAATTGCTTAGGCAGTACTGTACAGGGTTAGGGCCCATTCCTATCCAACTTTCCAGCACGGATGTAGCTGTGCCAACAGGGCATGTTCCGAATCCTGTAGTGGAGGGGCAGTCATGGAGGCCTCCTCAAGGGAAGATAATTTTTGTTGCCTTTCCTTGGTTCTGCCTGGCGGCTGCACTAACTCTCAAAAATTGAATTCTCTTTATTCTAAGAGTAATCGGGCTCTTTGTAGTGACCTGATATGAACTAACTAGACCCCACTTCAAAGCTTAGAGTCTGTTTCGTAGAACTGCAGTATTGAATGTCTAGACCTTCTTTCATTCACTCTGGTTCTGGTACATAGCTTACTAGATAATGCTTTGTACTGCAAAAAACAACAAGCAGTGACAGCCTGCTGGAACGATGTAAGCTTAACATACTACATACAGTATATAGAAAGTTAATAGAAGAAAAGACTCTAATGGCCCAATCCTATACTTACCTTATGTATTCTGTCGCAAAAGCACCATAAAGCTCTTTGCAACAGTGCACCCACAGGCAGTGCCAGTGAGAAGGCTGGAGCCTTCTTGCTGGTGCCATGAGCCAGAGCAATGCTCACCAGAGCAGGTAAGCCCAGTGGAGAGGCAGGATTGGGGTGGATCAAGCCTGGGAGGAGGGCGGGATTGGTTGCGCTGGCTTGTGCCATATCCTATCTCCTCTGCCTGGGCCTGATCTGCTGACACAGATGAACTTGGACTTGTGCCAATGATTCTGCTGGTGCAGGTTCGAGTTCATAGCGGCAGCTGGCGCTTTCCCCTGGTCAAGGAGATAAATGTTCCCTTACCCCAAGGAGACATCCTGCCTGCCAAAATTCCCCTGAGGGATGTAGCATAGCCCTGCTGGCGCCACTGTGTCAGTGCAGGAGAATTTAGGTAGGACTGGATTGTAGGTTTTTGAGCACACAATGTAATTCTCCAGATATCCTAATTCCTCTTCAGTCATTTTCAAGCATTTGAACAGCCCAGTCCTGCCCACCATTTATACCAGTGGAACAGTCATTCCATTTGTGTAAACAGCTTTATAGCCATCACAAATGCAACTAGGAGAGTGTGTGGTGCCTGGCTGCTGCCACAAGCAGCAAACAGCTTGGTCCTCGCAAAGATGGATGCCAGGTGTCCACCGGTGCAGGTAAGCTGGTGCAAGGGATTAAAGGAAGGTCGGGAAAGGGTTGAATGCAGTGGGGTGAATAGCATAGTGCAGTGACAGGTGGATTGGGCCCAGGAGGGAGTCAGGTTTGTTGTGGCACACAAAATTCTGACCCCCTTCCTGGGTCTGATCTGCCTTCATGGATCAACTTGGGCTTGCCTCTGAGATCGAGCTGGTGCAGGTTCAGGTTGACCCATAGTGGCAGCTGGGGCTTACCCCAATGCAAAGGAACTAATTTATTTTACCCCAAGGAGGTCTCCAGTGGCCAAAATTCCCCTGTAGGGTTTAGCGGTAGTTGCACTGATGCTGCATCACTGCATCAGAGTTAGGACTGGACTGTGAATTTATTGGGGAATGTATGCAATTTCTCACTTGCACCTTCTAATTTGCAGTTGCATTAAAGAGGAGGGACAGCAATAAGAGTTATCCTTTCAGTGAAAACAGCTGAGCTGTGAAAAGGAGACCCAAGACTTCAAAGTCTTTTAAAAGAATCAGGGCGCAGTCCTAACCTGGAGTTAGGCCAGCCAAGTTTGACTGGCACAAGGGCCACCATAAAGCACGTTTGGACTAGTCAGGGAGGATAGCGCACCTCTGTTTGCTGGCTTATCTGACTGAGAGTGGTCCAAACATATACTACGGTGTCCCTTGTGCTGGCCTAACTGTGCCGGCCTAACTCCAGGTTAGGATTGCACTCTCAGAGTTTATTGACTTTACTGGCACTGCTCAGCTTAATATTGAATAATAGGCCATTTTACATTTGTGTAAATGATTTAGGAATGTAAATGGACATCAAAGGTGATTGATTTTTAATATGCATCCAGACATGAGCCTCGTATTAGTCTCTGTTCCTCTGTCTTCTTACAGTTTCAGTACCTGGTGAAGAGAATGCCTCTAAAGTTGTTGTGGATCTTTCCAAAGGTGACAAAGATGATGATTTGGAACAGTCACCTGCCTCGAATCAGCCAGACATGGCAGAGCACAAAATTGCTGCAGTGGGGGAAGTGTGCCAGGTGCGGTGTGCCTGTGTGTAGGTGCAGGGTGCCTCTGAACGTTCTGTGGGATGGCAGATGGTCTTATTATTATGCTGCATTATGATTTTAAATGGCTAAATCCCTTGTTAGCTTTACCCCCCCCTTTGGGGCACGGGGAGGGCGACCCAGGAGGCAGATTGGGCCCAGGAGGGGGATAGGACTGACTGTGGCAGTTCAGGCCAGAGCCTAACCCCTGTCCCAGCCTGACCAGCATTACACAGGCTGCTCAAATTTGTGCCCGCAAAATCATGGCGCAGATTTGAGTAGCCCCATATGACTGGCTGGCACGTGATACATGGTAAGGGGAATAAAACCTACTTACTCTGAGGGTGGAATCCTGAACTGAGTTAGGCCGGCATAAGCTAAGCCAGCAAAGTTTGGCCAGCACAAGGGACAATGTAAAGTATGTTTGGACCACTCTCAGAGTCAGAGAGGCCAGCACACAAACTTGAGCCATCCTCTCGGACTCTGAGAGTAGTCCAAACACGCCTTATGGTGGCCCTTGTGCCGGCCACACTTTGCTGGCTTAGTTTATGCCAGCCTAACTCCAGTTTAGGATTGTGCTCTGAGTTACACCCTAGCCTGGTCCTATCTTGCACTGGATACAGCAACTCGGCCTGCCAGTGCAAGTTAGGAATGCCCCCAAAGTGTCCTAGTGCTGGGCTTTCTGTGGGCTGGGGCAAAGGTTTCCCAGACACTTCTTGTTTGCCTATTATGTTAATTTTAGCAGGTGCCCCAGGGCTTCTCTCCATTCTTTTTCCTTTATCATTCTCCCATTTAAGGATGGACTCCGTGTGCTAGAGGCCTTGGCTGCTTCTGGACTTCGCTCCATCCGATTCGCTAAGGAGGTGCCTGGTCTGTGCAGTGTAGTGGCTAATGACTTCTCTTCCAAAGCGGTTGAGCTCATAACCCAAAACATTCGGCTCAATGACATCGGACACCTGGTGACTCCAAGCTTGTCAGATGCCCGGTAAGTGGAGGTCTTCCCATTAGAGCCTGATCCTAGATTTCTTCCTCTTCGACTTCTTAACAACAGAAGTTCTGATTGACCTATAAAATGATAGGACTGTATGTCTGCCAGGAAAAAAGCAATTTCCGAATGGGTAAGTCAGGTTAGATACCCCCAAAATTCAGCCTGGTACTTGCAGCAGTTGCCTAACTTGAGTGCCTGTTTGTTAATTGCTAAAAGCAGTTATTGACTCTTTTGATGGAATGAAGTTTTGAGTCATGGCCCAGTTCTAAGCCCTAGAAGAGCCCATTGGTGAGAGGCTGCTGGTTTGTTTTGTTCACAGTATCATATGGGGCCATGCAGTTGTGCTGATTGGCTTGTTTGAGGTCCCACCAATATGTTCTGTATTCCAAAAAGAGGTTCTGAACAGGATAGAGAGAAATTTGAATCTTCCACTAAATCTGTTGAGTTCTTAATGCTTTTCCTTACAACTACTTCCAGATTTTTGCAACCTGGAAGAAATAGCTAATGTGCTTCTTTGTTTCTCTGTAAGCCAACAGAGGCGACACAATACAAAGCTGAGGAAAAGCATTTATGGTCCTACACCCTTTGCTGTTTCTGACACCGAGTGCCTTCATCTAGTCCAGATACTGCTCCCAACCTGTACGTGGACTGCAGCTGAATCATTGACTTTTTCAGCGCACTGTGTAGGCCCTGTGGCTAAGTTGTGCAGTTAGTGTACTGTGTCCTTCCGTGTGGTGTTGATAGCCCGGTTCATTAGTGCTCTCTGATGCAAAACTGACGCACAGATTTATATTGGTGGGGATGCCCTCACATGGCAGGTGCAACTTGGAATATGGTGGAATGGGGGTCGCTAGTCTTCCCCAGGAACCTTGTTAAAGAGTGGCTCGTTGTAGTTCCTGTAGCAAATATTGTTCATTTTTTTTCCAGTTCACTATTTAAAGAATCTTACCAGATCAAGGTTTTTGGAATAGGTTATTTTTAAAAAATGCATTCATGCAAGCTTGGCATGTAAGTGATTTTTGGGGGTGGTTGGGGAAATAACACGTCTGACGCATTTTGAAAAATGATTATTCTTGTTGGTAGGGTTTTCTGGGCACAAGAGACTCTTTCTCTTCTGTCATGCTAGGAGAATGAGACCTAAGGGCTAGCAGGAACCACAAGTTCTGCTTCTTCCCCTTCCAGATGGATGCTAAGTTTTTTATATGTCCCAGGACAGAGAGTAGGAAAATGGTTTGATGTCCAAGAGAACTCAGTTGGCCAGCTTGAGCAGAACAATGTAATATCTCTGAAATAACTGAATTGTAGAGACCTGCTTTCTCTATGGATTGTTTTTATTCCTTAGTATAGCATACAGATAGGGTCAAGCTTAAATTGGCTATAAAAATGAAGAATGGGACAAAGGGGCTGGCTGATTTTTTCTTTTTCCTGTGCTACTAACTAGCACAGGGGTCTCTCAACCCCGGCCCAAATCCAGCCCTCCAGTGGATTTTATCGAACCCTTGGCACATGGTGAGGAAGCTTGACTGTTCCAGCCCACAGCAATCCACTGGCACGGGATAAATACAGTTCAACCTCAGTATCCACTGGGGTTTGGTTACAGAACCCCCCACTATACTGGGGTCACCATTTAAATGCCCTTTAAAAAGAAAAAAGTGCCAAAATTGCATTTCTTACCTTTGTGTGGTCAAACAGTGTGGTTCCCCAGCCTCTCGAGGCTAAAAATAGCTCAAAAGATGCACTTCTGAGTCTCCCAGCATGGGTATATACCGCATTCAGCCACTAGAAGTGCTGAATGGAATGGGATGAAATTATTCCATTACACTGCATTATATTCAGCACCTTTAGTGGCTGAATCCAGTATACTGTATACCCATCCCACCCACATACTGTATTCAGTCAGACTCTTCAACACGTCAGTTCTCCACATATTTATTATTTTCTGGCCCTCAACACAATGTCTGATATATGATGCGACCCTTGTGCCAAAAATTAGAGACCCCTGATCTAGCAGTGAAACCCTCTGGTTTGCATCTGAGATGCTGGCCTAGTTCTCTGTTAGGCAGTAAACCTGTGTCTAGGCTATTCCACTTAGGACTGAAGGCAGAACGTGCATGATGGAATACTCCTCCATATTAAAAAAAATCATATAGGATTGGCAAGCCATGAAGAATTACTATAGCCAAGTCTACTCTATCTGGCATCTAGTTTTCAGTGCAGAGGGATTAATTGTTATTTGAAGGGGTGTTTATTCATGTGAGCTCCCGCCTACAGCTTGAAGTGGTCCTTCCCAAGCAGTGAGAACTAGACCACTGGTGTTTACCGTCACAGTGCGGTGCTTCTGAGCAGTGCTTTCTCCCTCACCCAGGATGCTAATGTACCAGCACAAGGCAGCCAAAGAGCAGTTTGATGTCATTGATCTGGACCCATATGGGAGCCCTTCTGTGTTCCTGGATGCTGCAGTGCAGGCTGTGAGTGAAGGAGGTGAGGCAGCAACTTGCTTCAGCTCTAGGTTTTGCTGTCAGTGGCGACAAGCAGGGTACTTTGACAACTGGGGCTTTGCAGGGATCTCCAGCATTTCTTTTGCCTGGGAACCTGCACCGTTGCTTTTTTGCCAACATGAAGAAACATGTTCCTGTGGATATCTAAACAAAATCAGCCTTGGACTTGGAGATTGTTTCTGTGCCTTGACTTGTGCAAGGAGAGACGTTGCAGTAATGGTACTTCTGAAGGTTACCAGCTGCTTAAGCATTATACAGGGAATGGTGGAGTGGGGCATTGCAAACGCGGACTCCTGGGGCCTGTTTCTAGCTTTGATCATGGCTCTGAGCGGTAAATTACCCAAAGTGCTTTGAAGATGGGCAGACTCCTGTAAGATGTCTCTTCTGTATGTGCCCCTTCGGCACCTGAGCTCAGAATATTCCTTCCCTGCTTCATCAAGCAGAAGCAAATATTCATATTCCCTTTGCACAGATAGGAACTGAAGCCACCACATACAGCCAGATCAGTGCCTGCTCTCTGGCAAAGCAGGGGTCCAAGTACTGTCTCTTTTGCTTTTGCAACTGCTATTCCTGGCTGTCTCCTTAGCAGTGTTGATGGGGTGGGGAAGGAGGTTTGTGTTGTGTGTGCT
The DNA here is from genome assembly GCA_029204185.1 of Lerista edwardsae. Taxonomy (NCBI): domain Eukaryota; kingdom Metazoa; phylum Chordata; class Lepidosauria; order Squamata; family Scincidae; genus Lerista; species Lerista edwardsae. Next base: position 38,332,394 of record JAJKFI010000005.1, read on the forward strand.
GCAGCTTACCTTAACTCTGGGAATACTATTGCAGGCCTGCTATGTGTCACCTGCACCGACATGGCCGTCATGGCTGGGAACACTGGGGAGACCTGCTACAGCAAATATGGGTCCATGTCTATCAAGGCCAGGTTCTGCCATGAGATGGTGAGTAGAGATGGGAAGCTGGACATGCATTGTTCTATATATCCAACCCTGAGCCATTTCTTGCTCTGCTAAAGAGGAAACATTCAAGTTCATTGCTCAGCAAGACATAAGAATCATGTATTCTTGTCCTAACTGGTGCTAACATGTCCTTGAGTCTGACTGAGACAGATGTCTTGATGGCAGGTTGGCAGCACATGCCTGACTCTGACTGCCTGGCAAGCCACCTCCATTACCTTCTCTATTTGCTGGATTTAAGAAGGAAGCAGGGAACTGAGTCTATGTGGAAGAAAGCAGAGTGGTTGTCTAGAGCAGTGTTCTTCAACCTTGGGGTAGGGACCCCAGTGGGGTTGCAAAGCCTCAGTTGTGGGGTCTCAGCAACTTACAGGAATGAAAAAGGTTGAAGACCACTGGACTAGATCACCCCCCAGGTAGAGGGGGAAGCATCTGGTGTACCCCTTCAGGTACCAGGAGATAGTGTCCCAGTCCTGCCCAGGTTCTTATCAATTGTGCTAAAATAGCTTTCACTAGTGCCAGGCTGCTTAGTAACTTTTTCTGCTCTCTCTAACAAGAATATTTAGTTATAGTGAACAGTGCTGAGAGCAGGAAGTGGGCAGACAGGGTACTACTGGGAATGGACAGGATCAACAGCAGGGTCCCCAGTCCTATACTTTATTGATTTCTTTATATACTGGGGTTGTGACCCCAAAAAGCTTGAAGACCACTGGACTAGAGCGTTTCTGACACTCGAGCCTGTCACTCTTCTATCCTCCACACTTCCTCTTCTGCTCCATTTCCTCTTCAAAATTCAGGCAGTTGGGGGAAGGAGTGACATTTGGCATGTTGCCAGTGGGCCAGCCCTGGGCATAACTAAGGCTGCAATCTTACCCATACTTACCTGGGGGTAGGCCCCACTGACTGTTACATGACATCTGAATAGACATACCTAGCATTGGGCTCCAAGACTGTTGCCCACGGCTTGGCTTTTCTCTGCTATGCTGAGGTCTTTCCCCTTGAGAGTCGCCTTAAGAAAACAAGGCGCATCCCTTAAGTAATCGGTTCATAAGAATATATTGAAGTGAACAACGCCTCAAGGTTTGAAGGTGTCATGAATCATGCAAAACAGAGGCACATGGAGTTACTATCCAAAGACAAAGAAGGCTCTTGCTGTGGGGTTTGTCTTCCTTCAGGCATTACGGATCATCCTGCACAGCCTTGACCTGCGTGCCAACTGCTACCAGCGCTACATCGTCCCACTCCTGTCTGTCAGTGCTGATTTCTACATTCGTGTCTTTGTGCGGGTCTTTACTGGTCAGGCCAAGGTCAAAGCTTCTGCCAGGTGAGCCTGCCCCTGCCTATTCTGCTGCTTGCTCAAATTCCTGCTGTACCTCCTTAGCAGCTGTGGGTCTCCTGGGTGGCACCCTCCATAGTGCTCCCACTTAGCTGAAGCAATGGAGAGCTCAACTGTCCCGCCCCTGGTGTCCAAATCTGTTGTATGGTAACTCTCTTTCTCTTGGCAGCAAACAGGCCTTTGTCTATAACTGCGTGGGCTGCAGCTCATTTCATATCCAGAGACTTGGCAAGCTGGCTAGCAATGGAAGCAAGTAAGAGAGAGGAGTGATGGTGATGTGGTGGTGGGATTCCCTCCGGTTGGATGAGTGGATTGCAAGAACAACTGCATGTCCAGATGTTCCTGGGCTGATGAGGGCAGGAGACTTGTTTCTCGGACAGGTCTCTTAATGCGGCATCCTCGGTGTGAGGGAGGGTTGCTACCACCTTGCCTTACTTTCAGCCCTTTTTTCCTCTAATCTTAACAGCCTGCTACAAAGATGCTTGTTTCAGTCATGTGACTTTTGAACATCAGAAAAGTGGGGAGCGTACTGCGGTCAGAAAAGATGGGCTGTGCTATTACAATTAGAGATCAAACCACATTGGCTAACTCAAATGCTTCCCACCAGCTGCTGTAGCAATGTGGTTCACCAGCGTAACGAGTGGCCACTTTTCTTCTCCCTAGTGAGGACATGGCTTGGCTTTGTAACGTGCCATGCTGTACCTCAAGCAGGTTTTGTATACCCGTGTCCTTTTTTGTGGTTCTAAATGTAATGCAGACCAGCCATCAGTTTTTAGTCTGATGGATGCTTGAACACAGTTTCTTCAGAATATGGATGAAAACAGTTAACAGGCACAATTAAACAATGAGGAAGCCAAAACCTAACCGATTCCCATCTAGCCTGACGATACTCTAAATGCTGCTTTTGTTGCTTCCAACCAAACAGTATCAACTACAAGGCTGCCTGTGGCCCACCTGTAGGGCCCTCCTGTGAACATTGCCACCAGCGCCACCAGGTGAGACTTGTTGTGCCTTTGAGCCTCACGATTTGCTCCTGGTGAGGAGACGTTCAACCCCCCCCCCTCTGCTTCTCTCCTCGAGCAGCTGGGTGGCCCGATGTGGGCAGAGCCTCTCCACGATGTGGATTTTGTCCAGCGGGTCCTGTCAGCAGTTGGGAGCAACCCAAGCCGCTTCCAAACTGGTCAGCGGATTCAGGGCATCCTCAGCATGGCGATAGAGGTGAGGACGACTGTCTGTGCCAAAAAAAAAAAAAAGCACTGGCTGGCTGCCTGCCAAAGATCAGTTCTCTTTAGGTCACTCCAAGCAAACTGAAGCAACTTCTTGCCAAAGTGTGAAGTAACAGACATGGCACGTCTGAGGAGTGAATGTTTTTTTTATTTGCCAGTGAACCTGTGAGGCCAGGGCCAGAATCGGTTTGCTGTGCTGTGTTCTGTTAGGCCTGCATCACAAGAGGCTGTGGAGTGGGGGGACCGGCCTGGGTGCTCTCAAGACTCAGGAGGCAGAACGCCTGAATGAATACCGTTCCACAGAGCTGTTTGTTCAGCATGGAAGAGCCAAAAGAGAGAATGCATTTGTGCTCGCTCCCGTTCAGTAAAGGCTGTGGTTTTCAGTCTACTTTTTTGGGAAGCTCATTGGGAGGTTTTCATTGAGAAGATCAGTAATGGATGGGCCAGCTGCCCTGAAAGACAGTTTGCCTACTTGTTAGGCTGACCCTGGGGGAAAGTGCCTGGTGTTAGTACTTGGTTCATTCTTTCCTGTTCTCTGTTGCCCTGATTTGGGGGCTGAATGCAGGGGTGGGGGAATTGGTAGATATCCACTTCCACTGCTCCAGGATGGGGAACCCAGGTTGAGAAAAGGGCTGGGATCTCCTGTCCCAGGACAGCACAGACTCTAGCAATTCTTGTTGCAAATTAGATCTTGGTAGTGAATCTGAGCAGGACAATCCCACTCAGTTCCCAGTGAGCATAGACAAGGTAGGCAAGGAGTCAAGGAACGTAATTCCTTTTTCTTTGGGGCTTTAAATTGACAAATGGGGAAGGGATGAAGTGCAATGAGCAGGTTGCAGGCAAATACCTCTACTTGGCCCCAAAGAGAGACAACTTGTCAAAATTGGGTGCTGTAGTTAGTAAAAACCCAGCAGGGGGCACTAAGTAGTAGCGAGTACTACTTAGAGAGTAGTAGAGGGTACAGGACACATAGCTAGCAATAAGGAGTGTGTTGAACAATGGGTCTCAGACAAACATCCCACGGTAATAGCTTCTGCACATTAGATCCTAAGCAGGTTCTTTGGGAGGGTGGAAATGTTCCAAAACAGAGAAAAATTTGGACAAACAGAGCTTTCACCAACAACCACCTTCCTCTGCAATGCACATTAGAGGGGGAGTGGGAGTGTGTAGGGTTCCCCCCCCCCCATGGTCTTCATTCAACATTATAAATAGCTTAGGGAACAATCATAACCAACTTTCCGGCACTGGGGTAAGTGCACTGCAGCTCCGAGGTAAGGGAACAAACATTCTCTTATCTTGAGGAGGCCTCAGTGACTATTGTTCCACTGCAGAATGCAAAATAGGTCCCATCGGCACAGCTATGTCAGTGCTGAGAAGTTGGTTAGGATTGTGCCCTTAGATACTTTTGTTTGGCCAAATGTGAAACGCATCAAGTCTGGCCAATGGCCATCCTAGAGCCAGCCCCAGAATCCCCTGCCATGTGCTGAGGGCTGGAGGCAGACCGGCTGAAGGTGTGGCTATCAGAACTACTGTGTTGGGGCCGTGCTTGGCTAAGATTTAATATAAGACGGGGGGGGTGCTGCAGTATATGGGGAAATAAACTAAAATCACGTTTAACTAAAATCGGTTTCTTGCTGTGTGGTAGGAACTCAGTGATGTCCCTCTCTATTATACCCTTGATCATCTCAGCAAAACCATCCGTTGCAACAGCCCTTCCTTGCTGCAGTTCAGGTAAGATGAGGAGACTGTGTGTGGCACAGGGCTGTCCTTGTCCTAAAGACAAAGTATTCAGTGAGTATGTTTTTAAAACAGATAAAAGGAAATACTTTTTTACCCAGCGGGTAATTAATCTGTGGAACTCTTTGCCACAGGAGGTGGTGATGGCATCTGGCCTAGATCTGGCCTTAAAAGGGGATTGGACAGAGTTCTGGAGGAAAACTCCATTGTGGGCTATAGGCCATGATGGGTTGTGCAACCTCCTTACATTAGTAGTAGGCTACTTCAGAGCACCGGGTGCAAGGGAGTGGCAACAGGATCCAAGCATCTTGTTGTCTCATGCGCTCCCTGGGTTACCTGGTGGGCCGCTGTGAGATACAGGAAGCTGGACTAGACGGGCCTTTGGCCTGATCCAGCAGGGCTCTTCTTATGTTCTTTGGAGGGATTGTAACGTGTGGGGATGGACAGGAGCTCACTCTAGTCATTGGCAGAGCTGGGAACTGAAAGTCTCTTTATAGTTCCATCCTGCTGCCTTGTTCTGTTCTGTTTGCTTAGCTGCCTCCAAAGTGTACTCAGTAATGTTTGTTTTGCTTTAGGGCCCTGCTGTGGGGCTCAGTGTGTTTCTGCTGAGTGCCTTGTGATTCCTGGGTCTTTTGTTGTTCAGTCGTGACTATGCCAGTCATTATCTGCTAGGTTGCTGGAATTCTGCTCCATGGTGCAAGAGCACACAGACCCCATTGTTTGGACTGACAGACTGCACAAGAAGCTTTCCCCAGCTTCAAGGCGTAGCTGCTTCTGGGCTGGGGTCTGGTAGCTTGAGATTTTTTTGGCAGAAGGTGGAGAGAGCAGCCATTTCATAGCACCATAGTGGTCAAGAAGAGCAAGTTGATGGGAGTTAATTCTTTGAGAGCAAAAAGTGGCAGATACTTAGGGCGGTACATGGAACAGTTTGGATCTGATCAAACTGGAATTCAGGGCTCTTTATTTTAGGGCGCACTCCTAACCAACTTTCCAGCACTGACATAGCTGGGGCAATGGGGCACGTGCTGCGTTCTGCAGTGGAGTAGTAGTCATGGAGGCCTCCTCAAGGTAAGGGAATGTTGGTTCCCTTGCCTCAGAGCTGCACTGCCCTTACACACAGCTGCATGTGTTGGAAAGTTGGTTAGGATTGCGCCCTTAAAGAAGTACCAAGTGAGGATAGCCAGTCTCTTTTCTATTATCTGGTATGATTGAAAGGTGAGAAATGCCCTCTGTGGTGGTTTCTGTCTGGCGCTGTGGGTGATGGTGGTAGTTCCAGTGCCATTCCTCTGGGTTTCCTTTCCAGGTCAGCTCTCCTCCATGCTGGCTATCGAGTGTCGCTGTCCCATGCCTGCAAAAATGCCATCAAGACAGATGCACCGCCGCCTGTGCTCTGGGACATCATGCGCTGCTGGGTGAGCAAGGGCTTTGCATGCGGGAGCCTTGCTTCGTGGATCTCATACTCGGGTACCTCCAAGTACAGCTGTAGAAGGTGTTCCAGTATTCAGGCCTCTTTGCTCTGGATAGTCAGTGACATTGTCAGCACTGTCTTCTGTGCTCAGTGATGCACAAATCTGTATCATGGGCTTTCATCTCATGACAGCAGTGCCTGGCATCCTCTCTGTGCTGGTGCTTCAAAGTTGGGAGTTAACTACCTTGTACTGCATGTGCCCTTCACTATCTGTGCCTGAACTGACAACAATCCAGTGAGAAGCAGGGCCAGCCACCCCTCACCCAGGGCCTGCTTGCCTGTGGGTAGTTTCCCTCCAGCCCCCTTCAAACTCTGGTTAAAACAGATTAACAGCCCACTCCGATGCATGTCTACTCAGAAGTAAGTGCCATTATTCTCAATGGAGCTTACTCCCAAGTGAGTGTGGATAGGATTGCAGCCTAAATCTCTGCTTTTCTCCTTCTTCTTCCTCCTCATCATTTCCCCCTCTGAAACTTTAGGAGAAGCTCAATCCTGTCAAGAGAGAGCGCCTCTCAGAGAGCAGTCCAGCCGCCCGTATCCTCTCTGTGGAGCCCAAGTAAGTCCTGGGGATAACCCAAGTCTCAGTCTTGCATAGGCAGACGCGGGCCTTGGCCAAATCAGAAAACGGCTTATGGGAAGGCAGCCGTGGATCTCATGAGGTCCTAGAGCAGTGGTGTCATCCAAATGATTTAGGAACAGGTATTCACTTTTGATTGGCACTTGTTGGGGTCCGCCCACCGGAAGTGATATCATAAGCCAGAAGTGATGTCGTGGCAGGAAGAGAGGTCATAGCCGGAAGTGAGGTCATGATTGTTGCCATGGATGTAATCATGTTTGTAATAACTTCAGCTTGTGGTTAGTGTTGATTTAACTTATATTGCTTTGCTTTCCAGAGATGTGTATATACATAGTTTGCTTCAACTGTTCCCTGGTTAAACAGCAGGCTAGACTGTACTAGATTGTGAACCCTTTTGGGACAGGGAGCCATTTAACTTTAATGTTAAATGCAAGGAGCCGGCAAGGAACAGGAGGGGGAACGGGCGACCAAAAAAAGACCGTGTGGGGGCTGGGGCTGGGGGGAGACTGCAGGAGGAACCGGGATGCTGGATCTGCGCAGCTGGAGGGAGCGGGAGCCCCAGGCAGCCTACCTTCTCACGCTTGCTGCCTTATTCCCGGGTCTCCCTCGCTGCTGCCGCCGCTGCTGCCACCTCCGGTCCTCTCGCTCCGCTGCTGCCACTGCTGCCACCTCCACCACGCTGCCTGCCTGCCTGCCTGCCTCCTCACAGAAAGTGCAGGCAACAGCTGCGGGCGTGCAGTACGCATGCGCAGCTGCTGAGCCAACCAGCCGACGGGGCCAGCTTCGAGTGGGCGGGGCCAGCTCAACTTCTAGGAACCGGTACTCATGTAGTGGTGCGTAGTGGGTGCATGACATCACTGTCCTACAGCCATAGATGGCTGTTTGCAGGAAGCAGAGCTGGGATGTAAACATATGAAATGTCATACTGGGAGAAGGGGTGTGTGCATGTGTCCCCCGTATCTAAAAACTATCCCATTATGAGGTGTTATCCAACTTTCTGATACGCAGCCCTCATCAAGAGGGCCCTTCTGAATTTGATTCCTGCTTCTTTTCTCTCCCCTTCTTTGCTCTCTGAATTCCACAGGCTGCAGGCATCCTTCACTGTCCGGGCAGATGCGAATCCCAACTCACGCAAGCAGGGCCTCAAACGGTTCCAGGTGAATCCTGAGCCCTACTGGGGGCCAAAAGCCAGAGCCAAAGCTGGGTAAGGCTTACAGAGAACCAGAGGTGTGGTGGTTAAAAGGGAAACAGGACTCTGTTCCTTGCTTCCTTCCTTTATGCAAAGTGGTGCTAGAATTATTTGCCACTGTAAACTAGTCTTTAGAAAAAATGTAAGTGTAGTTTTTGGAAGAGAGTCTGATAAGAAGAACTACATAGTTAGTGGTGTCCTAGAAACCATGTATTCCAGCGCTGCCTCTTCCTCTCTTCCCAGATTGGGTGAAAAGTCTTGACATATAAAAGCCCCAGCTGGAGCCACCATCTCATGGCTGTGACTGCTGCTGGCCAGGTGGTGTCCTCATGCCTCTCTTGGCTAGCGGTGCTCCTGTGCTCTGCCCCAGGGGCAAGAGAAACAAGCCACTTTCCAGACTAAAAGCTGATGGCCATCTTCCATCACTACATGTGATGAGCATCTTTGCGGAGTAGTGACTGTGATTCCGCCTCATGATCAGTTGTGAGCCCATCTGGGGCAGTAGCACCTGCCTCCCCAGCTCTAGCCTGACTGGTCTGTTGGGGACAGGGGTGGCATTTCTTCCTCTCTGCAGGAGAAGAGGAAGCTGCACCAGAACAAGAGGAAGGAGTGTGGAGAAGAGAGCGATGGGAGTCACCTGAAGAACTTCCCTTGCAAACGGTTCCGGCAGGTGAGTAACCACAAGTGGCTGTGCTGTTGCCTTGAAGGGTAGTGAGGGGAGAGAGTGGAGGCAAATATTGGAGAGGCTTGTAAGGAAACCAGGTGGCCTGTTTGGGACTTTAGAGCCTGACAGCATAAGTCAAAAAATAACTTTTTCAAGGGAGATGGATGGAGAAGGGTCATGCCGCGCCAGTTGGATTCTGTGCAGCTTAGTCAGGGGTTAGGGCTGTTGTTACATCTGGTTAGGCACATGTAGTGCTCTGTCTTCTGTGCGGCTGATGTTCCTTAACCACAACTTTGGCAACAACCTTCTGTTTTACAGGGTGCTAGCAGGGTTCTCCAAACCCCAGCCCAGGAGCCGGAGCTGGGATTTGGGGGAAAAAACCCTCCCCCCTGTGAAATAGTGCTTATTGTTCTGCTGCAGCGCTTCTCCATTTCCCAGCCAATCTGGTACCGGGGATGCTGTGGCCAGTCGTGTCTGCCTGGACATCCTGCCGCACAGCCTTCTGGGACACCAGGCGATAGACATGACTACCCAGAGCATCCCTGGCACCAGAGCAGCTGGGGAATGGCGAGGTGCTGCAGGGAACAGTAAGTGCCGCTTGGGGCAGGGAGGGAGTCTTTCGGACACAGGCGTCTCCAGTTCAGCTGCTGTGCTAGAGACAAGAGTTACTCGCCTCACAGAGATTTATGGTCAGCTGCTCTTGATGTCCTGCCCAGTGGATACCTCAAGGCAAACTGCAGGCTATATTGCAGCTATTGTGACACAACTTTGGCACATATTCCCCTGAAACTGCCTCTCTCAGCTGCACTTCCTTCCAACAGTACTGTGGATTGATGGTTACCTCACAACCATTGGTTTGGACCCTTGCAGGAGTAAAAGCGGCTTGGGTTGAGGGTGTTCCAAGGGAAACCAGACTGTGAGGGGAAGGGCTAAACCCTCTCTTCCTTTCTGCACAGCTCCTGCTTTCCCCTTCCACAGCGCTTTGCAAAAGTGAAGAGGACCTATGGTTTTATGGTACACAGGTGCAGCGTAACATGTTGTAGCTGGAAAAGTCTTGTCACAATCTTGTCCTTCATCCCAGTTGCTGGGAGAACGAGATTGTGGTCAACCAGAATCTGTGGTTGCGTCTGTTGCCATAGAGCCTGCAATCCTCCATGCCTGTTCTTAATCCTTCAGGACCCAGCTACCATCCCCATGTCTTGCCTGAAGAATTTCATAAATTGTACCTAAGCCCTGTGGTTTGTTGCTTTGCTGCGAGAGTATGCCGTGAAAAGCAGACCAAAGCAGATGTAGCTTTTAGCTGCATCTACATAGTTGGGGCTTGTACAGTACTGTACAACTGCCCTTTCTTACAGTCCTAGGCAGGCAGTGAAAACAAGGGGCATATCGAACCCCTAAACTGCAGGCTCCTTAGTCATGACAGCTAATTTATCTTTTATTGGGGGGGGGATGCCTTGCTTTCTCTGATCTGGACTGAGGCACACGGGTCCTTGCGCTCAGATGTGACAGTGGGTGTTGTTTTTCCTCCCAGGGCAACTGTTCACTTGGGGACAAATGTCGCTACTCTCACGAGGCGGAAGGAGAGAGAGCACAAAGTGACACGGCAGCACCACTCTGATGAAGCAGTTCGGAACATCTGCTTTGGGACGTGTGTTTATTTTTGCATAACTGAGGGCTACCTTTATTTTAAATCTGTCCACGATGATGTGCCTGCCATTAAAAAAAAAAGGTGTCTTTTTTTTATTATGCTTGATGCGTAGTCCATTATTCCCTAAGGTCCACAAGACTGCCTCAGTGGGTCAGCCCATCCAGTCTGGCAGCCTGATGTAACAGGAGTGACCTTCCAATGCTGCAGTGCAGACAGGGACCAGGCTGCCAACATGGACTGACTCGGTTTCCCTTTAGCAGACATCTTAAGCTTGTCCAAAGCTGTTACTACATCAGTAACTCTTGACTTGTTCTTCTCTATCAAGGGGCTTCAAACTCCAGCCCGTGTCTCCCCAGTGTGAACAGTGCTTCGCGTTCTGCTGAGGAAGCTGCAAAAGACCCCTACTACAGCTCCCAGAGGTCTTTGCGGTCTGTCGCTTCCAGGGTCTGCTGCCTCAGCAAGCAGTGTGCCTTGCCTTCCACACATGGCTGGCTGGTGCAAAGACCTCTGGGAGCTGAAGTAGGGGTCTTTTGTGGCTTCCCTGGCAGAATGCGAAGCACCGTTTACACCGGGGAAGATTTTCCTCACAGCAGTGGTCTCCAGTTTTAGACTGCTATTCTATGCCACAGAAACAGGGCAGTACTAGAGAATCCTGCTTCAGATGTATAGTACCCTCACTTAACTTCATAGGCTTCTGAAAGATGGCCTGACTTACTTCTCTCCTTTACCCAGTGGGAATCTTGGCTCCTTCCTAATGCTTATTGAAACAAAATTGTTTTTATGCTGTCTTGCAAACTGAGTACAGTTTAGTACCTACTTCCTCTTTGCTTCTGTCCTGCAGAAGGGGAGAAATGCAACCATAATTTAATTTTAAAGGGAATTTGTAACCTGATTGTATACAGCTCTAAGCTCAATAGGCTGGGGCAGGGATTTTAGGATCTAGGACAGGTTGCCTTGAAAAACCACTGCCAAAACCCACAAGTTTCCTTGCTGTGAGTTACTCTCCACCTTCACCTGCTGGTTCTCCCAAAATCCAGTCCATTTTTATTGGCAGGTTTTCGTTAAGTACTTTACGGAGATCAAGACTGCACTTTGAAAATGGATAGTTTGTCACCCTTACTTGGAGGTCTTTCAGTCTATCTGCCTTTTAGATTGAAACTGGTACTGTGGCCTTGTTTTGGCCCTTTGTGAAACATGAACAAGACTGGTGAAAAATTCCACAGGTAATGCAGCTGCAGTGCTGCACCCCTGACAGGGACCAGGCTGCCAACAACAGGGGTTTTCTTTTGTGATTTCAGCACGCCTTAAAAGAAGTGGTTTATTGATTGCACTTCTGGTAGTTCAAGTAATACAACTATGCCACACCCTCTTTCTGCAGTTTTGTGCACAGAGTAGCTGGGAGCGGGAGGGACAAGCAGAAGGGCATTTCCTTCACAGAAAGAAAAATCACAACACAAAAACAGAGTTCTGTTGGCCCCACCTCTAGGCTTGAAGTAGCCCAAACAAATCCCTTCTCTGTTAAGACACAGGAAAGGCTGAGAAGATGCTTCCCTGCTCAGAAGGCATCCCTGAGGAGAGCTCCAGTGTGCCCCCCGACATGCCCTCAAGATGGCTAACTCCCTTTGGACGACACTAGGGCTTGCTCAGCTCTTTTCTCCAGGCCTCCTTTTGAGCTGGATGTGAACCAGGAAGGTCCGGATCTCCATGGGCTGCAGCGTAATGTGTGTTGGATCCAGCTGCCACTTTGCACCTGGCTGCCATTTTGCTGGTCCTGTGGATAGAAAAAGTTTGGGAAGCTGGGATAGTGGAACACAACTCCCATGTCGGTAAAGTTCATGGGATTAGGCACCTGTTGTGATGCAGCTTATTTAGGGGTGGTGACTACTGTTTGTACTTGTGATTCTCTGGGTTCAAATCCTCTTGAGAGCCAAGATGAGCTTCTGGTGGTTATTGGTAAATTATACGGACAATGCAACCCTTGCTCATTCAACATTTGGCTAGGATCAGTGCCTTTATAGAAGCTCCTTGGTCTCCAAAAGGAAGTACTGGATGACAGCTGCTCTGCAGCATGAGACTTGCCCTGGGGGAAACGGCAAAGTTCCTTTGTTTTCCTCCTTGACTTGTTAAAACATCTATGTGCAGCCACTAGGAGAGATTGTTCATCAATTGGGGGAAGAAGGGTGGTTATTTTTTCCTTTTCCACTGCATCACAGAATGTTAGCGGTAAAAGGGAGGAAGGAGCAGTGGTGGCCCTGGAAATTTGAACGCAGATATGGGCTAGCTGAAGGTTAAAATAAATTCATACCACAGAGGAGATGACGATGATAATCGCCAAAGATTTGAAAAGTGGCTTCATCTGCCCTAGATGTGTTGTACTCTCTATGAAGGATGTGTCAAGTCTGGGGGTGCTCAGCAGGTTAGCAGGCTGCACCTCTACCAGATATTCACCTGGTCCTTTCTTCAACCCTTTCCACTATGAAAATTAAAGCAGTGTAGCACAGCTATGCCAATAACTTACACTAGACAGAAGAGTTAGCTGTCTGTCAATAGCAGCAACAAGAGTGCAGAAAGAGACAGTTCCAGGCACGGATATTGCTCTTATCAAATGATACTGGGCACATTGGCGCAAAAGAGGTAGTGGGATCCCTCAACTTCACTGGCCATCTCAGTGCAATGGATGCTGCTGTTGTGACATAAACTTGATGGACTCTGTGGTTCAGGCCTATTCCTGGTTGATCACTCACCTCCATCTGACTTCCAGAACAGCCTCTTCATGTCCTCATACTTCTGGTTAGCAGCCAGGTTCATCTCTTGCACGGCAGTGATGTTAAAAGAAGAGAACAAATTCTGGCATAGACAGAAAAAGCACAGAGGATGTAGTGAAAAGTCAGAGGGGCTGTACGGCTGTTACCAGAAGCCTCAATGTGCAACTTAGAATCACAGAACGTCGAAGTTGAAAGGGCATCAGGGCAGGGGGCATCATCTCGTTGTCCAATCCCCTGTTTGGTGCAGGTGGCCATCTGCTTAAACACCTTCAACAAAGGAGAACTCACTACTGTAGGTCGCAGATTGTTCTAGAAGGCTGACAATTCTTTCTACTGTTCGGCCTAAACTTACTTCCCTGAAGTTGCAAACCACTGGTTCTAGTCCTGCCCTTCGGGACCCATAGTAAGCAGGTTATCTGCCTTCTGTGTGGCAGCCAGTGCCATACCAAGGTCATTGGCATCCAGGGCCCATAAATTTTGGCACCGCCCCATGACAAAATTATTTTCATTAATAGACAAGACATGGCCAGAGAAGCAGTGCAGGTAATGAAATTTTTCTTTTATTGGACTCGTGTGTGTATAGACATTCACACGCACGCGCACACACACTAACTTTGTATATTCCTATATAACTTTGTAAGTTCATAAATAATCATACCACTGAACATGCTTCTTCTGCCAGAGTTACCCCTGCAGCCACTGCCCTCTTGGGGTGGCTCTCTCAGACACCCCCCTCCCCTGCAGCCTGGGACTCACCCTCTTCGTATGCCACTAGTGGCAGCCCTTCAAGTACTACTTAAACCAGACTCTTGTAACTTTGCCCTGCTTTTCTGTAGGTGCAGCACACGCCACTGTCATCAAGGACTATTCTTTGCCCCTGCTACAGTTCCAGAAATACAGACTCGCAGGACTAGAAGTGGGGGTGAAGCGAAGGAGACACATGCTAGGAAACCTCTGGTTCATCTTGCCTCTGCCAAGAATTCAATGAACAGCCTTCAACAAGCCAGTGGTTCCACCTCAGTCCCTCAGCTGCACAGTAACTCATAAGAGGCATTGAGATAACGCATATGAGGCATACACTTGGGATTTTATATAGTCCTTTTCTTAAGTATTGTGACGTTCTGCTTGTTGTTGGTGCCAGCCTAGCACTGCTAACTGGTTCAGCTTGCTCTCTAGTGCAGGTCCCACTTCCCTACTTTTGTCCTACTAACCCAGCAATTTTCAACTGTTTTCATCTCACAGCACACTTGACAAGGTGCTAAAATTTTCAGGGCACACCATCATTTTTTGGACAGTTGACAAGGCACACCACGCTGCTGGCGGGGGGCTCACATCTCCCAATGGCCCTATTAATAAATAACCCTCCCCCAAATTCCCACGGCACACCTGTGGACCATGTGCGGCACACCAATGTGCCACAGCACACTGATTGAAAACAGCTGTACTAACCAAAACGGGAGACCTACCAGTAAGTTGATCGCCACAGGCACAGAGCCGTTGACGCTCTCCTTTCGCTCAAACTGGTGCTCCAGGCGGATCAGGACGGAGTCGGGCTCCCACTGGGCCAAGGTGAGGAGGTGGATATTGGAAGGGAGGGCCTCGCGCAGAGCAGAGAACTGGGGAGCAAAGAGGGGAGGACAGAGCCCAAGGCGGCCAGGGTCAGTCGTCCTGCTAGCAATATTCCAGCAGTTGAGGAAAAGTTTGCTTTCCTTATTTGCCACTTTATAAGCCGATGAAAATTTTTCTTTAAAAAAATGTTAGACCCAATAAAACGAGAAATTAAAACGTGACATTGTAAAAATATGTGAGCTATACACGTTATAAGAGCCACAAAAGGATCGTTAACAAAAGCTTAATGCCACAGACTTTTTAAATTACAACACTCTCCCAAAGGATGTGTTGCCTTTTTAGAAAGGCTTCGCTTTACTTTCTTTTGCCTAAAACTAAAGCCAATCACTTGGGGAGGTTTGCTTAGAGAGGGAAATCTGCCTGGGAAATCGCTCAAAGAGGGCAATCTACCTTGATGTGGCTGTGGCTGTTCACAGGGTAGTAGTTGCCGGCGACAGGCTCAGGTTCCATGTGTGCCTGAAATCTAGCCAGCACCTAGGCTATGTGTGTACACGCACGCACACACGTTCTCTACCTCTTATTACTCAATTCAGACAATGTGGTTCATCTACCTGAGTATTGTCTGCCCTGTCTGACAACAGATCTCCAGCAAGGCTCTGCCACTGAGCTGGGGCAACCCTCCCAGCACAAGGGTTCAGCCATGACAACGACTGGCAGCTGAAAAGGTTCCGTTGGTCTTCTCCTTTCCTCACCTGTTTGATGCTGGGCTGTCCAGGCTGGTATGGAGGTCCCTCACCAGGTGCCAACACCAGCTGTGGGGCCATAAATTCCTGCTGGGCCTGGAGCCGATGCTGATCAGCTGATGATCCTGTTGTGTCTAAGAGGAGGAGGTGACGTCCCCGGACCACCAGCCCGTTATGGTACGGGCCAGGCTCAAGCAGAGGCTCGTTGACACCCCGTTTGTCATCATTCAGCAGCCGCCGATGTACCTGGAACCAGCGTGGAGGAAGGAAACAGAAAGGAGGGAATGTCAGGATTCAGGTTCCGACAGTGTCTGATGCAATGACGGGATGTGCTTCTGCCACTGTAAAAGGGCACAAGTAGTCCCTGGAATAGGTGGCCTCTCTGTTTTCCCTGAGGGCTGGTCTCAGTTATGTAAAGGGACTCTGCCTGCTGCCTTCAAAACTCCCACAGGCCGCAGCCTTCTGGCTTACTGTAGCACCTCTTCTTCCTGGGCCCAACGTGTAAGAGAAGAACACGGTTCTCGGAAGTATGATGGAATACCTTAGGTGTATTCCTATGTCTTAACCCTTCCCTTGTTTTTTCTTCTGTATCCTTTACCAATATCTTAATAATAAATAAAAAAACCTATATATATATATATAAAGGAAGTATGATGGAAGAAGGTTGTGCCTTCCACCCAGAAGTCCTGTTGTGCTCACCATGAGCTCAAGAGAGCCGTCGCGCATACTGCTGCCTCCCTGGGAGCGATCCGTCAGCATCGTCAGCTGGACTTTCTCATCCTGGAAAGAGCCACGAGAAAGCGCAGAGGTCAGAATCTCACTGCTGTGATTCCCACCACACTGGAATAGGCCTTGAGCTCCATCTAAACTTTTGCCCCAATATACGTATGTGAGAAGAAAAAGTACAGCACTTCTCCCAAACTTTGCCATGGTCCTATTTAGATGGGTGGTAGTAATATTTTCATACTGGTACTGGGGCTTTTGAGTGTGCAAAGCACTTCACATTGAATTATCTTGTTGATCCTTAAAATAACATTGTAAGGTGAGTCAATATTACTATTCCTGTATTGCAGGAGAGGCTGAGGGGGAAGGGCTGCCCTAAGGCAACCTGCTGAGATTGGTGGCAGAGGTGAGATTTGAGTATCTTGGCCAGTCTGGCACACCAGCAGTCTTGGCAGGTGAGACTGCAGTTGAGCCCTGCAGGAGAAGCCAAGCTGCTGGGAGTGCTTTTTACCTTGATGTAGATGCGGCTGTTCACAGGGTAGTAGTTGCCAGCGACAGGCTCAGTCTGACTCAGGTTCCATGTGGGCCTGAAATCACGTCTACCAAGAAAAAGGAGAGAGAGAGGCAAGGTTGCACAAGAACTTCCTGCCGTTCCTTAGCCAGCGAGAGCTTCAGCACTCCAGACACACCCAGCCTGTCGTCGTGCATACGGCGGAGGCAGAGCACAACTGACCCCAGATGCAGATATGAAACATGCTCTAGAAATAACTAACCTGATAAATGCCCTTACATCGTCTTAGCAACTCTTACCTTGCGTATAGTGAACCAACCTTCACCTCCCTCAGTTAAGGATTAGGATGGGGCAGTGGGATAGGGCAAGATATAGCAGCTTATTTAAAGTCACACAGGGCAATCCTAACCTGGAGTTAGGCCACCAAGCTTTGAGTGGCCCAAGGGCCACCGTACAGCAAGTTTGGACCACTCTTGGAGTTAGGGAGGCTGGTGCATGTCTGTGTGCTGGCCTCCCTGACTCCTAGAGTGGTCCAAACGTATGATATGGTGGCCCTTGTGCCAACCAAACTTTGCAGGCCCAACTGTGCCGGCCTAACTCCAGGTTAGGATTGCGCTCACAGTGAACGCATCACCCTGCACAAAATCTTCAGACATTTTGGCAGCCATACAGGAGTATAGGAGGGAAATGCCCTAGTGCAGTGCTTCCCTAGGGAGCCATGGAGACAAGCCAAGGGGGCCTCCGAACCCTCACAAAAAACCTGCCGCACTAGACAATGTACAGGATTGCAGCCCTAACTAGACAGGTAAAATTTCCAGAATTTTTTTTTGGAAATTTCCTGAAAAATGGGGGAAAAAATGCTACATTAGCACTTTTTTCTTTTCCAGATTGAAAGTCATTCTGTTACTTTAGGAACATAAAATACGACTATGGGCAATTTGACTTGGCATAAAATTATCACAACTAGCATATTAAAAATATAGTGTATCCAACCATTGTTACAAACAGAATTTACCTTTTTTATAATATTCATTTGTAATTGTAACAAATGGAGCAACAATCTCCTGAACTGTTTACTAGTTTATGTGGAACAGACCAAAAAACAACAACAATTTTTAAAAATCCAGAAATAACAATTATTCATATTTCCTCTCTACAGTATTAAATAAAAAAAATGAACCATTCTCATAAAAAGAATTGAAGGGGGGAAGTGTATAGAAGGGAGTGGGAGTAAGTTTCAATGAATGGGAATGAAATTTAATCAGAATCATTTTCTGAGCTATAATTATCAGTATCTATTTCAGTCTCTGCTTCTGCAATTTTTTCCTCTTTGAATTTTTCCATTTTTTTTTGGAAAAAACCAAAAAGACTTCAGGAAAAAATGAAAAAAAAACCCGTTTGTTTCCGAATTTTTCCGTTTTTTTTTCCCGGGCCTTCAAGTCTCTAGCCCTAACAGGGATCTGCGGCCGATGGCCCAGTATGTCAAGAGAGCCACCAGTTGAAAACGTTTGGGGACGGCTGCCCTAACCAAGAGCCCATGAAGCAGCCGGAGTCCGCACGGAACGGGCTCAAATCGTATCAGGGTAGAGATTCAAGCCACTGGATATGCCAGGCTAATGGTTGATGAAATCCAGTGGAAGAGGTGCTGGGACGATGGACCCAAGTAGCAGGTGGAAAGACAGGGGGCATGGTAGAAAAGAGCAGTTTGGTCTACACAGGACAAAGGTTTTGCAGACATCAAGGGAATGAGAAACACATTCCTCTTGTGTAGCCCAGAGAAGGGGAAGACAACTGGTAGAACGAGGCCCTGGGACTTACAACCACAGGATGCATCAGGATGAAAAGTCATTTTGTCCTTGTGAAAAACTAGGAATGGGGGAAAGGATCCAACACATCTGAGGTGATGGCAGCCTTGAATAACTGCCTCTAGCCTCCCAAAAGACAAAAGCCTTGTTTGTAAGTGCTCAACAGGACCAAGGGACAGTCCCAGGTGGGAGCTGAGCATGGTTCAGAAGGACAAAGGTGGAGGACTCAAAAAGACCTGCAGAAGCCGGTCATAAACTAGAAAGCCTGAGGCCAAGGTGGCTGCCATATGAACCCTTCACGATATGCTTAGGCCAGATTCTCTCAGTAACAGAAGATTCTCTTCTGTCACAGATTATCTATGTCACAGAACAAAAAAAGACTAGAATATCTTGTCTTGGCCCTGGAGAGAAAATAAGAAATAGCAGGCTTTTATATAAAATTGAAAAATGAAGGGAATTATGGAAATAGGCTTGTAAGTGGGGCAGCTTGCGACAATGTGAATGCACAGTCATTCTGTACAGTAAGGTCATCGAATAAAAAAAGGCTTCTGCAATTCAAGGAGCACCCACTGCACAGGTGAAGGGAAGGTGGTTACACTTTGCTCCTCCAGGTGATACGTATGAGAATTCTGACACCTGGATGGAGGATTTGTCCCATAGCCCAAGGCAGAAGGCATGGCACAGGAGAGGGGAAATTTAGGTACTGGGATCTGTCAATGTGACACAGCAGGATGGAACCAGGGGAGGGGAGGCTGCCACTGAGCCATGAGGGTGTAGTTTGTGCTATTAGTGCAAATCCTGTGGAGTATTTGTGTGATGAGTAGAAAAGTTAAGAAAAGGTGAGTTCAGCCAAAACTCTGGAAGTGCTTTCAGAGGTTTCTGCAAGCTATTCTGAGGCCCATGGAGGCCAGAAGATTGGGTCGCTGGCCCAGAAGAGGCCTCCCTAGAACCAACAATAGTGTCATGACCCACCATGGAAGACAAGGTGGGCCACAGCACTGTTAAGATTGGGAACTGCTGAATTATACAAAACCAATCAAAAGAAGGAATAAAACAGAGAGAGGGTAAACCCGTTTGTGTAAACGCCAGAATTTCTCATGATGCTACTGCTGTAGTAACTGAAGAACTAACTAATGAGAGGGAAGGTGCAGGCCAAGTTCCTGCAAACGGGGAGGGCTCATGCCAAAAATATTGAGCAGGGCCTGAAGAAGTGTTTGTATATGCACTAATTGATTCCAGACTAAGCTCTGTGCAGGTGCAGAGCTCAGATATGTATTTGCACAGGGTCTATGAAGAACGGCCTGCCCACAGCTAGCATTTGTCACTGCCTTCTTGAAGCAGGAACACACACAGGCCACTTGACTATGGGGCGGCTTCCAGATGCTCTGTTCCAAGCAAGAACAGCCTGTTGCTGATGACAGTACCTTCTTTCCAGGATCTCGCGCCCATTGGAGTCGGTGTAGAAGTACCCAGCTGTTTGCAGACTTGTCTGAAAGCGGCTGATGATCTCCTTGCCGTTTTTGTCTCTGTGACAGAACATGGAGGTCAGAGACGAGCTCCAGAGAAACAGCACAATGCCCCCAACCCAACTTGCAATGCTCACCTGATTGGGATGGGTCCTATGGTCCACTCTAGCTCAACAAACGGCTGTCCAGCATAGAGCCGCACTACTTGAGAGCACCAGTCGGAGAATTCCTGGTACAGCTCCTCAACTACTTCAGTCTGCAAAGACAAGGATGGTATCCTCACCTGGTAGCTAGAAGCAGCCCACTTTACCAGCAGAAATGGCACAAATGTGGCCTGAGAGCATATGTGTGTGTGACAGAGGGGTTCAAATGAAGGTGAAGGAGAAGTGGGCGTCAGAATATACAGGTAAAGTGCTATAGGGCATGACCACAAGTGCATGTGACGTTGAGGTGTGAAGAAGAGCAGGGCCTGAAGAAGTGTTTGTATATGCACTAATTGATCCCTCTGTTCTCTGAGGACTGGCAATGGAATGCTTCATTCTGACTCACCCCAAGAGCCAGGAAGAAACAAAACACACTTTTACCACTAAGTCCCGCTGCCTTGGAACTATTTTGTTTGGCGGAGGGAGTGTGGGTTTCAGAAGTATCTCAAAAAGCCTCTAGTTAGTCATAAAACAGTAAGAGTGCAATCCTAACCTGGAATTAGGCTGGCACAGTTAAGCCAGCAAAGTTTGGCCGGCACAAGGGACACTGTAAAGCGTGTTTGGACTACTCTTGGAGTCAGGGAGGATGGCTCAGGTCTGTGTGCAGGCCTCTCTGACTCCAAGAGTGGTCCAAACATACTTTACGGTGTCCCTTGTGCTGGCCAAACTTTGCTGGCCTAACTGTGCTGAGGAGTTTGCTCTCTAAAATCCAAAAGCCATCTCCTGTACAAACTGCCATTCAAGACAGCAAGGCTGTTGCCTGGGCTTATGGAATGTGGGGTTAGGGTGCCGTCCCCCCAGCGGCCTGCTTGGACACAGGAACAAGCCTTCTGAAGATGGACAACTGGGCACTTGGGGAGCAGCTTGGACAGCTTCCTGGCCAGACTAGCTGCCCTCCAGGTTACGCCACAATTGTCACCTCATGAGTAACCTAGCTACTTGAGCTTGAATTGTTCCCAGAAGTCCTTTCTCCTACCTTCACATGGTACACACGGGCTTCTCGGGCAATGGGAAGAGGCTCATTGCTTTTGGGACGGAAGATGTAGGCACCAGATGCCTGGGAGTCTACCTCATCTCCAGGGTGGGCATGATACCTGAAAGACGCAGTGAACACGTGAAAAGGATATCACCAATTTCCCCAAGAATGATCTATAATAGCCCACATCCCAACAGGGAAGACAAACAGGCAACTCGCCCTGAATGAACTCCTGCCAAGAACGTGTGGGCAGCATTCACAACCAAAGCATCTAGGTGTAAATGCTTCCCTGGTACCTCTAGTACACCCCTTCTCAAAGCAGAATGAGAACTGAAAGTCTCAACTCACCAGAAGAAGTTCTGAGACACTGGCAAGGAGATGTTCTTGTCTAAGTTCTGAATCTCATTCAAGAGTCCTGTTTTGGAGTCAAACAGAACTCGCAGGTGCTGGAGAAGGAAGTTAAAGAGGAAACACATTAGGAAAAAAAAGGAGTCACTGTTGGAAGGAGGCCCAGTTGGGGATATAACCAGGAAATATGTATGGAATTATCAGTTTAGGCAGCAGGAGGCAAAGGGGGGTGGAGAAGAGAGAGATTACTTCAAGCAAGTCTGCTTTCAGAGAACAAATTCCCACTGGGAGGTAAATGACTCGGGGTGCAACCCTAGCCAACTTTCCAGGACTGGGGTAAGGGCGGCTCCGAGGCAACAAACGTTCCCTTCCCTAGTGGAAACCTCAATGACTGCCCCCCAGCTGCAGGATGCAGCACATGCCCCTTTGGCACAGCTACGTCAGTGCTCAAAGGTTGGTTAGGATTGCACCCTCGGACATTTCAAAGTGACCCATCCCTGACAAATTGCTCATTGGCACTTCTCGTAAAAGCCTCCAACAGTGGCAACCTCCCAGACCATAACAACTTGGTCTGTTTCTAAACTGGTCTTACTGTGATATTCCACCCAATGCAAAAATGTCCAGCTCCCTTCCTACAGATTAAATCCATAGATTGTCTCACCCTCCAGGATGCAATGAGCAATTTTAAAATAAGATTTACACTAAGCGTGACATTTGGAAACTGAAACAAGAAACTTGGATAATTCCTAGTCAAGTTGGTTCCCCTCCCCATGGTCATTGCTCATTGAGGAGTGGGGTGAGGGTCCAGATCTCAGGGGATGCCTCTGTTGCAGGAATTGCACATTCCCCTGTTGCTCAAAGCATTACATTTTGTACTTGGGAAAATCTGTCCCCCTGAAAGGCAAGCAAGTACCTGCCTGGAATGTGACTGTACAAATACGGGCACCTACTAGAAAGGAACCGAACAGAGAACAAAGAAGGACTGTAAAAGTCCCCCAACCCACTTGAGGGCTACGATGACACACGCATCAATACTTGCTTTGTGCTTTTTAAAGAGTGGCTCCTGCCTCAAAGGAAAAGAACATGAAACTAAGCAGGAAAAACAAAACGGGGTGTCTACAGAAAGGGAAAGAAAGGATTCAGTCAGTCCATACCTCATTCTCGATTGTCCAAGGAAGAGAATTCCTTCCAGGCTTGGCATGATTACTGTGCAACCTCTTCAGCAGTTGGGAGAGCCCAAGGTCCCTGCCAGGAAGCTTGGAAATGGCATAGGAGGTAAAGCCCAGGGGTGGGACGGACGCCTGGAACACCAGCTCATTGATGGCACTGCCCCGATCATGCCGCACTGCACGAGTGAAGCTGGACACAGGGATTACCTGGCAAAGGAGGGACGTTGGCTCAGTTCGCGATTTCACATAGTGAAGAAAGGAACGGCCTCCTTCCCAAGAAAGGAGTCAGCGGGCATTTGTCTCCTCACAGCAGCCAGCAAAAACCTGGCCCCTTCTCTGAATGTTCAGCTTCCATTGAAAAGTACCCTTTACCCAATAAGAATTAGGGCGCAATTTAAGAGTTCAGCCAGCACAGTTAGGCCAGTAAAGTTTGGCTGGCACAAGGGCCACTGTAAAGTGCGTTTGGACCACTCTTGGATTCAGGGAGGATGGCGCATGTCTGTGTGCTGGCCTCTTTGACGTCGAGAGTGGTCCAAACGTACTTTACAGTGTCCCTTGTCCCGATCAAACTTCGCTGGCCTAACTGTGCTGGCTTAACTCCAGGTTAGGATTGTGCTCTTAATCTTGCCTTCCCCTTCCAGTGCCTCGGCCAAGATGACTGACAACCAGGATTTTCGCCTTTATAGTTTTAGCTTCTGTTTTAACAAACATAAAAAGTAAGGGCACTGGACCAGTGGTGTCATCCAAATGTTTTAGGAACAGGTACTCACTTTTGATTGGCACTTGTCGGGGTCCGCCCACCGGAAGTGACATCATAAGCCAGAAGTGATGTCGTGGCAGGAAGTGAGGTCATAGCTGGAAGTGATGTCATGATGCCGCCGCCACCACGCTGCCTGCCTGCCTGCCTCCTCACAGAAAGTGCAGGCAATGGCTGCGGGCATGCAGTATGCATGTGCAGCTGCTGAGCCAACCAGCTGACGGGGCCAGCTTCAAGTGGGCAGGGCCAGCTCAACTTCTAGGAACCGGTACTCGCGTAGTGGTGCGTAGTGGGTGCATGACATCACTGCACTGGACCCCATTTTATTAGCAGTAACACCCCACCCCACCCTACCCCCAAATTCCTAACGACTGGGTTACCCTGAGTGCTGCAACACGGAACTGAGTGGTGCCTATTTCAAGTCTGAAATCAAGTATCCCAGCTGTCCAGGAAACAGAGGTTGTCTGCCTCCTACCTTGTTCAGAACAGCCTGGCCATTAGGAGCAACGATTGAGTAAAGGCTTCCATTAACTGGCAGCCGGATGTTCCAGTTCACGGGTCGGGCCAGTGGGTTGTAGACAATCACTATGAACTGAAAGGGCAGAAAACAGTATATTAGCGAGGGCCAGACATGATTGGGGTGCCCACAAGGGTCCAACAATTTGGGGTGCTTGGAACTCAGTAGGAAAGACCATCAGTCGTGCCAATCACACTCCCCTGATGCTTTGAGCAAAACCTGGAGGCTCCAGATTTCAGACCTCCATTAGGATGAGGGCTCAGGCAACAATGCCGCCCCTTACCTTCTGGGCAGATTCAGTCAGTGGGCAGACACTGATGTTGAGGTAGGTGCAATAGAAGAAGTTCTCCTTCCTGCCGACAAGACTAGCCAGGGAATTACTGATCACAATCTGCAAAGGCAGAGGAAAGGAGAACAATTTCATCCCTGCCCAAAGTACCTGATGGTACAGAAGCCCAGTTGGTGGACCTTCAGTGCAAGTCCAAAAGTCTTGAAGTCGCAGCAATTTTACTTGTGATATGAAAAGTAGGCAGGCACAAGCTTCCGTTCCACGTAATGTGAAAAGTCACCCCCAAAAGACAACCAAGTGACCAAGAGGCTTCTCCAGCATTGCTGCTGCTCTGCTCGGCCCCCTTCCTGCATCTCCTTTGAAGGCCAGGCTGCTGCGTGGCTACACCTTGCTACCGGTGCACCACCACCCCACTTCCGGGAGGGTCAGGCCAGGCAGTGCAGTCCGTGTGACAATAGGGCTTAGTGCCACCTGCCACACTGTGAGGTGCCATCAGCTCTTCTAGAGCCCCCAGTTGAAGAGCGCTGGCCTAGTTCCACAGGCCCAAAAGAAATCAAGTCACCTGCAAGCTGGGAGAACCTGGAGCAAGCGCCAGCTTTTGGTCTCCTGTGCTCTGCTCTCGCCATACAATCCTTTCCTCATCATCTTTCCCCTACTGGCCAGAGAACTAACAAGACCCAGAGCAATACAGAAAGTCCCGGGTGGAGCATCTTTCCCAAGGCGGCTTCCCTGTCACTCGGGCACACACATGTATGCGTGTGCGTGCAAGAACACTCCTCCACCACCACAGCCATACCCCACAGCCACCATGCTGGCTCAGGCGCCTACCTCGCAAGCATCCCAGCCAGTCGACAGCTGTTTGGCGTAGTCATTCGTCACGTGCTGCTTTGCTGTGCCACTCACGGCATCATGGTGCTGGGCAATCCCCACGGCCTGGCCTGCGAGAAGAACACAGGCGTTGCCGCACCAAGACGGGCTCCCTTGGAGAACTGGCTTCTGTATAGAAATAGTGGCCACCCAGGACCAAGACCGCTGCCCAAGGGCCACTTCCTGACATTGTCCTGCTGCTGGCTCATTCTCTTCTCCACCTCCCTAAGTTCATGCATAAATCCAACCAGGCCCTGACTGAAATCCGTCACTGGCTAACCTGAGAGCTGCTGCCACTGGTGCGCTTCTTGTCCTACTCTCAGTGGAAGCCAGGGCGTAACCCCCCCTCCAAGCCCCTCAAGAGCTCACATACGTAGCACAGAACTGTTGGCGACGCCGTAAGGCCCCAGGTTCGCTTGTGCGTCAGCCAGCACCTCTAGCTGGTTGCAGACCTGCAAAGCGGAAAAGCACCGTCAGAGTGGGAAACGCACGCTGCCTGGGGAATTGGGCACAAGCATCCATTCGAGCAAGAGCGCAGGAAGAGGGCGTGAACCTCAGGTGTCAGAAACGGAGGTGGGATGTAGGAAGGCGCCTTCTACCAAGTCGGACCATTGGTCCCATCTAGCTCAGAACGGTCTTCAGTGGTTGGAAGTGGCTATTTAGGATTGCAGGCAGAGTCTTTCCCAGCACTACTCAGAGATGCCAGGGATGAATTCAGGGCCTTCAGCAACCGAGCAGGTGCTCTCCTACCACTGAGCTACAGCCCTTCCCTTTGGGCCAGAGCTCGGGAATTCTGGGTCTCAGCCTCTCCTCCAACTTGGGGGATGAGGAAAGCCAAACTCCTTGCTGTCTGCCTTCACCATAGGAGAGAGGGGGGAAGAGCCCACCCACCTGCAGGAAGTTGTTGCTGAGCCGCTCATAGCGTTTCAGAGCTGGCCGGCTGGTGAAGTAGCCCGTCCAGAACATGTGGGGGCCGTCAGCATATGGAAAGAAGTCGTCGTACTTCACAGACCTGCCCAATGCAGAGTTCGGTCAGGCGGCTGCTGCCTCCGGCACGTCACCCTCCCCTGCTATGCAAGGGCACAGAGGGCCGTGGAAGAGGCACAGGGCTGGGGTGAGGGTGACGGCAGAAGGCACGTCACCTGGGAATGAGGTGACCTGGAGGGCAAGCGCCTGTGCCTTCAGCCACCGAGTGCCTGTGTTCCTCTCAGGCACTACTTCTTAGTTGTAACATGGAGATCACCTACATGTGTGAGGGTTTTGGCTTAGACGAACAAACCACAATGTTGAATGAGAAGACCTGTTTAATACTGGCACGGAATGAGCTGGCCGAGGGCCCAATCCTGTCCAACTTGATGATGAAGCTGCAAAGGAGCCCCGAGGAGGAGGCCTTCGTCACTGCCACCCCACCACAGGATGCAGGGCATGCCCTGTTGGCACAGCTGCATTGGTGCTGGAAAGCTGGGCCCTGAGCAATGCAGACAGCTCTGCACAAAGTCCTGTGTCTTTGTTGTCACTGATTATGCGGTGGACAACCATTTCATCTATGAATTTTTGCGCCTTCCTCTGGATTAGCAATAGCAAATTCCAGCCCCAATCACAGGCTAAACTTTCTGTAGTCAAGCTTTTTTTGGGGGGTGGAGGGTGGGAAACATAGTCAGGAGGGATCATGATCTCCTGAGCATCTTGGCTGGAAGAGTCCAGAATCTCCAAGCTGAGAGGATTATGCAGGAATACAAAAATTGCTCCTCGAAGCCAAGCTCTTCTCTGGCAATGGGAGAGACTTCCACCAGGCCCACAAGTGATGTCTCATGCTCCCAACATGGTGTGGGGGAAGGAGACTAAAAGCCTAGTCAGGGTTAGGGGCAGATGAGGCCTTGCCAGTTCACTAGGAAGGGGGCATTAAATTATTCGGATTCTGCTATAGAAGAAACACTCCAGGTGCGGGAGGGAGACTCTCCTTTGGCTGTGACTTGCTTAGGCCAATCTAGTGCTTGTCCCTTTAAATCCAGGCCCTTTTGCTATTATACTGCAGCGGCCTACAAACTCTGGCCCATGGGTCAGTTCTGGTGTCTGCTGCCTCTCTCTGCCAGGTGACCCGCGCTTACCGTTCCACTGGGGAGCGAAGCTGTAGCCCTGAGACCACAGTCTCCAGGTGTCGCTGCAGCCAGCCGCTTTCAGGGTCTGCTGCCTCAGCAGGCTGAGCTCCTGGCGTTCTGGGCAGGCGCAGTTGGCCACAGTGACGTTTGGGGACTGCAGTCGCGGCTGTAACTTCGCTCCCCGGTGGAACGGTAAGCACCGGTCGCACCTGGGAGACTTTCAGTGGCTGCAGCGGTCTCCAGTTGGAGACTGCTATTATAGTGGAAGGAGCCAAACTAAACACTTGCTAGGAAAAGAAAAGTAGAATGAGGTTAGAGCTAGCCACAGGAAATGCCCCTGAAGCAACCAGCAGGGCATGGAGGCCTATTCAGCCAGACTCCGCTCTCACCAGGACATGTTGGCTTTGTTCAGCTCCCACAGGTAGCAACTTGGGGTTGAGTAGAGAACATTGACGTGGCTTCCATTTGATTGCTGGAAGAGAGAAATAGGACATCAAGAGGCAAAAGCGGCATGGGGAACTGAGGGCCACACTGAGATCAAGCTCCGACAAGGTGACAAATGTAGGCATATTGCCAGAAGCTTCCACTTCCATTTATTCTTTGCCGATCAACTATGTCCCCTACTAAGACAGGCCTTGCCTTCTTTCAGTACAGCCCACGTCCTGCTTCTGATTATGCAGGGAGGCTCACAGTCCTATCTGTGAAGGAAGGAGCATGAACACACATGTGTTTGTGATGAAACCCACTGACCCATTTATAAACAATACATCATCATTGAAGTAGTGTTCACCACTCAGTGCCAGGATTTCACAAGGTTCTTTTGTCTCAGTTGAGATTTCAATGGTATCCCTGCAAGACAGTGCTTGTGGGAGAGAACTCATGTCTTGATCTACCATTATTGCCCCGGCCCTGCCTGTCCCGAGTCTGCCATAGCATAATCAGGCCTTGCTGACTCCTTCCCCCAAGAGAGCCAACATGAGCACCAGCCTGTGTGAAGGTGGCTTCGACCCCAAGGAAAAGGGCCAATGTCATGCCTCGGAGTACCTGTGCATTGACATGCTTGATCAGCTTGTCCAAGCTCTTGTACCACAGGTTGGCATTCTCATACTGGAAATCGGATCCCATGGTCATGACAATGTGGTTGGTCCGATAGTGTTTGGCCTAAAAGGAACAACATGGAGAAACCGTAAATGGGCCGAGTGTGGGCCTACATTCTGGAAAGCAGCCAACTCCCTCCAAGAAGCATCCCGAGCTAGCAACCAATGTTCCCTCTAAGCTGTGCAACCAGCTCCAAGCACCTTGGGAGTTCATTGGAAGACTAGTAACAACTTACAATGTCATCACCGCGTGCCTGGAGATGCTATACTACTGCGCCATCACAGAAGGGGAACACCGCCAGCAGCACCATGTATTTGGAAATGTCCCACAGATCTTTTTAGATCTCTGCCACCACAAACTCTTAGACCCCTACCTCCCATCCTGTCCTTAGGCCAAGACCATCTAGCCAAGGGGTAGGCAATGATCAGATATACATGAGCTACTTAACCAAAATGACTAACTGCCGAAGACCTACTGTGATCCCTCCGTATTTAACTATTGAAAAAGAAAATCGCCACAGCCAGGCAGCAGGGCAGGGGATCCTTCCAAGAAGCCACACACACATGCAGCATCAGGAGAGCATTGATAAATACAGCCCTCACGGCCCTGGTTTCTCCCCCTCCCCAATATTTAACTGTAGGAAAAGTCTCCAGAGCAAGGGAGCAGGGTAGGTCACCAGACCCTGCTTTAGAGGGCGGGAGAACGTCTAAGGAAGTCCCCCACCATGACACTATGGGGAGGGGAGGGAGCCATCTTTCACTTCCTTTCCTTCCACGCTTTGCCTGCTCTGCCTCTCACCACTGTGGAGAAGCCACTTCTCCTGCTATCTAGTCAGGCCACAGTCACCAGTCCTGCTCTAAGCAGCCACCTCACAGGAGCACATGCTGGCCAAGATCTCAGGAGCTCCAAGGCTGCAGCCTGAAAGGGCGGGGCTGGCTGGCTCTGTGCTCTCCCTGTGTCCTTCCTGGCTGCTCTGAGCTGAAAAGCTACCGGTAGCTCACCAGCCCCACATTGCCTCCCCTCGGTCTATCCTGACTGCAGACAGAACCCAGCCATCCTAGTTTCCAAATAAAACTCCATTCCCTTGCTCTAACCTGAACAGCTGCAATCCCCAGAAAATAAGTGACTATGCTCTGCACGTTGTTCTCATCACTGTCGTCATCCACAATGGGGTTGTCTGAACAGACTTGATCCCAGCAGAGAGACATGGGAGGGTCATAGCCATTTGGGAGGACACCTGTCGAGACAGTCAGGAGAAAAGGGAAGGGAAACAAGCACCAGTAAGATTCTCTCTTGCCAACTGCTCCCTATGTTTTCAGGACAAGGCTAGAAACAAGTTAAGAGAAGATCCTACTTCACTCAGAAGACACCAGGATGGCACCGATATATTGCACTGCACTAAGCAGTGGAAGAAAGACTCTGATCAGGCAGTCACCAAGGAAGGGCTCCCTGTCTGCACTCTCTCCACATGGTGCATAATGTTGGAATTTCCACCATGTACCTTCTTAGTAATATTTTTTTTATAAATAAAAAACCCAAGTGCTGAAGCCTTTCCTCAGAGAAAAAAAATGCATCAACTCCTTGATCATTTCCATCTCCAACATCATTTTGGGGTGTGGTAACCAGAAGCTATATGTGAGGCTGCACCATACAGATTTATATGAAGACATTGTTTTGCTTACTTGTAACCACTTTCAGTACTGAGTTTGTGTCCCATCCCCCCCCCCCCCCGGGGGGGGGACAATGGGCTGATCTTATCAGGAAGAACAAGGCTCTAACCAAAACGATCACATTTAACCAAACAAAAGGCCATGCTCACAAAAGACCATTGGAACAAGATGGTATGATTGAAAGCACAATTCTAACCTGGAGTTAGGCCGGCACAAGTCCCTTGTGTTGGCCCAGGAGTGTCACAAACACACCATAAAGTGTGTTTGGACCACTCTTGGAGAACGGGAGGACAGTGCATGTCTGTATGCTGGCCTCCCTGACTCAGAGAGTGATGCAACGTTCTTTATGGTGCATTTGCAACACTCCTGGGCTGGCAAAAGAGACTTGTGCTGGCCCAACTCCAGGTTAGAACTGTGCCCTGAATGAAAGAAGCATTACTGAGAGATGCTGAGATGAATGCACATTCCTGAGGTATAAGCATCAGGAGCATCTAATTTTGGAAAGAGAAAAGTAAGGCGGAAATTGAGAGGCACAGAACGTACCACCCAAGCACAATAAGACATGTATTGTTTGCAAAGGCTGCATTTGAAGATTCAAAATCCTTTAAGTCTCTTTGATGACAATGATCTGAGCACTCCAACAGGTGCACTTGCTGGGAGGACAAATCCACAAACACACTAACTGTGCAGGTAGCGCTACAATGCTTGGCTAGTATAGGGGAACCTAAAGCAGGAAAAGGAGAGGAGCCCATTAAGTCAGCCTTGCTCACCAGTGAAGAGATCGGCAACAGGGGCATCCAGATTCCTGCTTGCACGCCACAGTTGCTCCATTGTACGCCGAGTCTCTCGCTGGGCCTTGTCCTGGTAGTCGATGCGGCCCACAAAGAAGCCATCAAAGCCCATCTTGTGTAGTTGGGGGGGGGAATGACATGGGAGGGAGGGTGAGAACTCGGCAGCAGAGGGAGGGAGGCTCATTGGCGGATACGCTTGCCGCGATTGTGCAGGACGTGCCAGGAGCACCTCCTAGGACCATGGGCTGACCTGTGCAAAGAGTGAGGCCTGCTCCCGGCTGTGCCCAAAAGGGTCGATGTGCCAGGCGACACGGGGCCTGCCACACTCGCCAAACGTCTCTCGCAGGAAGCGGAGCCCCAGGCTCATCTGGTCAATGACAGCACTGTAGTGCGCAGTCGCTTCGTCGTTCATACACCAGCCGCCGTTCACAAACTCCAGGCGTCCTGCCAAGAAGGAGACGGAGAGCATCAGGGCAGGGCAGGGCAGGGCAGGCCCCTCTTCTGCTCCACAGAAGAGCGCAGAAATGCAAGCACAAGCCGGCTGGGAGACCACCGCCAGCCAGCCAGGCTGAAATAAGAACATAAGAGGAGCCCTGCTGGATCAGGCCAAAGGCCCGTCTAGTCCAGCTTCCCGTATCTCACAGCGGCCCCACCAGGAGCCCCAGGGAGGCACGAGACAACTTGCATCCTGCTGCCACCCCCTTGCACCCGGCACTCTGAAGTAGCCCACTACTTACTAATGTAAGGAGGTTGCACAGCCCATCATGGCCTATACCCCACGATGGACTTTTCTTCCAGAAATCTGTCCAATCCCCTTTTAAAGGGCATCTAGGCCAGATGCCATCACCACCTCCTGTGGCAAGGAGTTCCAAATCTGGGGCCCTTGGCTGAGGAAGGTCTCTGGACCATGGCAGAAAGCACAGCACCAGCAGCAGATAACATCCATCCATCCATCCATCAATCGTATTAATATACAGCTTTTCAATAAAAATTCACAAAGCAGTTTACAGGCAAATAATAAAGTTAAATGGCTCCCTGTCCCAAATGGGCTCCCAATTTAAAAATAAATAAATGCAAAACACCACCAGCAACAGCCACTGGAAAAGACACTGCGCAGGGGTGAAGAGGGACAATTACTCTCCCCCTGCTGAATATAAGAGGAGCACCACTGGAAAAAGTGCCTCTTGCCCCGTTAGCAGGGGTTAACTGGAGTTAACATGAGGTTGAAAAGGAGGCACATGTGACTGTGCACACCGAACAAGCCCAACTGCTTCCCTTCTGACACACAGGGCGCAATCCTAACCAACTTTCCAGCACCGGGGCCAGGGCACTGCAGCTCCGAGGTGAGGGAACAAACATTCCCTTACCTCAAGGAGGGCTCCGTGACTACCCCGCTCCCCGCAGCTGCAGGATACAGCACATGCTCCATTGGCACAGCTATGTCAGTGCTGGAAAGTTGCTTAGGACTGTGCCTACAGAAGGAGGACGAAGGAAGGAAAGATGGTCCCGCTTCCTACCAGTTTAACAACCAAGGCTGTTGGGTCACAGCCCAGAGAGCCCTCTCATCTCTTTCAGGACCCCACCGCTGCAGAGGAGGAAGCACTTGGGGCTAGGAAAGGCGAAGGATGCAAGAAGTTCCATCTCCTGCTGACCGTGCTCTCTTGGTTGTATTGGGGGAGAGTCTTGTATTTTCACACAGCAGGTGGGGAGAAAAGGGCTATAAGATCCCCAAAAGCGCAGTGCAGGAGAAACAATACCAGCATTCTCCATCACTGTTCTCTGGGCTGTGACCTGGCAGAACCATCTGAAAGTGGAAACAGTGCCAGCCCTTCTGTGCTGTCTCTGTGGCAGGAGCGAGTTCTGGTGTTTGAGCCTCATG
Source organism: Lerista edwardsae (assembly GCA_029204185.1). Taxonomy (NCBI): domain Eukaryota; kingdom Metazoa; phylum Chordata; class Lepidosauria; order Squamata; family Scincidae; genus Lerista; species Lerista edwardsae. The sequence goes on from JAJKFI010000005.1 coordinate 38,364,643, forward strand.
GCCTGCATCTTGGCCTCTCCCCGAGGAAAGCTCCTCCCATCTCCAGAGGCAAATGGAATTTTTCTCTTGGGTATTGTAAAGAGCAAAAGAAAGCTAGGCCATGGCTTGACTCCATTTTGTTAAAACATAACTCCAGGAGTGTAATAGCCTATCTCCTTTGTTTTTTGCAAAAGGTGTGAGGTCATAGCTGGGGTCAGGAATGCAATCTATTCAGCAAGGTTCCATTTAGCTAGTGCTGCAATCAGGAGATGGCCGACCTTTATCCTGATAGGCTAAGTGATTGAGCCAGAGGGGTACAACAGCCCACCCACCATCAAGACCTAAAGAGCTTCAAGACTCCTCCGGACCATCCTCCAAGAAGATCACCAGACTTGAAAAGACCTTCCCAGGCTTCAGACCACCTTCTCCACGTCAGGCCAAGATGCCTCAGCCTGGACTTGCTGTCTTCTTGGACTTGAGGACAATGTGAACTAGCAGGGCTAAACATCTTGCTGTTATTCGGGCAGTGGTAGGAGCCTAGTTTTTGTTTTATTTTAAAGTGCATCTCTGTTAGTTCTTGTATGCCTTCCTAATTTTGGTATCCACTTGTAACAAATAATTTACAGTTAACTCTACAGTTAAGTTGTGTCTGTATTTGGAACCAGATTAGATTCAGTTTGCTAATTTGGCACGCTTACCAAACTTAAAGTGTACAACTTTGAAAAGGTCCCTGTAGTTGGGGCCTGTTTAGTCTGGGGAGTTTAAATTAAGAGGCTGTTACTCTTAGCTGTAATCCCAGACTGGCAGCAGAGGATGTGTGCCTTGTTGCCTTGTATAATAAGTGCTTAAGGTCACACTCTGCTGAGAAAAATCACGGCTCATATGGGCCCTGGGCAGGTTATAGGGCATATGAACCTGTGATTTACAGGTATACGCTCGCCTTTGGTGAAAGGCACAGGGACAGCAGCCAAGGCCACGGGAAGCACAGCTGTGCGTCTTGCTTACCCTCAGCAACGAGATGCTGAACAGCCTGACGCATCTCTTCGGTCTGCAGCTGCCACCAGTGGGCAAAGAAGGCCACTTCCACGTAGATGAAACGCTTGCTGGGGTCAGCCAGGAGGTGTGGAATGACGGAGTCAAGGATGTACCGCACGCTAGCATGCTGGATGTCATTGCGGACTGCAAGGAAATAGTCGAGAGACGGGGAAAAAGCTGGTGAGGGGGGCCGATTCCCTCCTCAACCTTTAGCTGGGTGGGAGACAGCACTCCTAGAAGGCCAGGGCCCAGGCCTTACATCCTATCCTTAGCCACACTACTACCACAGCCAGCACCCCCTAAGCTGAAAGCCAGCTGGGTCTCATCTCAAGCCCCTCCCCTCCCATTCACAAAGCACAGCCCTCCTCGTGCCCTTCCTCAGTAGTGAGGTGCGGGAGGAAGGTTTCTAGTTCCAGTGACTTATTATTCTGGCCTTGGAAGGCAGCATGGAAAATTCACACACCCCAGGCCTGGCCTCCAAAACAGGAAGCTGCTATCTGGTACATCACCAGAAACTGCCAAGGTCGGCTTCCCAGCAGATTCTGCTCAAAGCTTCTGCTTAACTAGCTCACAGGCTTGTTGTTGGAGAGAAACTCTGAAGAAAGAAGTCCAGGCCTGAACAATAAGCAGCCGGCTGTGATTGATAGCCGAGACCTGTCCCCGCAATGCTTAGGAGCAGGCCCAGCTTTAGAATCAGTGGGGCCCAATGCGGGGCATTCCCATGGGGCCCCCCACCCTTGCTGCGGAGGCCCCCACTCACCAAGAAGAGCACTTGTGGTGCTGTGCACAAAGTATGGCACCTGGAAGTAGTTGGTGGTGATGTGATGATGTCACTGCCAACTGATTCCAGGAAGCCCAATCTGGGGCCATTCAGAGGCAAGGGCAGGTGGGAGGGCCCAATGTCAAGCTGCTTTGCTCACCCCACTGACTTATAGCGCATAGAGATCCAGCTGCAGCAGCAGGCAATATGCTCACTGCACTGGTGCAGGCCCCCTCAAACTGCGGGGCCCAATGTGATGACATTGGTCACATAGGCTTAAGGCCAGCCCTGCTTAGGAGCATGAGCTACAGACTGGGAAGTCCCTTGCTAATAATTCATTAGCCACACTCTCAGCCCCAAAACCATTTGTGATTGGCGAAGCATTACAGGAGTGTGCCTTCTAGAGCTGTTGCAAGAGTTACTGTGGGAAAGTGTTTCACAAATAGCAAATGCTGTTGTCATTCTTTGCAAATGAGATACTGGGTTCTACTCTCCCGCAACATCATTCCCCTGGCATGTCCTACCCTGGCAGAAGATAAGGAAGTACAGCCTTACAACTGAAACGGGATAGAATCCTATCATGTCCACTCTGGTCAGCGAGCCCAAGTACAAGCCAGCAGAGACAGCCTCGACTCTGACACTGAGGGCGCAATCCTAATCTGGAGTGAGGCTGGCACAGTTATTCCAGCAAAGTTTGGCTGGCACAAGGGACACATAATGTCTGTTTGGACCACTCTCTAAGTCATAGAGGCAACACATAGACGTGCACCATCCTCCCTGACTCCGAGAGTTGTCCAAACACGCTTTACTGTGGCCCTTGTGCTGGCCAAACTTTGCTGGAATAACTCCAGGTTAGGATGCACTCTAAATGGCAGGGCTCTCATGAACCCAAGCCACAAGACATAAAGCTTCCTCTTTCTTCTCAGGAGTCTGTCCTGCAGTTTCAGCTCACCTCCAAAGAAATACTGGTCCACCGTCTTCAGCCAGCCCAAGTCGTTATGTGTGTGGGGGATAAGGTGGATGTTGAGCATGTCCGGTTTTGTGGCAGGACAGGACTGAGAAAAGCAAAAATGGGGTAGAGGTGGGGAATAAGAGTGCACATCTCTGAATTAAAATTCACACAGCACAAAAACACACAGACCGCACAATCTGCCACAAGAAGGCAGGAGTCATATGCTAGAGAAATACTACCCCTACTAGCTACAGTTTATGGAAGGATGCTACAAACTTCTGGACTACTTGCTAATACCAGCACTACCTACATATTCTATATACTATCAGTGGTAAGCTAAGGACTCTAGAAAAATAGAAGTCATTCTCTTGCACAGTGGGCAGAGAACAGGAGAGAATGAGCCCTATTAGATTCTGTTCTTGGCTCTGGAAAAGGCACAATCTATTGCATAGAGTAGATTACGAAGAGGGAATCAGGCAATGTTGTCATTTTTTTTGAGTTCTGGATATATAGTAGGATTTAGTGGATTATAGCAGCAGGGGTTGGATGCCAAAATGCTCCAGGTTCTGGAATGGTTAGAGCACGAAGAAGCTCTAATAAAAATACAACTTGAGTCAGAGAAACCAGAGTTCACAGCTCTAAACTCAAGAAGCTACTACTTCTTTCTCTGTATTTCTCTCTTCTTTCTCTCTGCTTTCTACTCTCTGTATTTCCTGAGAAGAGACCAACAGAATATATGTAAAAATGAGGGCTTAAAATGTGCTTCTCTGCCAATAGGAACAGTTGCTGGTTTTCAAATGATGCAAGGCGTTTAGCTTTGTGACACTGAGCATAACAGGATACCTGGATTTAGCTGTTGCAAGAACACTACCTTGTGACAATCTGACCTTTAACTGATATTTGATCACTTTTCCACATGGGCAGCATGAGTGGGCACACCGTGTACAGACACTGGATGTGCTTCTCATACAGGAGCGCAAGAGAGGCAACAACTAGACATATGCATGACATAAGCAGCGCTATCACTAACCCAAGGAAAAGGAGGCAGTTAACCTTCAGTGAAGCCATTTTCCAGAATACAGAGATAGGAAGGAGCTTGAACCTGGAGAGCAAATGGTCAGATCTTCAGGCTGAGGGGTGCCCAGGGCAGAACACAAGCAGATAGGAAAGCCAAGCCGCAAATTAAAGACGAAGGACATAATTAGTAGTTGAGAAGCTTTTCTTCCCTGAAGCTCCTCAATTTATTCATGCTCACAGCCCCCTGTTAAAGAAGTGGTGTGTACACAGCAGGGACCATAATCCAATGCAGCTCTTTGGAAAATGTGCACTTTCCTTGCCATATTCTTTATGTAAAACAAAAAATATAGTGCATGCTGGAAGTGCTAGGCACAACCCGCATTTCCTGTTTTATAGTAAGGAAGGGCCAAGGTAAGTAGCTGCTTCCCCTCACCCCCCCCCCTTGGTGAAGCAGGAGCAGCATCAGGCAGTGGCATTGTTTCAGGCATTCCTGCCTTGCAGGATTTCCCAGAAGTACTTAGCCAGTCACTGTTGGGGCCTGATGGATCTGGGTCTGATTCAGCAGGTCAAGTCTTGTTGTCCTTCACTTGAGCTGTGCTTCAAAGTTAGAGCTTGAACTGTGCACTCTTGCCCCAAAGTCTGTAGTCCAAGAATAACTTTTCCCCTAGTCGATGTTTTGTTTGCCTTCCCAATTTGGCAACATGCCTTCCCATTCTTTCTCACATCTCACAACTTGCTCCTGTTGTTTTAATTTATCTTAGTAGTTGTGTGTCAGAACAAGGTAGCGGCTGTTCTACACAAATTAGCATCAAGATAAGAGTACAACTAGCTATATGCATGTGTCATCACAGTGGTGTCATTCAAATGATTTAGGAACAGGAACTCACTTTTGATTGGCACTTGTCAGGAACCCGGAACCAGCCACGGAGCCCGTTAGGATCCGGAACGCCCGTTCCCCCTGAATGACATCACTGCACCCTACCCACTTCCCTTTTCTCAAATACAGCTCTCCCTGGAGACCACCATACTTTTTAGCAGGCTGGTCCAGCTCCCATACAATTGTGATTGAGCACGTGCCTCCTTACCACACAGTATGACAAGCCAGCCTTGTGTGATTCACCATCTAACCTGGTAAAGCAAGTAACCTGGTAGTCCTAACGAAAACAGGGTGTCTTGCTAATACAGTACTGCACAGTATTTCTCAATTCCAACAAAGAATGCCAGATTTAAATTACTTAATACTACGTTTCCGCAGATCAGTAGGTGTTACCCTTTAATGATCCTTTTATGAACTTTTCCAACGCCTACCGGAGCCCCACAGCGAATAGCTTCTCCAGACTATTCGATCTCCCTTTTGGGTACTTCATTCTGTTCTCCCTGTCTTTCGCAAATCCTCTTTCAACGCCCAGCATGAGATTCCGGACTCCAGTCAATCCTGCTCACCTGGTAGCCACACGTGGCCTCAGCTGCCCATAGAATTCCTGCCCCGAACAAGAGCCTCAAAACGAAGGGAGACCCCATCGCTGCAGCCTTCCTGAGGCAGCAGAGGAGTCATGTGACGAGCCTCTCACATGACAACTCGAGCCGGGTTCCCGCTAGGCCCCGCCTCCATGGGCGTAGCCTACGGATAAAAAGAAAGTAACTGAGTGGCGCGGAGGCTTTGAAGTTAGTCAAAGAACGCTAGACGCGCCTCGCTCTCCAACTCGCTTGCAAGGAGCGGCGGGCGTTGCACTAGACAGGGTGCCCAGCCTCGGGGGCTCAGAGGAGAGGGGTGGTGGGAAGGCAAAGGCTGCAACTTCTGGGTTCTGAGCGGCTGACTCTGGCGCTTGTGGGGGCTGCGGCTGAGCCTGTCTGCAAGTTGCAAGTAGAAGCTGAGGAAGGCGAGGCGGCTGGACGGATCCTCCGTCCTGGTGGACGACAGCGTTGGCCTCTTTTAATCGTGGAAATGTAAAGAAAACATAATCTCTACGAAGTCAGCCGGCTGGTCTATCTACCGCCACACTGTCTTTGCTGACTGGGCTGGCTCTGCACGTTTTTCAGTCAGTCGGGGGTCTTTCCCAGCTCTGCTGGAGATGCTAATGACTTAAAGCCCATCTCTGCCCACGTGCCTTGTCGGCAGCCTCTATATGCTGCGTGGGTGCACCGACGGGCGGAGACGGGAACGTGGGACAATCTGTGAGCTACGTCCCTCCCTCTCCTCTCCCTAAGTAGGCAGGTAGCAGTTAACACAGTTTACGTGCTTACTAAAAAGTAAGACAATGGGGGGGGGGGGCTCCAAGACTGACTGGCGTCTGAGGTCCCAATCCTGTCCAGCTTTTCAGCCCTGATGTAGCTGTGCCAATGTGCATTCTGTGGTGGAAAGGTAGTTACAGAGGCCTCCTTATGGTAAGGGGCTATTTGATCCCTCGTTTCAGGGATGCATTGCGGCTGCATCTGCGCTAGAATGTTGGCTAGGATTGGGCCCTGAGGTGGCCAGGGGCAGTGCTATCATTTGGCTAACTAGGCAACCGCCTAGGGCACGGACCTCAGAGGGGTGCTGGCACAGTACAGACCTTTGAGGGGCACAGTTATATGCAGATCAGTTTTTTGACCCATGTTAAATATGCAACTGACAATTTATATATATTTTTATTTTAGGATAAATAACAGTGCCATGGAATATAATTAAAGATCATAAACAAGTTTCTTGGGGGGTAGTTAGCCTTGCCAGAGCACAGAGTAGCCTTGCACTAGCCTGAGAAGCAGCATACCCAAAGTTGCCCCCCTTACTCCATGATACACCAGTGTTCTAGCACTCCTCTGCATGAACAGATCTCTCTCTGTAGACTGAAACATCTTGCCCAGATTTATTTTCATTTTAAAATTGTGAGTGCTCCTGCTCCATGTTATCCGTTTAGGGGCACCCTGTGTTGCAAATGGTCATCCTCAAGATTGTTGCCAAGAAGAGATGGGTACTGTCACACGTCTGCATCCACATCAGCCCGAGGACATCCTCCAATGCTCCCGGTGTGCAACTCACCTTGTGTCGGAGTTAAGAGGCCTCACCTTTATTACTTTTGGAAGTTGCTCTTTCATTTTTGATTCAGTAGTGGGTTGTTTTTCTGACATGTCCTGGGAACAACAATCCCACAGCACTTTTCTCCTCTTAGGCCAAATGGACACATGCTGCTTGCTGGTGTCTATTGCATTTCTGGCGAGTCCTTATGGGCACTACCAATGCTTGATCGATTGCTGGGGACCCTGGGGCAAAGCCCTGTACTGGTGTTTCATTCTGCCCCTGGCTGGCACATTGAATGCTGCTACTACCATCAGTAATGAAGTTTCCAGGAGTTGGTCTGGGAAGGGCACTTTCTGCTGGGGGTGGGCCCTTAACCAGGGTTCAACCTAGCCAAACTCGACACTACCACTTTCCATGGGACTTACCATGTTGCAATGGATGCTAGTAGTTTCACAGAGCAGATTAACACTTACCATATGATTGCTACAAGATATTATCCTGTCCTTAGTCACAACCTTATGCAAGCTGTCACTGCTAAACAACGGCATTGAAAGACAACTACAGCCCATTGGAGTTACAGCCACTGGGGCTAATGTGCTTCATGCCTAGTGCAAGCCTTTTCATGTTAGTGGAATGGACATTGCATCTGGAAAAATGTAGCCACTGTACACTTATTGCTAAATTTATTCATTTATAGCTAAATTATAAGAGCTAAATATATAATACATAATTGGGGCTTAATAGCTACATCCCTTTAATTAGCTTCAATTCTAGTGTATGTCAAAAACCACCATTGCAGTCTGTCTATTAGCTGCCATTACTTGGGACATGACTGATGACTTTTTCCCTCCATGATCCTCAAGAACCCAAGACAATCCTGCAGTGCAGGTACCTAACAGATGTACGGGGCTACAAGTGCCAATGTGATATCTGCTGGCATCTTAAAGAATTTCAGCAAATCAAGGGTGAGTAATTAGAGGCTTGTCGGTCAGAACTGACCCTTGAAACAAATTCATGTTATCTCTACACTCCACCCAATATTTAACCAAGGTTCAGCAGAAACTTTGAAAACTGTGGATGAGTATGGCCCAGAGAACTGGCCATGTCTTTTCTACATGCTAGCTTTCCACTCTAAGTGAGAGAGTACATGCACAGATTGATGCTCTTGTAGTGCATACCTAGGATTTGAGCACAATTCAGATGTCAATAGTGTTACACAGTTCTGCAGTATGTTTGCCAACTCAGCAATGGCCTGTCAGCAATGAATTGGGGAGAGAGGAAGGGTTACAGAGAGTTTGCAACAACAACAAAAACCCCTTCCGTGGAGAGGACAAGCATTTCTGGCAAAGCAAATATTTACTCCTGATGTCTCTTTGTAATACACCATTACTATACTGGTTTATCTGGGAGAGGTGTATATTTACAGACAAAGGATCCTCTCTTGGGACAGTGGGATTGAGACCCCAATCCTAGGCATGTCTACTCAGATGTAAGTCCCATTACAGTCAATAGAGCTTACTCACAGGTAAATGGAGATAAGATTTCAGCATGAGTTATACAAGATGTCTGTGGTAACATTGATTTAAAAAAATTTAAACAATGGTTAAAACCTTAGATGTCAGAGAGCCAAGCCTATGAGTTCTCTGCTCATATGGGGCTTGACTGAATTAACACCAGAAATCCTCTTCTGCCAGAATATAACAAGGGCTTGACTCTTGGCTGCCATTCTGTCCTCTGAGTTTATGTCACCACCAGATGATCCGGCTGCATGAATTCCATTGCAGTTCAGCTGTTGTACATCTACTGGTGATTCCTCCTTTGTTATTGTTGGATTGTTCTTGAAGATGTTTATTGTAATGGGGTTGCTGCTGGAGATGCTTCAAAGATGGCATACAACAGTGGTGCCCAAAGTAGTGGGTCGTGACCCACCAGCCCGGAAAACACTTGTCCCTGTCCCTTTAAGGGGCAGGGAGGGGGGAAAGCAGCACAGTGATCCCCAGGATTGTCCGCTGCTGGGGATGGAGGAAGATTTTCCAATTTACCTCAGCCAGTCCTCTGCAGGGCTCCCCAAGCCCCAGGAACAGTAAAAAAGATTGTAAAATCCTGCTTTAAATTGTATTTAAATTTTTAAATTTATATTTACATTGTATTTAAATTGTATTTACAATTTTTAAATTGTATTTTAACATTGTTTTAAATTGTTTCTATTGTTAAATTTTGTTTTTATTGTTTCTTTTATTGTAATGCTGCCTTGGGTGCCTTTGGGCAAAAAGGCGGGATATAAATCCAATTAATAATAATAATAATAATAATAATAATAATAATAAAAAAATAGGAAATGGTTTCCAATCATTTTTTTACTGTTCTTGAGGCTTGTGGGGCCCTGCAGAGGCATCTACAAGAAGAGCCCCCCCCCCAGGCTAGCACTGGGGGGTAAGTTGGAAAATCTCCCTCTGCTGTGTGTGGGGTTGCATTGCTGCCATAGCCCTTCCCCTGCACACACTTACAATGCTCCCAACTCTCTTGTAGGTGTTTGGGAAGTGCTGGTCTAGAAGGATATTTCTATCCATGTACCAAACAGCACTATGAACTTTATATATACAGATATGTATGTACATTTATGTACTTTATATATACATAAGTATACACATGTACAGGTCCAACCTTTTTATACACTGATTTGACTCAACACTGATGGCCACTGCAGATAAGGACCCTCCTGATCTCTGAAAATGAAAAAAAAACACAAACCCCTCCCTGTTCTAAAAACTGCTTTTCCTGGGCATCTATTACAATTGCTATTTTCAGCTTGCTCTGAGACCCTCTCACTGAAGAATGGAATGTGGAAGTGATTAATCACTTTTGCATTCCGTTCTTCAGTGAGAGAGGGTGAAGGGAGGGGGGTCACTTTGCTTGGAGCAAGCTGAAAATAGCAGTTCTAATTGCCTGACTGACTTGTGCTCTGTTAACTGCTTTTGTTTCACACAGTTTTTGGTATCAATGGGGAGTCTCAGAACCAAACCCCAGAGGATAATGAGACACAACGGTTTGTGAAAAAGGCTGTTTGCAGCAAACCAAGGAGCCAAGAATGTCTATAACGGGTGGCCAATCCACAGAATAGCACGTGCCACTTTTTATGTCGAAAATTTTGAATGTGCCATTCCACCTTAACATTGCTTTTCGCAATTACCATGATAGCTAAATAGAGTCTCCAAGTTCAAGTGCAGTATATCTCAAAGTGCCAGAAAATTCAGAGCAAAAAACCTGCCCTATTGACTTTCTTGCCTGTCCATTATTCTTTTTCCACCTTTCTTCCAATCTTCCAACCAGAGCAAATCAAGCAGAATAAGTGTGGCTGCTCCGACGGTGCCCACTGCAGCATTAGAAACTTGGGGGCATGCTGTGAAGGAAGTAGCAAAGAAATCAAGCAAACCATAAACTACTGCGGTGCTTTCTTTGTTATTATTTAAATGTGTTTTTTTTCCCAAAAATATATGACGACTTTGTGTGAGCAACTCAGAAAGTGTCTGTGTGCCACTCATGGCATGTGTGCCGTGGGTTGGCTACCCCGGTCTATAATGTCCCATCGCATGTATGCACACAGGTCACTTCAGAGGAAATAGATGCTCTATTTTTGCTTAGATAGTACTATAGTATTAGTATACAAAATAATTAGGAAACAATAGGCTAAGTAGCCACTTTTTTATAATATGCTCATTAGTGAATTTCATTAATCTATTCTTATGTATCCAGCAATGGCCCTTTGAAGCATTTCATTGCAGATATGAACTATAATACCTTGGGTATGGTACAGTATGATGTAATGGTTCAGGAGTTAGACCTGAAAGAGCCAGGTTCAAATCCTGCTCAGCCATGAAGTTTCCTGGTAGGTGACCTTGAGCCAGTCACTATCTCTCAGAGCGCAATCCTAACCTGGAGTTAGGCTGGCACAAGGGCCACTGTAAAGCGTGTTTGGACCACTATCGGAGTCAGGGAGGATGGTGCACGTCTGTGTTCTGGCCTCTCTGACTCCGAGAGCAGTTCAAACATCCATTATGATCTCCCTTTTGCCAGCCCAACTTTGCTGGCCTAACTTGTGCCAGCCTAACTCCAGGTTAGGCTTGTGCTCTCTGTCATGGGGTTGTTGTGAGGACAAAAGGAGGGGAAAAATGATGTACATCACTCTGATCTCTTTGGAGGAAGGGCAGTATAAAAATGTGATAAGTAAGTACATAGCACGGTGTCTGTCAAAATAGATGGGTATATAAAAGCATCTTCAGGTTGAACACAGTTGTATCTGTGTGCTTGGGAAACAGTAAATAAAAAGACCACCACCACCCCGCATCCAATCCAAGGACTCTTGTTGACCAACCTCTGCTTTAACAATTGGTTGTTCATATTCCTCATCTCAGAAAGCAGCAAACAGCAATACTTCTCAACCATGCATTGTTATACATTTGCCTTCATGCAATATCATATTGCCATTAAAAGGGGAAGGAGTGGGGGTAAAGGGGGGAGAAAGAGAGCAAAGCACATTTCACTCAAAAATTCTTTTTTTAATATTTTTGTTTTTTTAAGGATTTTTAATTTTTTTTCATCATTTGTCTTTAACTTTGTTTCATGCAATATTTCACAGTCCCAATCCCACAGGTTTTTTTCAACTTTTTTTTTCAAAGTAAGAAAAAAGAAATAAAGAAGCTGAGGAATTATTAATTTTTTGATGTAATTTCTTTTTCTTTTTTTTTCAAGCAGGACCAAAATGTCAGAAGAAAATGCTTCATTTTTTATCAATTATTTTGTCCTTTTTTGTTTTTTTCTGTTAAGTTTTATTTGTTTTTTTTTATCTCTGCAGGCAGTAATAATAGGGTTTGGTATAACCAGCAAGCACTCCTTTGTTTGTGTATGTGTGTGTGTTTGTGTGTGTGTTGGCTGTGTGTGTTTGCGTGCGCGTGTCCCTCTTAAAATGGCAGGCCACAAACTTTTTTAAACTTTTTTTTAAAGTTAACCAGGTAAATTGAGATGATAAAACTCATCAATAGAAGCCCAGAAAAAATATTTTTTGTCTTTTTGCTTCGTTTTTCGGTTTTTTTAAAAGATTTTTTTTGTTTCTTAAACTTTTCCAAAACGTCTTTGCTGAGGTTGACAGACAGATTCCGTTCTGCTGCTCCCACCCCTGTCCACCGTGACCCTGGGGAAAGTGGCTTCTGGTCTCGTTTCTCAGAGGCATAGTTAGCTGTAGCGTGGGGCTCTTGGACTGCACAATTTCCCCACACCTGAGTGCATTTTCTTTTGTAAATTCTGAGTAACGTCCCCCCTCCCACCCTCCAATCGTCACACACAACTTGATCTGTAAAAGATAAACATGCTCTGATCTCCCTGCCCCTCGCTTCCCTGGTCGCCCCACCCAGCCCCAAACCCCTTGGCTCCCACCCCTCCCCCAAAACCCCCAACAAAAGATAAAAAGTGTCTCTCCCTTTCCCACACTTGTAGGCTTCTCCTCCGGGACGCCCTTCGCCGTCGGCTGGCAGTTCGGTGCGACTCTCGCTCTCTCCTGCACAGCTCCCCCTCCCCGCCACCGGGAACGGCGTCCCTCGTGGGTGTGTGTGACTGTCGAGCATGTTTTGGCGCGCGCGCACGTGGAGCGTGAAGCCACCTCTCGGCTAGCAGCAGTCGTCCTCGTCAGTTTCGCTATAAGGTTCGTGCAGTCCTTTGCGCGCTCCCGTCCCACGCGCCTTGGCGGGTCCATGCGAGTGATAGTACCCATTGGGGAGCCGCCGCCCGTGCCTGGATGGAGAGAGAGAGGACGAGCCGCTGCCCACCCGGGAAGTTCTGGGCGAACGTCCTGAGCTGCTCCCGTGCTGCACTGGCTCGTAGGGAAAGGCCTCCTCACTCGCGGGGCCGGCGTAGTCCGGACTCCGGTAGTAGCCGCCGCCGCCGCCGCCGCCTCCATGGCGAGGTCCCGCGTGTGGCTCCGAGACGTGCGGCGCCGACCACCGACTGCTGGCCTGCCGGTAGGCCCGAGGCGAGTCGTTGCGCGGGGGGACGGTGTGCCGCTCCATCGCTGGAGACCTGCTGCGGCGCTCGGAGACGACGTGGTGCTCGGCGGGCAGCGAGGGGTACCGTCGCGGCGCTGGGCTGGCTATTCGGCTGGAGTGCACGGGCTGCTGCGGGCCGGCGTTGGCAGCCTTACGGACCACGGGGGAGTAGGAGATGTGTGGCCGGGGCGTAGAAGGGGTCTGTGGGAGCTGGCGGCGTCCTCGCCTCGGGGTGCTGGTGCCAGACGTTGAGAGGACTGGACTCCCACTTACGGAACTACTGCCCTACACGAAAATTGAAACAAAGGAAATCAAAAAGAAAAATATACAAGGAAAATCAACCAAGAAGAGACAGGAGGAAAAGGCGGGCAAGGGGGCGGGGCGACACAGAGACGAGGACGAGAAGGAGGGGGAGGCGAAGGAGCCAAAAGAATCGAATGGAGAACGGGGTGAAAGCAACAGCCACAACAGGTGGATGGGAATCGGAGGAGGAGAGGACGAGGGAGACAACGAAGAAGGGCAAAAATAGGAAAGAACGGAACACAAATCAAAAGCAAAAAGAGAAATGAGAAATGGAGTTTTTGTAAGTTCCAGGGTTTAAAAAGTAGCAAAAAGCTTTAAAAATTACTTGCACGATTCCAAAAAGAAAGCAAAGGAGGAAAAAAAAGTAAATTTATAAAAAAAAAAGGGGGGAAGATTTGAAAGAGAAAGGAGTGGGGGCAGGGTAGGTAGGGGGAGGGTTTGCAAAGCATGGGTCATACTGCATATTATCAAATAGCGAATTTGGGGGGGGGTCTTAGAAAATAAAAATATCAAGAGCTGGGGGAAAAAAAGGAAGGGATAGGTTGGGACAGATTGGTTTTAGGAAGTGGCAGGGGTGGGAGTGAGGATCTAGCAAGGAAAGATGAGGGAGAGCACTGGGTCTGGAGAAGTTTGGAACAGAGCCCAACTTTTGAGGGAGGCTGCCAGAGTGCTGCTTTCCTGTATCTGAGAAATGCTGGTCACCTCTGATTCCTCTTCTGTGGAGCTTTCTTATATGCTAAAGGGCAGGATTATTCCCCATTTGCATTTTGCACAGCATGGTGTTGTTAAATGTTAAACAGTAGTAGGAGAAGGATCTGGCACATATGGAGGACACGGCCACCCTGGCTGGCTCCAGCAGTGTCACATACTTGCCAGGCACAGACAAGTTAAGGGACCCACCAAGAGACAGTGCCACCATTTTTGACTCTCGCTTTCTGTGGAGCTCTGGCAGCTTGGATACAATGCACTCTGCCTCAGCTGGACCTTGTAGTAAGAGAAGGTGCACCTGCTGCTGGTGCATAGATCTCTGGGTGGATTCTCGGCTCAGACCAATTGAAGATAGTGTGCACTCCCACCAGCCTGATAGGAGCCTGTGCTAAATAAGCAGGGAGGCAATAGAGATCAGCTTGGTGGAGCACTGACCCACGCCCACCTGGCCAGATTGACCCTTGACACATCAGTGACATTGGTAGTGGTAGCACTCATTGCATAGTGGAGGGGGGGTCAGATGAGGAGTTGCCATGGGTAATTCAGTGCTGGTTTTTGCTTTTAAGACCCTGTGTAACCAGGTGCCAATATAACTGAGAGTAACTTCCAGAGGCAATTTCCTAGTTTGTCCACACCATATCCTATGGTCCATACTGGCTGAATCTCTGCTCCCCTTCTTAAGTCCCCTTGCCTAAATCACCTAATAAAACCGCAGACCCGAACTCCATTTAGTCCATGACAGTATATTTGGAGAAAAGTCAGGTATGTTCTGAGAAGCAGCCAGATAGCCCCCAAATGGATGCTGATGTGATTCTTGGGGATGCTATGGGGATAACTTACAGGCACCCAGAGGTTGACTCCAGTCCTGAAGCTGAAAAACATGTGCTGCGGCCAATTTCATAATCTGTGATCTGTATCTGTTCACTGTTTCATTCCTTACCTTCTTACCTTTTAAAGCTTTTGGACTGTTTATTTCAGGTCTGACAAGTTTGTTTTCATATTTGAGCCTATCTTATACTACTCGTTCCAAGCCATAAATAATGTGAAAGAAAATGCAAAAGAGAAAGTAAATATACATTCTAGGCACTGTAGGTTTTACATTCACATATAAAACAGCTTACTTATGCACAAATCGATTAAAATGCCATATGTCAAAATGTGCTTAATCTTGTACAAGAAGAGTAAGAATCAAGGGTAAACTGAGGGCCCAATCCTATCCAACTTTCCAGTGTTGATGCTACTTTGTCAATGGTGCATGTGCTGCATTGTACAGTGAGAGGAAGTCATGGACGCCTCCTCAAGGTAAGGGAACATGGCAACTACATCAGAGCTACATTGTGGCTGCATCAGAGCTGGAAGGTTGGATAGGATTAGGGCCCATGAGTGAGCATCAGAAAGTATACACTATCAGTAATGTGGCTGCATATCAGACAAATGGCCAAGATGTTCAGATCCTCTATAGTTATTATATCTGGTATTTATTTTTATTGTAAAACATGTATACCTAGCCTTTCTAACCACAGATGATTCGAAGTGGCTACAAACAGCAAGTAGCAGTTTCCCTCACTGACAAGAAGGAAGAGCAATGGGTAAGCTGGGGTGACAAAACTGTACTCTAAGAGTGACTAGTAGTGTGCTTAGGTGTGGTGGAGTACTACGTTTTGCAAGGCACCTTACTTTGTGGTGTAAATTGCGCTTCTCCCTCACTGTTGTAGCCAGTAAGCAATGCCAAGGTGTTTCTTTACTCATGAGCACTGGATACAGCCACGAGGGAGAGGAGCAGTTTACAGGGCAAGGTAAGGTGCCTTGCAAAACGCAGTGCTCCTTCCCCCCATAGTGACGCTTCTGTAACTGACAGCACAATCCAAACTCTTCTGCACCAGCAGAAGATGTTATAGTCATGCTGTAAGGCATGTCATGACACCTGGCAAGTAAACAGCATCAGTGGAATGGCCTGCACCACCCCACCAGCACTGCATTCTGACCCAGAGCTGCCAGCAGAGATTAGCTTTGCACTGAGTGCACGGGCTGGGAGAAGGTGGCAGGAGGGGGTTTTAGAGGGTGCATTTCTGGGTGGGAGGGGGCGGATCAGGCCTAGGAGGCAGGATCGGCAGAGGCCTCTTCTCCTGTATCCTAACACCCCCACCACCACTTGGCAGTTGTGTCCCTGGCCCTCTAGCCTCCCTTGGGGTGAGGTCTACAGCCTGCCACCCCACAGGCTGCTGCTCCTGACCTGCCAGAACGTTGCAGAGCTTTGCACGACACTCTACTGTCTGAAAACACAGTAACACCTATAGTTCTGGTTCCCTGGAGGGCAGTGTGGCAGAGGCCGCTGTGCTGGCCTTAAAGGGTTAGGTGGCAGTGCCCCAGGCATTTGCCCCCCCCCAGACAACAGTAGGACTGCCACTGCTCTTGAGCCAGCCAGCGTTACACCAGGCTGCTCACATTTCCGCCAGGTATATAGTTGGCAGAGATCCAAGTGGCTCTGTAGGGCAGACTGGGGCGTAACTTAAGGAGAAAAAAATCCCCTTACCCTGAGATGACCTCCAGCCACCTCCTAGCCTGAACTGAATACAGCGCAGGCCATTGAGCCTGGCTGAACCAGAGCAAGTTAGGATTGGGCTGCTCAGTGGTCAAAGTAGAGGTTATACTAAATGTGCATCATTGTCTGGTGGGCTTGTGGTTTTAAAAAATAACCCCAAAGAGAGGTGTGGGGTGGGAATGAGATGGTGTGAAATTGCAGTGGGTGGCTTCACTTTTTAAAGTGAAAACAAACCAATCCCTGGGTCACATTATGCATTTGGTGCAGTGTGATTTGGTAGTGGAGCGCCAAAACCATAGCAAAAAGTAAACAAGTAGGAACAGCAAGTGTTATAAAAATCTCAGGCTGTAACAGTAAAATATTTAGATAAGTGAAAAAGTAGGATATTCCTTGCTGGTAATTTTTTTAATTAGTCCCTATGATATATAGGAGAGTGCATTGATAATTTAATTGCTGAGTTATGCACTACTGGGTGCACTTGCTGCACTTTTGGAGACAACTAACTTAGGAGATAGACAGTGAACTGTTGGCAGGAGCCCGGGAGTGCAAAGTAGGAGAGAACAGGAAGTAGCAGCGCATCAGGAAAGAAGGAAAAACCTATCACATAATCATAACCAGGCAGACAGAATCTTAAGTGTCACAGGGGTGTGTGTGTGTATATATACAGGTTGTGTTAATCTGTAGCAGCAAAAACAACAGTCTTGTGGCACCTTAAAGATCAGTTTATCTTAAAGGCTGAAGACACAAGACTTTTGGTTATTGTTAAGGTCATATTGTTAAGGTTATATCAAGTCTCTGTATGCTGTGTATATTCCTATACACACCCAGAATTCACTGTTGTGATTCACTATCCATTCTCTTGTCTAGCATGTGTGGCTTGGATACACATGCCCATATCTGTGCCTGCATGTGCCATATATGTCTCAGTCTCCATATTTATTTGTATGTTGTGCCATTAGTATTTGTGCATTGCATATTAAAATGCTTAAACACATTTTCCATTAAAAATATCCAAAGTAATGGGATTAAAGGCATGTCTGAAATCTCCATGTGTGTTGTTTTTACTACTTTCTGTATGCTCCAAGAATCCAACTCTATGGTGATGTCTGTCTATATCTAATTTGGTTACAGTATGTGTGTGTGACTATGTATGTAGCTGAATATTGGTGTCAGGGCCGGCTCTAGGAGCAGTAGGACCCAATGCGGGACGTTCTTGCGGGGGAGGGGGTGTCCTGCCCTCCCTGTGGGGCCCCTCACTCACCAAGCAAAGTGCTTGTGGTGCCATGTGTGGCACCTGGAAATAGTTGGTGGTGACATGATTATGTCATCGCCACCTGCTTCCAGGAGGCCCATTTTGGGCAGTTTGGAGGCAGGAGTCGATGAGAGGGCCCAAGGGAAAGCTGCTCTGCCTGCGTCACTTGACCCATATAAATCCCGGTTGCAGCAGCAGGTGATATGCTTGCTGTGCTGATGTGGGGGCCCCCAAAGCATGGGGCCCAATGTGATGACATTGGTCACATTGGCTTAAGGCCAGCCCTGATTGGCATACAAAAGCTACAACTGCACAACACATAGCCCTGTTCTCCAGAACCAAAAGTAATTATTCTGTGAGAATCCTACACCTTTCAACTTCCTCCTTTAGGTGAAAGGGTGAAAGCCCTTAGAGTTGCAGGAAAAGGTTCAAAACATAGATGCAATACCTGCTGAAAATTCAGCAATAAAGGTGATGGTGTTAACCTTCAAAGCCCTAGACACAACTGGTCCAGGATACATAAAGGACCACCTCCTCCCCTTGTCTACCTTACTTTCAGGTTTCTTCACTGTTTGAAACAGTGGGATGATGACTACCTGGGACAGTGCCTTTTCTGCAGCACCACCAGAACTTTGGGCAAGTTCAAGAACTTTGGACAAGCCTCTCTGGGCAAGTTGGCTGTGTTCTTCCCTTGTCGGCATTTGGAGCTCAAGTTAAAGCAGTTCAATTTCACATAGCATTTAGGGCACTTTGCAGTTGAGTGGCTAGCTATTGAAATATTCTGCTCTGCAATCCTATGAACACCTTCCTGGGAGTCAGCTCCACTGAATCTAATGGGACTTGTGTCTGAATAGACATGCATAGGATTGCATTATAAATTGCTGTGGATTTATTTTTAAACTTGATTAGCTAGGTTGTTAATGTATTTTTTAACATAGGTTACATTTTCTCCCTTGTTGGGCCGCTGTCCAAACATTAGAATATAAATATTTTAAATAAAAATTAAGGGGGCTTTAGCCATCATGTGTCTGCATTCTCTTCTTTATATATAATAGCCCAGTTCACTTCTTGGTCACATCTAGTGCCCACCAATCCCTGTATCCTTCCCTGTAACCTTTGCATATCAATCAGAATACATTACAAGTACATTTGAAGACATCTAATATACTAGGATTGTAAAATGTGGATTTCCTAGTATGGAAAAATGAATTAGAAAAAACACAATGATGCTTCTTTTTTTTTAACGCAGAACGGCAAAGGAGAGGGAGGAAGATTGGATGGTATGGTATTGCTATGTTTCTACTGTTAACTCTCTACCCCTTCCCCCCATAAGCTATTTGCCACACTGACGAAAACACATGGGTATCCTAGTATTTTCTAATGTGGCCCTCAGGTACCCCTCTCCAGATATACTATGCCCTATAGGTTTGTCACAAATCATGAATGCAGTTGAGAATGGCATGTTTGTTTTTCCTTTGCTTGGATGGGACATGTACAGCTTGTATGTATGCCTGTTTGTTTAGATGCAGCTTCATTCCAAACTTTCCAGATTCACAAACCCCAGAGAGCTCAGTGCCACCAGAGTAACAACAAAGGGGTCACACCACGGATACTGGAGAAAGAGGCCAGCGAGCTGGGCAGGGCCATCCGCTGGATTGGTTTGGTTTGTTCTCTGCTCACCAACCATCTTACCTGCGCCCGCCCCTCGCCGTGACAGCAGAGCCAAGCACAACGAATACAGAAATAAACATATAAATAAAAGCAGATTGGCCAGGAGACCCTGAGTAAAGCGTCCAAATTTTCCAAAGGAAACAAATAGGAACACAAAAAGTGACTTTGCACGGGTTAAAGGAAGGTCTAAATGGAAAATAATGGAACAAAGGACTTTAGAGTGGTTTTCATAAATTAATTGCAATCTCATTTTATAGCATCCTTCATCAAAACTGCAATGGAGCTCATATAAGCTATACAGCTGGACCAACCACTGTCTTGGGAGCGCTTGCTTTATATCACTTGATCTCCCACCAAGGCACTAGACTTCTGTTAAAGGGGCACATTCATGTTTAAGAATGGCAGATGTTCGTCTTCGGTTGGCTCTTCTACTACAATGTAAATAAGGAATGTGTCACCATTGTGAGTTAGACAGGCTTGGTTCTCTTTGCCCTTTGTAGTTTATATGGTAACAAATGACATCACTATATGTGGGAGACAACTAAATGACTATAGGTTTGATTTGCAACTCTGGCATTGTCTCAGCGATAACCCTGGATAACCCTGGATAACCCAGGGTTATAAGCGATAACCCTGGACACACAGGCATTGTGCTGGCTGCAATAAACTAACTCCTGACTGACCCTCCCAAAATAAGCCTTGCCAAACAGTTGCCCATGTGGGTTTTCCCTTATATGCATAGGTGTGTGACTGGCCCACTTATGTCCATGTCTTATTCTTGTTGAGAGAGGGTTAACATCTTCGATATCTCCAATGCCAAAATACACATATCCCTCTATCGCCTAAAGTAAATGTCCTGAAATCTTGCGCTTTTCATGATGTGCATACTATCCAAATCATGAGCGGCCTTTTCCCAGTCACTGATTCCTTGTAGTGCGTTGCTCCCCTTTGTAATATCTCGAGAACGTTATAAAAAAGAATCACAAACCTGGGAATACTGATCCGTCTGTGCACAGAACAGAATGAAAGGCAACTGGAGGGCAAGAGCAGGCAAGGTACAGACTTGCTGTGTGAGCTGACTGCCATGAGTTTGGAAGATGAGCAAGTGGGGTGAGGGCACCCATGAATTAGAAAGCTGCTGGGGTGGAGGGAATCACCTGAAGCAAAGTTAATAGCGATTTCTTGGCACCATTTATGGGAAATCAAGCCCTTTAATGCAATCACAATATTGCTCAAATGAGTAGTATTATCCACAGCCATCCCTTTGATTTTTCTGGATCTTCACAATGTACACTGGGGGCATATTAACATTGCAAACGGCTTTAATTGTTGTTCCCTCTCCTCAGAGAAACTTTAAATTGTAATTCTGTGAGGGTGGGTGGCTGGGCTAGGAGTCTCTAACTGAGTTATTAGCACCCTCATCAGACGATAATTTTCAGAATTTATTGGGGTGGGGGAAGTCACGATTGTTAAGCTGGTGTAAAAGTGATGTACATGTGTACTGTAGATGGGGACCTGGAATGGAATGTGCTGCTAAGTCCATTGTCCTTCCTTCTCACTCCTGCTGAATATCTTGCAGGATAAATGGATAGGGCTTTTCTGTTTGATAGTGCAAAGGGCAAATGCATTAGCACAAATGTGTTACAGCAGTTGAAAGATACTTCCACAAGTGTCATTTCAGCAACAAGAGCATGAAGAAATCCCATTTCCACAGACTGTTTTGAGGTATAAAAGGCTTGTGTTTTTCACCACTTTAAAAATACCAGTCCATAGTAAGGGAGCATACAAACACTATAGGACCAAAACAGAAACAAAACCACCCTTGAGAAAGGTTCAGGAATGACATGCTTGAGCCCTCTTTTAGGAACAAATCTTGCATTCCATTTCCTGTGCATGTGTTGTTGCAGCAGAGTAGCCCACAGCCTCTGAGCAACTTGGAATATGGTTCAATGGGGGAGGGAGTTGTGCTACTGTTCACTAATTATCTCACAACTATATCCAATCACACTATAGCTTGTGGCAATGAACATGTTGACTTGAAGTAGAACCATTGCGGTGGTTAGAATGTTGGTGTGTGACTGAGAAGATCTGGATTAAATTCCACGTCAGCCATGAAGCTTATTGGGTGAACTTGGACCAGTCCGATCTCTTAATCTCGCTATGTCCCAGAGTTGTTGCAAATGGGGGTGGGGGGAGCAATGACCATGTACATTGCCTTGAACTCCTTGGAGAAAGGGCGGTATAATATGCAAATAAATAAATATCCAGTTTTCTCAGAACAACAATGTGTTGTATCCCAAACTGCAGCAATACCTTGAAGAGTCAGATGTAATCTGTGAGCCACAAATAAAAATGAACTGACTTCTAATGTATAAAAGTGAACATGTGAGTAGATGCATAACTGCAGAACTGAAAGAGTCCCTTGAAGGTCAACTAATCTTCAATTATCACATATTACTGGGTGAACATTCATAGAGTATAGACTGTTAGCACCGTCTTAAACTTAAAGGAGATTCTTCAAGCTCTTTAGAAACCTGTCCCACTGACAAATTGCTATTCTAGAAGGCTTATCCAGATGTTCTTTCTAAAGAGTTTTTGCTGCATTCTGCCCATTCCTTAACAAATAGCCATTCTCTAAGCTCTGAAATCTCGTAGCGCAGTGGTTTCCAACCTTAAGGGACGTGACAACAATAGTGACACGGTGGTGATGGCACTGTGAATATCATGCTGCTGCTGAAAAAAAAGGGGAGTTTTCCACTTTTCATCACAAAACCAGAAGTGGGCCACGATTGCAGCAGGGAGTTGCTCGGAGGCACAGGGAGGCCTGCAGAGGGAGCTGTGAGCTCCCTGTACCTTCTGGAGAGACATGGCAACCCCTGTTAAGTGAATAACCCCCCTTTTATCTCAGCAACGGGGTGATCCCTGCAGTGCTGTCACCGCTGAGTTGCATCCTCCAGTAGTCTCCACAAGGGCTTAGTGTAAAGGTTGGGAACCATGGTAGTATTGTGTTCAGTTTTAATCTTCTTTCTTCTCATGTTCACCTTAGGTAATTTCCTAGGTTACATCCTTGGAAACTGGGTGTAGTTAGCATTTAATTCCAGGGAAAGCAACTGATTATTGTTCCCCTGACCCTGACTGTTGGGAAAGAGAGTTCCTTATAAGAGATGCCTCCCAAAGAGCTTATTTTAAAAAGACCCAAAAAGTCTGGCTTCCTATTCCCACAAATCTGCAAGATGAGCACATCAGTAACATTCTTCAATGTTCTGACCTAAATAGTACTCTTTCCTCAGTTGGGTAAGGGCCAGGTCACATGTTACTTTAAATGCATGTGTGGGCTCAGTTTTTTCCCTTAGTTTTGCAAAAATAGTATGCCAGGTGGTGTGCATGTAAAACACAACATAACCACTGCAGGGGTAGTATAGGTTTTTTTTTAACTCTTTCACCCACCACAGTACTGATGCAGTCTGAGCTCTTGTGCTCTCTTTACAATAGGAAAAATGCTTCAACTGAAAATCAACTTGAGCTTTTTTTCCTTAATAATGCACATCAGCTGAGTTCTGGATCAAAATCATGGTGGATACAAAGGATTAAAAATTCTTATAGTTTTGCCACATTTCTCAAGTCCCCTCCTGTGCTGTTAGAAATAATCAAGGAAAAAAATCAGCCTGACAAAGGCATTCAGTATAACATTGGCCCAAAAACTAACAGCCAATCCATACTACCCAAATGGCATGGCAAGAATATGGGTTAAGCATATTGGAACATAGCTGAATTATGCTCAATGTAAAGAAGCTGCAAACTGTAGTTTTTTCCCCTGTACAAATGTTACATCTGTCTCAATCCACATTTACAGCAGTGTATTCTTGCCACATTTGTAATGGCTTGATAATTGTTGGCTACACAAGCAGAGTCAGGGCAAACACAAAAGGTAAGAAGGCTTCTTTCAAAGACTAAAAATATCACCAAAATGAGAAAAATTTAAAAAGAGCACAGGTAAATTATTAGTGTAAATTAACACTCATGCAATCAGAATTAGATCATCTGAGGAGCAAATTGCTAAAAAATAAAATTCAAATGCCCTTAAATGCCCAAATCAGAAAAAGGAAACTAGCCAGAAAAAGAAAAATGTGAAATAGATGATTTGAAAACATCAACAACAATTTATCCCTATGGAAAAAAAATTCAGAAAAAAAATTGCCACAATGGAGGGACATGATAGAAGTTTATAAAATGGTGAATATTGTGGTCAGTCTACCAATGGCTGAGCCATGATAACTAAATGGAATTTTCATGTTCAGGGGAAATATACCTTTGAGTACCAGATGCTGGAAACAAATGACAGGGAATGGCCATCACTTTCATACTCTACTTGTGGACTTCCTTCAATTGCTGTGGGAGATAAACTGTTGAGCTACAGGACCTTGTTCTGATCTTGCAAGGCAATTCCTATTTTTTTATGTTGATTCAGTGTTCAGTGTTGTGTTCAGGATGATGCAGGTACTTTATGCATGCTCACCCTTACAATTTCACTACACCCTACTGAACTGAACCTATATGAACTGTCTTTTACAGCCCAATCCTATCAAGCTGCTGCATCGCCAGAACACGTGTTCTGCAAATGCACCAAATGCAATGTGCCATAGAGTACAGGCTGGCCACCATCGCAGAGTGAGCAGTGGTGGCAGGCTACAGCACCCCCTGCGAGAGAACCCAGTATCTCAATTTCAGTAAGCTGGTGTGGGGAGGGGCAGGCGGGGGTGGGTGGAACAGGGCAAGGTAAGAATGGAGCAGGGAATGGGGCAGGGTGTGTCAAGGGTGGGAAGTAGATAGTTATTGGTGGCAGCAGCTCTGCCGGCAATATCCTATCTTCCTTCTTGGTCTCAAACCACCTAATCTGATTCACTCAAACCTGCACCAGCAAAATCACTGGCACAGGTCCAAGTAGACCCATCAGGGCAGCAGAGGCTTATTCTGGGGCAAAGGAACAAGTATTTCCTTACCTAGAGAAGTCCTCTGTGACTGCCCCCTTGCAGGATGAAGCATACATTGGTGGGAGGGGAGGGTTAGATAGGATTGGGCTGCAAATTATTTGACTATCTACATAGGGGCAGTTATCATATTTATGCTCTACAACCCATGCTTGGGCCACAGTGGGTTATAATTTCTCATCATAAAGATCCAGAAACTGATGACTGGTGGATAATTGGAGCTTGATTTCCTAGGAGTGGAGACTTTCTCAGCACCTGAGGTATGTGTATCAAACCCTAGGGGCGCAGCATGGAATGGAAAGCCACACCCACCTGCCTGTGAGGCATGTGGTCTCGGCCTTCACTGGGTGAGCGGGACCAACGGCGATCTCTGGAGCGAGGCCGGTTGTATTCATGCCTCTCTTGTGAGTATCGCTCTTTGTCAGAAGATGTGTGATGGTGGTGGTGGTGGTGGTGGTGATGGTGATGTTTCCGGTCTTTTGGCCTTCCTCGCTCTTGGTCTCTTTCTTTGGGAGGTAGGTCACCTGATTGCGTGGTCATACTGAGGTCCGTACCCAGGCCTGTCAAATGAGGAGAAAAAAGGCATGTCCAGGCTGAAATACGTTTTGTACACCTCTATAGCCTTATACTACTTCCCATCTTTCATGGATTTGGAAGCAAGGAGGGAGACCCATCAGGAAATACAACATCTCCAGCCTGTCTTCTCAGTGGCTAAGTGTCCTTGTCCCAATGACTCTGGGTCCTTGTGAGCCATGAACCAGATAGGCCATGTTTTTCAAAAGCATTAATAGCAGTCAGTGAAGGAGAAGAGTGATTCGGATTAGAGCCACAATGCCAGATTACAATCTTTTACGTTCTCCTTAATACAATTGTCCTCAAAGCTGAAATTTGTCCTGCAAGACAAAGCTTACAGGTTCCTGTGTAATAACTGTATGTTTTGCTCCATGGGGCAGTTTTGATAGCAATATTTGATATCCAAAGAGAGGTCAATCCCTGCTTCCTTCAACACTGAGATCCTGTTCTGACACCTTGTCTTCTGCTGGATGTCTTACTCATGAGTTATCGCCATTGTGTCTAGTTAGTCCCTGTGGTGCCACAATTGCTGTGGCACCATTGCGGGCAGCCCCTCCCCATTCTCCACAAACACCACAATCTCGAAGTCTAAGTAGGACTTTGGCAACTGCTGCCCTGGAAGACAATATATCTGCTTGAATCATTCAGAGCACAATCCTAACCTGGAGTTAGGCTGTCATAGTTAGACCAGCAAAGTTTGGCTGGCTCAAGGGCCACTGTAAAGTGCATTTGGACCACTCCCGGAGTCAGGAAGGATGTTGCACATCTGTATGCTGGCCTCTCTGACTCTGAAAGTGGTCCAAACATAATTTACGGTGGTCCTTGTGCCAGTCAAACTTTGCTGATCTAACCGTGCCGGCCTAACTCCAGGTTAAGATTGTGCCCTCAGTCTGATTTACCCCTGTGTGGTAGGTGCCCTAGATTCCTTTGTCTGAGTTTCCCTTCTTAAAACTATTAGCTTAATTGAGATGTGAGAAATTTGCATATACAACCTGCTAGGCTGTATATAGAATGGACGTGGTGGCACAGCGGGTTAAACCGCTGCTGCTGGGCTTTCCGACCGGAAGGTTGGGAGTTCAAGACTGCGCGACAGAGTGAGCTCCTGTTGCTTGTCCCAGCTCCTGCCAACCTAGCAAGTTCAAAAGCACCTAAATGCAAGTAGATAAACAGGGACCACTTCGGTGGGAAGGGAACGGTGTTCTGTGCGCTACGGCATAGAGTCATGCTGGCCACATGACCACGGAAGCTTGTCCTCGGACAAACGCCGGCTCTACAGGCTTAGAAATGGAGATGAGCACCGCCCCCTACAGTCGGTCACGACTAGACCATTTGGTCGTGGGGAAACCTTTACCTTTTAGGCTGTATATACTGCCTTATCATTAATGTAAATAAAGATGCAGACTTTTGCTTAAACTTTCAAAATAAACTTATAATTCTGTAATTACCATATAATTTTCTCTCTGGAGCAGTGACAGCAGGAAGAACTGCAGCTATTCCAGAGCACTAAATGAAAGGAGCGTTGCCTTCATTTCTAAATGCTGAGCTACATGTATCCGGAAGCAGTTGTTGTTGTTCAGTCACTAAGTCATGTCCGACTCTTCGCGACCCCATGGACCACAGCACGCCAGGCCTCCCTGTCCTCCACTAGCTTCTTCACGTTCATCACTTCGGTGACACTATCTAACCATCTCATCCTCTGCCGCCCCCTTCTCCTTTTGCCTTCCATCTTTCCCAGCATGAGGGTCTTTTCTAAAGAGTCCTCTCTTCTCATCAGGTGGCCAAAGTCTTTGAGCTTCAGCCTCAGGATTTGTCCTTCCAGGGAGCAATCAGGCTTGACTTCCTGTAGGATTGGATCTCCTTGCAGTCCAGGGGACTCTCAAGAGTCTTCTCCAACACCATAATTCAAAAGCATCTATTCTTTGGCGCTCTGCCTTTCTTATGGTCCAGCTCTCACAGCCATACATTGCTACTGGGAAAACCATAGCTTTGACAATGCGAACCTTTGTTGGCAGGGTGATGTCTCAGCTTTTTATTAAGTTGTCTAGGTTCGCCATAGTTTTCCTCCCAAGAAGTAAACGTCTTTTAATTCCATGGCTGCAGTCACCATCTGCGGTGATCTTGGAGCCCAGGAAAATAAAGTCTGTCACTGCTTCCATTTCTTCCCCTTCTATTTGCCAGGAAGTGATGGGAGTGGTTGCCATGATCTTAGTTTTTTTAATGCTGAGCTTCAAGCCAATTTTGGCACTTTCCTCTTTCACCCTCATCAGAAGGTTCTTTAGGTCTTCCTCACTTTCTGCCATTAGAGTGGTATCGTCTGCATACCTGAGGTTGTTGATATTTCTCCCAGCAGTCTTGATTCCAGCTTGTGAATCCTCCAGCCCAGCCTTTCTCATGATGTACTCTGCATATAAGTTAAATAAGCAGGGTGACAGTATACAGCCTTGTCGTATTCCTTTCCCAATTTGAAACCAATCGGTTGTTCCATGTCCCGTTCTAACTGTTGCTTCCTGGCCCGCATACAGGTTTCTCAGAAGGCAGATCAGGTGGTCTGGTACTCCCATCACTTCAAGAACTTGCACAGTTTGTGGTGATCCACACAATCAAAGGCTTTGGCATAGTCAATGAAGCAGAAGTCGATGTTCTTCTGGAACTCTCTTGCTTTCTCCATGATCCAGCGAATGTTGGCAATTTGGTCTCTAGTTCCTCTGCCTCTTTGGAAACCAGCTTGTACATCTGGTAGATCTCGATTCGCATACTTCTGAAGCCTAGCTTGTAGGATTTTGAGCATCACCTTGCTGGCATGTGAAATGAGTGCAATGGTGTAGTAGTTTGAACAATCTTTGGCATTGCCCTTCTTTGGGATTGGAATG